>OV651832.1:3734057-3879093 GCA_927349885.1 Psylliodes chrysocephalus
GAATGTTTAGAGAATGATTCGATTATTAATAACTGAGGAAATTACAAATAAAATAAAACCCTTGTCAATAAGAAGCAACTGAATCCACCCCTTAATTTGCATTGTTCTCTTTGATATGTAGCCAAATTTTCATGGAAATCGGAGACAAAAAAATTTTTTCTCAAAAAATTTTGAAGGCTATACCCTTTCCTTTTTTTTTGGGGAAAAAAAGTTTAAAAAATCGGCGTATGTATAGAATGGAACGTCAAGATCTTAAAAATACACTCTGTTCCCTTCTATCGGAGCAGAAATAACATTTTTCCATACTTACTCGATTTCTGTTTCAAACTATCGAAAGTTGCAATTTCGTTGACAAAATTTTGGTATCAGGATAGCAGAAGAGCGAGGAGATATTTAAGTTCCTCAATCAAATTACTAATTTAATTCAGGGTAACGCAAAATTAAGTTTCTTCATCAAATTGTCATTGCCATTCAGGGTAACGCAAAATCGACGGATATATAAACTTGAATATATCCTAAACGGCTTGGGATAGAGACGAACTACAAAGAGCACTCTATTGTATGCGTTCGGCTCTACGTTTTGAGAATGTTTAGAGAATGATTCGATTATTAATAACTGAGGAAATTAAAAATAAAATAAAACCCTTGTCAATAAGAAGCAACTGAATCCACCCCTTAATTTGCATTGTTCTCTTTGATATGTAGCCAAATTTTCGTGGAAATCGGAGACAAAAAAAATTTTTCTCAAAAAATTTTGAAGGCTATTCCCTTTCCTTTTTTTTGGGGATAAAAAGTTAAAAAAATCGGCGTATGTATAGAATGGAACGTCAAGATCTTAAAAATACACTCTGGTCCCTTCTATCGGAGCAGAAATAACATTTTTCCATACTTACTCGATTTCTGTTTCAAACTATCGAAAGTTGCAATTTCGTTGACAAAATTTTGGTATCAGGATAGCAGAAGAGCGAGGAGATATTTAAGTTCTTCAATCAAATTACTAATTTAATTCAGGGTAACGCAAAATTAAGTTTCTTCATCAAATTGTCATTGCCATTCAGGGTAACGCAAAATCGACGGATATATAAACTTGAATATATCCTAAACGGCTTGGGATAGAGACGAACTACAAAGAGCACTCTATTGTATCCGTTCGGCTCTACGTTTTGAGAATGTTTAGAGAATGATTCGATTATTAATAACTGAGGAAATTACAAATAAAATAAAACCCTTGTCAATAAGAAGCAACTGAATCCACCCCTTAATTTGCATTGTTCTCTTTGATATGTAGCCAAATTTTCATGGAAATCGGAGACAAAAAAATTTTTTCTCAAAAAATTTTGAAGGCTATACCCTTTCCTTTTTTTTTGGGGAAAAAAAGTTTAAAAAATCGGCGTATGTATAGAATGGAACGTCAAGATCTTAAAAATACACTCTGTTCCCTTCTATCGGAGCAGAAATAACATTTTTCCATACTTACTCGATTTCTGTTTCAAACTACTAAAAGTTGCAATTTCGTTGACAAAATTTTGGTATCAGGATAGCAGAAGAGCGAGGAGATATTTAAGTTCCTCAATCAAATTACTATATTAATTCAGGGTAACGCAAAATTAAGTTTCTTCATCAAATTGTCATTGCCATTCAGGGTAACGCAAAATCGACGGATATATAAACTTGAATATATCCTAAACGGCTTGGGATAGAGACGAACTACAAAGAGCACTCTATTGTATCCGTTCGGCTCTACGTTTTGAGAATGTTTAGAGAATGATTCGATTATTAATAACTGAGGAAATTACAAATAAAATAAAACCCTTGTCAATAAGAAGCAACTGAATCCACCCCTTAATTTGCATTGTTCTCTTTGATATGTAGCCAAATTTTCATGGAAATCGGAGACAAAAAAATTTTTTCTCAAAAAATTTTGAAGGCTATACCCTTTCCTTTTTTTTTGGGGAAAAAAAGTTTAAAAAATCGGCGTATGTATAGAATGGAACGTCAAGATCTTAAAAATACACTCTGTTCCCTTCTATCGGAGCAGAAATAACATTTTTCCATACTTACTCGATTTCTGTTTCAAACTATCGAAAGTTGCAATTTCGTTGACAAAATTTTGGTATCAGGATAGCAGAAGAGCGAGGAGATATTTAAGTTCCTCAATCAAATTACTAATTTAATTCAGGGTAACGCAAAATTAAGTTTCTTCATCAAATTGTCATTGCCATTCAGGGTAACGCAAAATCGACGGATATATAAACTTGAATATATCCTAAACGGCTTGGGATAGAGACGAACTACAAAGAGCACTCTATTGTATCCGTTCGGCTCTACGTTTTGAGAATGTTTAGAGAATGATTCGATTATTAATAACTGAGGAAATTACAAATAAAATAAAACCCTTGTCAATAAGAAGCAACTGAATCCACCCCTTAATTTGCATTGTTCTCTTTGATATGTAGCCAAATTTTCATGGAAATCGGAGACAAAAAAATTTTTTCTCAAAAAATTTTGAAGGCTATACCCTTTCCTTTTTTTTTGGGGAAAAAAAGTTTAAAAAATCGGCGTATGTATAGAATGGAACGTCAAGATCTTAAAAATACACTCTGTTCCCTTCTATCGGAGCAGAAATAACATTTTTCCATACTTACTCGATTTCTGTTTCAAACTATCGAAAGTTGCAATTTCGTTGACAAAATTTTGGTATCAGGATAGCAGAAGAGCGAGGAGATATTTAAGTTCCTCAATCAAATTACTAATTTAATTCAGGGTAACGCAAAATTAAGTTTCTTCATCAAATTGTCATTGCCATTCAGGGTAACGCAAAATCGACGGATATATAAACTTGAATATATCCTAAACGGCTTGGGATAGAGACGAACTACAAAGAGCACTCTATTGTATCCGTTCGGCTCTACGTTTTGAGAATGTTTAGAGAATGATTCGATTATTAATAACTGAGGAAATTAAAAATAAAATAAAACCCTTGTCAATAAGAAGCAACTGAATCCACCCCTTAATTTGCATTGTTCTCTTTGATATGTAGCCAAATTTTCATGGAAATCGGAGACAAAAAAATTTGTTCTCAAAAAATTTTGAAGGCTATACCCTTTCCTTTTTTTTTGGGGAAAAAAAGTTTAAAAAATCGGCGTATGTATAGAATGGAACGTCAAGATCTTAAAAATACACTCTGTTCCCTTCTATCGGAGCAGAAATAACATTTTTCCATACTTACTCGATTTCTGTTTCAAACTACTAAAAGTTGCAATTTCGTTGACAAAATATTGGTATCAGGATAGCAGAAGAGCGAGGAGATATTTAAGTTCCTCAATCAAATTACTATATTAATTCAGGGTAACGCAAAATTAAGTTTCTTCATCAAATTGTCATTGCCATTCAGGGTAACGCAAAATCGACGGATATATAAACTTGAATATATCCTAAACGGCTTGGGATAGAGACGAACTACAAAGAGCACTCTATTGTATCCGTTCGGCTCTACGTTTTGAGAATGTTTAGAGAATGATTCGATTATTAATAACTGAGGAAATTACAAATAAAATAAAACCCTTGTCAATAAGAAGCAACTGAATCCACCCCTTAATTTGCATTGTTCTCTTTGATATGTAGCCAAATTTTCATGGAAATCGGAGACAAAAAAATTTTTTCTCAAAAAATTTTGAAGGCTATACCCTTTCCTTTTTTTTTGGGGAAAAAAAGTTTAAAAAATCGGCGTATGTATAGAATGGAACGTCAAGATCTTAAAAATACACTCTGTTCCCTTCTATCGGAGCAGAAATAACATTTTTCCATACTTACTCGATTTCTGTTTCAAACTATCGAAAGTTGCAATTTCGTTGACAAAATTTTGGTATCAGGATAGCAGAAGAGCGAGGAGATATTTAAGTTCCTCAATCAAATTACTAATTTAATTCAGGGTAACGCAAAATTAAGTTTCTTCATCAAATTGTCATTGCCATTCAGGGTAACGCAAAATCGACGGATATATAAACTTGAATATATCCTAAACGGCTTGGGATAGAGACGAACTACAAAGAGCACTCTATTGTATCCGTTCGGCTCTACGTTTTGAGAATGTTTAGAGAATGATTCGATTATTAATAACTGAGGAAATTACAAATAAAATAAAACCCTTGTCAATAAGAAGCAACTGAATCCACCCCTTAATTTGCATTGTTCTCTTTGATATGTAGCCAAATTTTCATGGAAATCGGAGACAAAAAAATTTTTTCTCAAAAAATTTTGAAGGCTATACCCTTTCCTTTTTTTTTGGGGAAAAAAAGTTTAAAAAATCGGCGTATGTATAGAATGGAACGTCAAGATCTTAAAAATACACTCTGTTCCCTTCTATCGGAGCAGAAATAACATTTTTCCATACTTACTCGATTTCTGTTTCAAACTATCGAAAGTTGCAATTTCGTTGACAAAATTTTGGTATCAGGATAGCAGAAGAGCGAGGAGATATTTAAGTTCCTCAATCAAATTACTAATTTAATTCAGGGTAACGCAAAATTAAGTTTCTTCATCAAATTGTCATTGCCATTCAGGGTAACGCAAAATCGACGGATATATAAACTTGAATATATCCTAAACGGCTTGGGATAGAGACGAACTACAAAGAGCACTCTATTGTATCCGTTCGGCTCTACGTTTTGAGAATGTTTAGAGAATGATTCGATTATTAATAACTGAGGAAATTAAAAATAAAATAAAACCCTTGTCAATAAGAAGCAACTGAATCCACCCCTTAATTTGCATTGTTCTCTTTGATATGTAGCCAAATTTTCATGGAAATCGGAGACAAAAAAATTTTTTCTCAAAAAATTTTGAAGGCTAACCCTTTCCTTTTTTTTTGGGGGAAAAAAAGTTTAAAAAAAATCGGCGTATGTATAGAATGGAACGTCAAGATCTTAAAAATACACTCTGTTCCCCTTCTATCGGAGCAGAAATAACATTTTTCCATACTTACTCGATTTCTGTTTCAAACTACTAAAAGTTGCAATTTCGTTGACAAAATTTTGGTATCAGGATAGCAGAAGAGCGAGGAGATATTTAAGTTCCTCAATCAAATTACTATATTAATTCAGGGTAACGCAAAATTAAGTTTCTTCATCAAATTGTCATTGCCATTCAGGGTAACGCAAAATCGACGGATATATAAACTTGAATATATCCTAAACGGCTTGGGATAGAGACGAACTACAAAGAGCACTCTATTGTATGCGTTCGGCTCTACGTTTTGAGAATGTTTAGAGAATGATTCGATTATTAATAACTGAGGAAATTAAAAATAAAACCCTTGTCAATAAGAAGCAACTGAATCCACCCCTTAATTTGCATTGTTCTCTTTGATATGTAGCCAAATTTTCATGGAAATCGGAGACAAAAAAATTTGTTCTCAAAAAATTTTGAAGGCTATACCCTTTCCTTTTTTTTTGGGGAAAAAAAGTTTAAAAAATCGGCGTATGTATAGAATGGAACGTCAAGATCTTAAAAATACACTCTGTTCCCTTCTATCGGAGCAGAAATAACATTTTTCCATACTTACTCGATTTCTGTTTCAAACTACTAAAAGTTGCAATTTCGTTGACAAAATTTTGGTATCAGGATAGCAGAAGAGCGAGGAGATATTTAAGTTCCTCAATCAAATTACTATATTAATTCAGGGTAACGCAAAATTAAGTTTCTTCATCAAATTGTCATTGCCATTCAGGGTAACGCAAAATCGACGGATATATAAACTTGAATATATCCTAAACGGCTTGGGATAGAGACGAACTACAAAGAGCACTCTATTGTATCCGTTCGGCTCTACGTTTTGAGAATGTTTAGAGAATGATTCGATTATTAATAACTGAGGAAATTACAAATAAAATAAAACCCTTGTCAATAAGAAGCAACTGAATCCACCCCTTAATTTGCATTGTTCTCTTTGATATGTAGCCAAATTTTCATGGAAATCGGAGACAAAAAAATTTTTTCTCAAAAAATTTTGAAGGCTATACCCTTTCCTTTTTTTTTGGGGAAAAAAAGTTTAAAAAATCGGCGTATGTATAGAATGGAACGTCAAGATCTTAAAAATACACTCTGTTCCCTTCTATCGGAGCAGAAATAACATTTTTCCATACTTACTCGATTTCTGTTTCAAACTATCGAAAGTTGCAATTTCGTTGACAAAATTTTGGTATCAGGATAGCAGAAGAGCGAGGAGATATTTAAGTTCCTCAATCAAATTACTAATTTAATTCAGGGTAACGCAAAATTAAGTTTCTTCATCAAATTGTCATTGCCATTCAGGGTAACGCAAAATCGACGGATATATAAACTTGAATATATCCTAAACGGCTTGGGATAGAGACGAACTACAAAGAGCACTCTATTGTATCCGTTCGGCTCTACGTTTTGAGAATGTTTAGAGAATGATTCGATTATTAATAACTGAGGAAATTACAAATAAAATAAAACCCTTGTCAATAAGAAGCAACTGAATCCACCCCTTAATTTGCATTGTTCTCTTTGATATGTAGCCAAATTTTCATGGAAATCGGAGACAAAAAAATTTTTTCTCAAAAAATTTTGAAGGCTATACCCTTTCCTTTTTTTTTGGGGAAAAAAAGTTTAAAAAATCGGCGTATGTATAGAATGGAACGTCAAGATCTTAAAAATACACTCTGTTCCCTTCTATCGGAGCAGAAATAACATTTTTCCATACTTACTCGATTTCTGTTTCAAACTATCGAAAGTTGCAATTTCGTTGACAAAATTTTGGTATCAGGATAGCAGAAGAGCGAGGAGATATTTAAGTTCCTCAATCAAATTACTAATTTAATTCAGGGTAACGCAAAATTAAGTTTCTTCATCAAATTGTCATTGCCATTCAGGGTAACGCAAAATCGACGGATATATAAACTTGAATATATCCTAAACGGCTTGGGATAGAGACGAACTACAAAGAGCACTCTATTGTATCCGTTCGGCTCTACGTTTTGAGAATGTTTAGAGAATGATTCGATTATTAATAACTGAGGAAATTAAAAATAAAATAAAACCCTTGTCAATAAGAAGCAACTGAATCCACCCCTTAATTTGCATTGTTCTCTTTGATATGTAGCCAAATTTTCATGGAAATCGGAGACAAAAAAATTTTTTCTCAAAAAATTTTGAAGGCTAACCCTTTCCTTTTTTTTTGGGGAAAAAAAGTTTAAAAAAATCGGCGTATGTATAGAATGGAACGTCAAGATCTTAAAAATACACTCTGTTCCCTTCTATCGGAGCAGAAATAACATTTTTCCATACTTACTCGATTTCTGTTTCAAACTACTAAAAGTTGCAATTTCGTTGACAAAATTTTGGTATCAGGATAGCAGAAGAGCGAGGAGATATTTAAGTTCCTCAATCAAATTACTATATTAATTCAGGGTAACGCAAAATTAAGTTTCTTCATCAAATTGTCATTGCCATTCAGGGTAACGCAAAATCGACGGATATATAAACTTGAATATATCCTAAACGGCTTGGGATAGAGACGAACTACAAAGAGCACTCTATTGTATGCGTTCGGCTCTACGTTTTGAGAATGTTTAGAGAATGATTCGATTATTAATAACTGAGGAAATTAAAAATAAAACCCTTGTCAATAAGAAGCAACTGAATCCACCCCTTAATTTGCATTGTTCTCTTTGATATGTAGCCAAATTTTCGTGGAAATCGGAGACAAAAAAAATTTTTCTCAAAAAATTTTGAAGGCTATTCCCTTTCCTTTTTTTTTGGGGATAAAAAGTTTAAAAAAATCGGCGTATGTATAGAATGGAACGTCAAGATCTTAAAAATACACTCTGGTCCCTTCTATCGGAGCAGAAATAACATTTTTCCATACTTACTCGATTTCTGTTTCAAACTATCGAAAGTTGCAATTTCGTTGACAAAATTTTGGTATCAGGATAGCAGAAGAGCGAGGAGATATTTAAGTTCTTCAATCAAATTACTAATTTAATTCAGGGTAACGCAAAATTAAGTTTCTTCATCAAATTGTCATTGCCATTCAGGGTAACGCAAAATCGACGGATATATAAACTTGAATATATCCTAAACGGCTTGGGATAGAGACGAACTACAAAGAGCACTCTATTGTATCCGTTCGGCTCTACGTTTTGAGAATGTTTAGAGAATGATTCGATTATTAATAACTGAGGAAATTACAAATAAAATAAAACCCTTGTCAATAAGAAGCAACTGAATCCACCCCTTAATTTGCATTGTTCTCTTTGATATGTAGCCAAATTTTCATGGAAATCGGAGACAAAAAAATTTTTTCTCAAAAAATTTTGAAGGCTATACCCTTTCCTTTTTTTTTGGGGAAAAAAAGTTTAAAAAAATCGGCGTATGTATAGAATGGAACGTCAAGATCTTAAAAATACACTCTGTTCCCTTCTATCGGAGCAGAAATAACATTTTTCCATACTTACTCGATTTCTGTTTCAAACTATCAAAAGTTGCAATTTCGTTAACAAAATTTTGGTATCAGGATAGCAGAAGAGCGAGGAGATCAATCAAATTACTGTAAAATTCTGGGTAACGCAAAATTAGGCACACAAAACGACGCATATAAAACAATTTTAACTTTAATTTCTATACTTACTGTATTTGGCCTTTTTCCTCTAGAAGTAATAGTGATCGTCGAATATTTATATACCCACGTTGTGATGTTAATTAAAATAAACCAGGATTCGATGAAAAGTTTGGTACAAAATTCTCATTAGAACCGCTCAAACGCGAACTACGTTTATTTACTATTAAGATATATTTGCTTCGATTCTATCCTAGATGTCTAACCATACGAAACAGCGCACATAAACAACGCACGCAAAATGCACACGAAACGACGCACACAAGACAACACATACAAAACGACGCCCACGAAACAACGCACAAAACGATACACACGAAACAATGCACAAAATAACGCACACAAAACGACGCATATAAAACCACGCTCACAAAACGAAACACGCAAACAACGCACACAAAATAACATACACAAGACAACACTCACAAGACAGCACACAAAACAACGCACATAAAACGTATATAAAGTAAAATTTTCTTAAAATCTATAGGAAGGTATTTTAAATAAAAAAATGCGTCTTTGTTTGTACTTTTTACAGAATACATATATTCTGTAAACAAGTTCAATAAGAACACTCGAAGACATTTAAGACAACCTTTATTACTGAATGCATACTGGTCATTGGGTTACAAGTACAGAGCATAACAACTTCAGTTACTTAAAAAGCACTTACATAACCTAACTTATCCTAGGTGATCATCTGCACTGACTGCAATGGTACTCCAGTTTTATTAATTAATATCTATATTCACAATACAGAGTCTATACCTAAAACTCTGCTGTTTACAAATAAAATCATTAAGACCTTTAAAAATAGATAGGGTAAATATTTGGATTTGTGAACTTTGCTATTCCATTCTGAACCCATTTATATTTAAATGTGCAGACTTTTAGGTGTAAAGCACTGTAAAAATTTGCTCGGCCCGCCCATCTTAACAATTTTAAAGAAAAAGTATTTAACGAAATAATTTGGTGTGTTTTTAATAAAATAATTGAGGTAGGTTTTTTAAGTCCAAACATATTGTTCATGACAACTAAATAATACTTAAAAATTGTTTACGAGATGAGCAAACAGCAAACTAATTACGTAATAGTGCAGATATTTATATTTTACTTGTAATTTTCTACATATTAATGAAGTCTTAAATAGGTAAATATTTGTTGTAAAATGTATCTTTATACATCATGAAAGATGTCGAGGATTTGATTTACATAATTTTGAATATTTGATATTACCGTGATATCGCGGCCTGGTCCCTACTTTAACCCTCCCAAAATCTTTTTAAGAGATTCACATGAATACAAGGATACGACCTAGCTTATTTCATAATATCTATGTTGTTATTTATCAGGAACCTAAACAATAACACATGATTTTTAAGAGGTAGCATTACTGATTATTACTATTGATATTGTATAGTCAATTTGCCATAAATACATTTTTTTTTTCGACAATTTTGTCGACCTCAGAGTCGATATAAAAAGCATACAGTTGAATTTGTATATAGACTCTGAAATCAACGAAATATTAACATTTTACAAAACTGAATAGACGTTGAAAATCATTCCTGGTCAAAATGACTAGGTTTGGGCAAATATCTAAATAAATAATAGAGTATAATCGAAACAATCGATTAATCGAAAATAATCGATTATTTTGCCCACCCTTAATAATAACCAGAAAAGAAAAATGTAAAAGAGATCAAAGTAACTTTTTAATTTTAAATCAATTATTTAAAAACAAAGGATATATTAAACTGTTACTTTCTCCCTCTTAGATTTATTAATTTATTGTGAAGGAAATTCATATTTATTCAATTGTCAAGTTATCACATCTGAATCTGTTAACATAACCTAAAAATTAATTTGCTGCATTATGTTATTAATCGAACTTAAATTAACCATAGAAATAATATAAAATACCAGTATGTTTTTACTTGAACTTTTTTATATAAAGAAATACCTCTAAAAATGTATGATTGTTGACCTAAAACATCGCGTATATTCACTACATTATGCGCCTGCGTCCCGACACACTATATTTGCTCCTGTTGGTTTCACTTAATTCATGGAATTAGCATTTTATACTATTTCTATGGTGTTAACTGACTTGTTACAATGTGTATATAGTGTTATTTTTACATATTTTTTGTTTTAAATCAAGGTACAGCGGTACGCGGAACTATTAACATTTATTATGAAGCCAAATATATGGATACAGTCATGACAAAAATTTATTACATTAAAAAATATCAATAGTAAACTTTTATTACCTGGATATGAATTCAATTACAAAGGCATTCGGATGGCACATATTTTATTCGGAATGTACTTATACCTTGAAGTGTTTCGAATTTCCAACTATACATATATGTAACAGTCTTCAAATTTAGCATTAAATTTAAACCAAGTATTTGACCTTTTAGAAGTGCGTTAAAGTGGTAAAAAAAGATTTTGCAATATGTCCTAAAAAAAAAAAAACAGATGTCGATTTTTTGATGGTAACAAAATGTGCAAAATACAGATTCAGTCAATTAGAAAATAATAGCATTTATTTAATTTCGTGGAAGTCTTAATAAATATTACTAAATAATGGTTAAATACGTCACAAATTACTTTTTTTTAACAACAAACTTAACACATAAATAAAAAATGCTATATATTATGGAATAACAGTAATCAGGCATAGTTGGACTAGAAGTTATAGGAGGGAACATGTTTAGGCCATTTTGTTATACAAGAAAACAAAATTAACAAAACCATAGTAGTGATGCAAACTAGGTAAATAATACATTTTACACGATAACTAAAATCATTACTATTGTTTCAGGTCCCAAATAAGAGAACAAAAATAATTAAAAAAAAAAGAACATTTCGATTTAGAGGTTGAAGCGTAAAAAAATGTTGTAAACTTTTTATAATTCGCTCTATTCAAGAATTAAGTTGCTCCAACAAAATTTAACAATTTTTCTAAACGAGTATTCAAATATAAATAGTTTACAACAAAAGTAAATCTCTTTTTTACATTAAAATATGCATCACAATACAAAGGGTATAATTCTAAACATACCGAAAATGTAACACGTTTGGAAGAAATTCTTAAAGATAGAATACTATTCAGCATTACCTAATTTATTTATTAGGCATTACTCAACCAAATACATCATAAAAATCCACATTGAACATGTTGGAGCATACTACCTTCACTTTTAAAACAATACAGTAAATTTGATTGTAACGTGAACACTGCTACGTTTTTTTTTTTAAAGCCATTAATCTACACTTACGCTAATAATACATTTCCTAACCTATCTAACCGCTGAAAAATATTTTATACCTATTTAGATATACTATATGAAATTATAACAATTGTACAAATTCAGCCAATATACATATACACGTTAATATATATTGCATTATAAGTTAATATACACAGCTTATAAGCGTATGCGATTAGCGGTTTTAAACCCGTAAATCGCTGTGAGCAAAAATTTTCTAAGCAAAAAATTTTGGCACATTTCGAAGAATGAGAATAGTCCTTTTAGCTCACTCTTCTACATGATCAAATCTTCTACCAACGTCATAAAATGTTTAATTGCAGTACATCCTAAAAAACCATTTGTACCGATATACAGATTGAATGGTTATAAGATACAGACTTTCATCGGCCTTCCCTTATCCTATTCCTAAATAGACATATATATTGTATACGCTATAATATACAGATAAACAGACCGTGCCACGGTGCAAATAAAACGTCAAAATTGGGTTAGTTATCATTTTCTATTGTTAAATATATAATCCAGTCATTCATACATCAGTGATTATAATGACAGGCTCAGACTTTCGATAAAGTATAGCATGAAGGCCAAATTTAACAACTGTACATGTTCCTGCCATGTCAATACTCAAAAGTATTGAAATCCTATTCATCAGAAAGATATTTTTGAATAAAATAGGAAGGCTATTCCGATCTAAGAGAAATCCAGGCTGGAGTACCTCAAGGAAGTTTACTAGGTCCAGTACTTTACCAATATTCTAATCTTGAGACCAATACTATTGCAAAATTTGATGATACTGCAATCTTGGCTGTTGCAAAAATCTATAGACCAGGGACCTATTTCATAAAAATACTTTGCAACTTTTCACTGTGTACTTTGAAAGTTTTATTAAATTTATATTTCATAATAGAGAAATTTTACAAGTTAAAATTAACTATATTATTAACTATATATTTAATTAGGAAAAAGGACAAGAGAAGGTAGATTTAAGTAAAAAATCTTGTATTACGATTATTAAAAAAGAAAAACTCGTTAAAAGCAGTCTCTAGAATATTGAAAAAAAAAAAAAAAAAAAAAAAATGGAAATATGTCAATATAACAAACTTTAAATTTTTCAAAAAAGATATCTGGTAGAAAACCGATCAAGTGAGCCCAAACATTTGTTTTTTACGAATTTTCATAGTTCACACTATATAGTAATAAATTAGAGAAGCACAACAATTAAATTCTTTAAGAGCACCTTAGTATGGACCATTTTGTTTTGCCCAAGCTAAAATTCTGTGCAAGTCTTATATTCTGTATAGTTTAATACACTGGGTAGTATAATTATTTATTTGATCACTTTGTCTATAAACAGTCTTTGTATTTTGGACTTACTCAAAGCATTAATGATATTATACAATTTGATATGGTATTTTTATCAAATTGTTACTTTTTTTAAAAGTTGTAAACGGATAAAATGGAAAAGTTTAAAAATATATATCCTTCTGTTTTAATGAATTTATTTTGCTATTTAGGAAATGCATGAAACAAATAAGAAATTCTAGAGAAGACTTCAAAAAATGAGTTTTATTCGACTTTGAAAAAAATTAAATGCATTGAAATTATTATGGATATTATATATAAAAAAAATATTCTAATTTTGACCGTCCAATTGAAAAATATATATGTACACAATTTCAAAAACTAAGGAATGTCGTTTTCACCTGTTGACTGTTTAGACAAATTACTCGTTTTTGCTATTTATAGCAAATAGAAAAACAGCAGATTTACATCTAACAGTAATAATTCTAAACCTGAGAAAGAGAGGGCCTAACACCGTATGTCTAATATTACCTCAACTACTACACTATCCGGACTTGTGGGTAGATTTAGGTTGATTTTTATTCGAAATGAGGTTGAAAATTCGTTAAGCGGTTCAAAATTGCTATCATACCTCTTCGCTTACAATTCCGGATCAAAGATGTGTTCCTCTCAATACTTAGATCAACTTCAATGTCTAAATTAAACCTACATATTCCTTTTATTACATAGGACATACATTATCTTTTTACAATTTAATTGGCAGTTCCCAGCTAGCTATAAATCTCATTGGTTGAGATCAAAAATATCGATACCTCTACATTAAATCTAGTCACCCCACTATACATAAGCAACGCCATCTTTCTAAAAATGCCGACTAACTCAAGAGTAAATATGCATACGGCGTAACACTGAAGTATAGAATGTAACGATATCGAAAATTTTCAGACAAAACACTTCGTTAAAAACCATCTTTCTCTAAAACTAATTATTACTAATTTACTATATCGGTGAGTTTATACATAGTGAGGTAAAAAACCTTAAATTTTTGATAGAAATTGTTCAAAAAATCAATTTATAATTTTAAAACCCTGTCTTGAAAGTCAGGCCCTATATTAAATTGCACGTTTATAGGCACTTATATAAACATGTGCTCATGCACAGTAATTTGGTTAACCATTGCAAGATAAATACCAGAAATTAGAATCACAGCTTATAACAACTCAAATAATAATTAAGAATTAAATAAATAAAGCTAACTTTGTGTCATGTGATAAACGTAAAATAAGTTTAGTCTTTTTAATACTTGGAAAAAATTAATTTCTCCATTTGTGTCTCAAAGAAATCTATGATGAAATTTAATCAGCACAAATGAATATAAAAAGTTTGCTATTAACACTATCACAACCTCTGTTGGAAGATTTTGGCAGAAAATTCAAAGGGCAGTTCGTCCAAACAAATATGACCATATTGATTAATTAGATTAGTTACCTATTAATATTTTTAACCAATGGTAAAAATTAACTTGTAACATATCGTACCCTGAAACGATTTAATTTAAAAACAAATATGACACATAAACCTCTTTGGTAATCAGTAAAGAAAAGTAAGTGTGTTAATAATGGCAAGACCAGTGTGCTGTTTTACTAATAATCTTCAGTTTTGATATAATCACTTCTTAATTTACATAGCAAGATCGAAGATATTTACTGGAAAACATTTTTTATTGAATAGTCAAATCAAATTAAACTTTGAGAGAAAAAAAAATTGTTAAGTGTAAATGGAAGAGGAGCTTATTATAAATAATGCAACCAGAGGGGGAGTTATCAAGTAATAAAACAGACTTCAAATCGTGCAGATTTAACCTAATTTATATGGGACCAAATCTGAAGTAACCCCCTTTCTAATTTATATACCAGCTATTTATGCAAAATCATCGAGTCCGAAACCAACAATGGCACAATTACACCAATGTTCATCAGAATTTAAATGAAAAATAAAAAATTCAAACGAACTTTTGCATTTTTATCGATAATTTTGAGGTTATATCAAAAAGTGACCCCTACAAAAGTTGTAGATTTTTGTTTGACCTACAATTTTTGCGATAATATAATTTTTTAACCCTTTTCAATTTCCTAAAACTTTACTTCACCCCTCCCCCAGGTTGCATTTTTTTTAAACTCATCAAAATCCAGCTAACAATGTTTTTTCTTCTGAATATAACCGGTCCAGAAGTGATCAGTAGCTAGAAGATTTAAAAGTAAACAAAGAAATTAATACTTTAAGGCAAAAGTAAAATATTGCAAAGGGTATCACACAACTTTATGTAATACTACTTACAAACTAAATGTCGCTAGCAATATTAAGTAACAATATTAAGTGTATCAAAAGATTATGTTAATATCCCATCAACCGACTATAATAGTGACATAAATATAATATATAATTTTAAGATTTTTTTTTTGTGTAGCAATATTCACGTTACTTCTTGTTATTTTCACCTAACTCTTTTATAAAAATATGTGAAAAATATTTTGGATTATTCAAAAATTTATTTTTACTAAGGCATCTTATCGTCAAATGTTTTTATTTAAATAAATGAATTCAATTTTCTTTTTAATACTGAACTTTTAAGTTTCTCCAATAGCTTAGGTCTGTATGACATCGTATGGGATTATGAGACCAAGCTGATCACGTATTTGTTTTAAAGAATTATCATTGTCACATATAACAATTTATTAAAGAGGCACATCATTTGGTATTATAAAATATGGTGAACATTGCATCTTCTAATCTAACAAGTATTTAAGCATGTCCTTACATTTAAGAAATTATTACTATGATATTCACTCCAATTCAGAAAAATATGCTTACATATTAGGATTAAAATAAATAAAATTAATATTATTATTGCTATGTTACAGAAAAGAGATTTATTACTTGATTTTTAATTATACAAATCAAATGTTTTCATTGTGCAACTGGAAACTATGAAAAAAATTGTTTGGCCTACAAATTTTCATTGTACATTTTGAATATAAAAACATTTCCTTAAAATGCAAGAATATTTTCATCTGAAAACATTTGACATACATATAAAAAGTAAAAATATAGACCAGGGTCGATAATTTTTGAAACAAAATAAATAAATAATAGTAAGATGAAACCCATTAGAAAAAGAAGAGAATATAACAATAATGAAAGGAAAAATAATTGCTATTTACCTTTTTTCCATAGGATTTGTAGTTTTTCCGGAAATAGAGGTACACCAGTTTTTACCCTTAGATCGCCCATAAATTATTTTACCTTTCATTTTTGGTATATTCTCTTTCTTTTCCAATGAGTTTGATCCTACTATCACTTTTTACCATTTTCAAAGGCTTAAGCCCTGGCCTATTAAGTTCAATAATAGGACAGTCATTAAAGATAATCAATTCATATTAATTACAAGTTTTCAAATTTTGTTGGAATATTTATTAATAAATTTAATTTTGTAACGTTTTCAGAGGCCCAAAACATAATACTGATTGAAAACAATTATAATTAAAAAAAAAAAATGCAGAACTACTGTAAATTTAAAGCAAATTATATTTTTTATTATTTTCAACATGTTCCTGACTTTCAAAAAAGTTGCAAATCTGAATATTGCTTCAAGTTTGCAATTTTAATTCTCAAAATTGTAACCAAAAGCGCAATTTTGCTATAAATTAACTAGTTTCGGACCTTGGAAATAGTTGCAAATTTATATTGTATCTTTAAGTATAGTAACCAAATGATATGTTTTAAAAAACAATACACAAAAATTTCGTAGTCTTATAAAAAGGATTGTATAATCGATGCCTTAACCAAAGAGTTAACAGTAATAGAACTATCTAATTTAATGATCTGTAAGTTGTTATTTATAACACATGACAAATTTCAGAAATATAAGCTCAAAATGATCTTAAAATCTACCGAACACCAAAGTTACCCTACACTAAGGCAGATATGCCAACTATTTACCATATATGTTATATTTTTAAATATATATTTTTTACGATATAATATATAGTTCAGTGGCGAATGATTAAATATACTTGAAAACGCAAGTGGCACTTAGATCACAAATACTGTAAACCTAAATCATTAACTATTAATTCTACATATTTTTATTATTTTTGGAAATTGGCTTTTTTGGATGTTCGTTTTACGTATTTCATAAAATATTGATTGTACAAAAAATTCAATTTCACGACAAGAGCACAATTATTTTTCATATTGTCATACATCTAAAAAAAAAAAAAAAAACGTAAGAAATTAATTTCCAACATCTTTTATAAATAATAATGAATTTGATATACAGTCAATATTATTACAGTAACTTTTACACTACACCCCAATTCATTCTAATTAATTCTTAAGTATTAAATGAAAAACATGCTTGTAATATTGCAATATCAAGTAAATTACATTTGTATACCCTGAATGCGATTTAATTGCATTTTGAAATATTTTCTGAAACTTTTTTCATAAATTAGATTACTTATTGTAAAAAAAAGAAGTAGTAGTAACTAACTTCAAAGTTACTTTAATATTTTAATCCAGTTTAAGTAAAAATACACAATCAAACTTAAATGGAATCATCCAGTATTTTACAGAGAAAAAAATTCATTATTTGCAAATAAGAGAAAGTTGTTTTTCCTGACAAAATTGTTCGATTCGAAAAAAGATATTACCAAGTATTTCTTGAGATCTTTGAATTTTATAGCATAGTGGCAATGTCTACTTTCAAAAATTTTTGATGTGCATTGGAAACAGAGTTGCCGTATGGGATGATTTTTCCCCAAATTTGGGGGATTTTAATCATTTCAGGGGTATTTAATTTGGCAGCAGGGTACAACACAGGTAATTAATTGGTGTATTATGGAAAAATCGTCTAATCCTAATCTGAAATAATCCACAATTCTTAAAATTTACAAAATCTGGACCCAATTTGGCTACAGTTGACCCGTATTCCAACATATTCAAGTTATTAACTTCCAAATTTTTGTTTATTACTGTTAAAATATTGTTTTTTTTTGATATATTTTTAGTAATTATTAATATTTTAAGGTTTTTCTAAATTTTGCAACAACGAACAACCATTTTTTACATATTTAAAATACTGCATTTCAGATTGTCTACTTGTTAAAATTGTTTAATGGCATTTTTATTAAAAGGTTACGGTTTTGGGAGATTTTTAATGTCAATTTGGGAGAAATTGACACCCTGATTGGAAATTTTATTGCAATTTCGATATCAAAGAGATTTTTATCAGGATTACCTTTGGTTCTATAAAATATTGGGTGATTTCATATAAGTTTGATTGCAGTAAATATATTTAACCATTTTAACGTCAATTTATGAAAAAATTAAGTAGAATAACGTGAAAACAAAAATACTGAATATTTCGTTGTTACTGAACTTGATATTTAAATTTACCGGCACATTTTTCAGGTATTTTTTTTCTCCTTTTTTCAGAGGGCTATTGGTTTTTAAAATTTATTAAGATGATATTGTTTTGATAATCTAAATGGCCGTATATGCTACAAATATTTGCAAATATGTGTTATTTTAAATATGTTCTTCAATGCTGAGCAACTTAACCTAATTTACAGTATATACTTTTTTCTATTTAAATAAACACTAAATCTAACTTTCAAAAGGTACACAATATCAGACATAGAATATATTTAAGAGTTTCGAAAAGTTTTAAGTTACTCAAAAATTGAGTAATCTTAAAATTTCCACAGCTCTACTTTTAAAGCACACGCCATTATTTTTTAATATGTATAAGATTTGAATTAGTAAGTAAATCACAATGGCAGTCTCGGCCAGCAAACTGCTTCTCACTGGCGGGGCGTTAGCTTAAGCCGTACCCAAGGAATACCAATTCCGGCAGTTTTTAGAGAGTAATCAAATTTTCGTCCACATTACAGACTAAATCGGTGTTTTTTTTTCCGTCAATTACAAATAGCACATTTTTACTTTCGACATTAGTTTTTTGACGATATTGAACTATAAATATTTATAGGATTCCAGTACATGAAGTTTTTAGCAAAATAGGCTATTAGTTATGTCCTAAAAAAAAAAAAGAATTTTTTTAGCATGGTCATTAAAGATGAAAAAATCGCAGAGTTATTAAATTAGATGCTGGAACTTGGAGCTAGGGGGTGAAAATACAACCCTTATAGTTTTAATTATATCTCGAAAACGAAGAACGTTAATAGGATTGTTTTTGTAGAAAATGCGATTTTCCATCGCAATAGATTATTAAAAAAAAATTTGAATTATATAAAAACAAGTAGATTAAATTTACTTTAAAACGGTGGGTTAAAAATATAATTAAAAAACTGTAAGGTTTATATTTTCGCCCCTATTTCCAATTTCCACCCACTCTGCGGTTTTTTAATTTTTAGTGACCATTTGAAAGATTCACGAGATAAAAACCCATAAAAGATCGTTCATTTCTATATGACATATTAAATAGCCTACAATTACTTATGCTTCAATCATTGCCGTTCTATTAATAATTATAATGAGTTCATTTACCCTTTTTTGTTCTAAATTAAATAACAAATAAAAAGACTAAAATGATTTACAACTACAATAAAAAAAAAATGTATATTCCTGTAATTTTATTAAAGAATATATATAACGCATAATATATTCATTTTATCACATTAATTTGAACTGAAAATAATAATATTCGAGATACAAATAAAAAAAAATAAGTAAACGATTCTTATTTCAGGCAAATGAATTCATTTTTAATATATAATAGGTATTTTTTTGAAAATCTCACACACCTAGGAAAGAATTAGGCAGTAAATCAATGGTTGTTAAAATACTGCTCAATTAAGGTGGGCGTCACATTCAGAGTGGTTGTCAGTTATATGAACACACAACATAAAACAATATACCCCTACTACCAAACTCCTTAAAAACCAGTTTTAATATTGACACCTAAAGACTAAATATATTTTATTATATAATACGCTATAGCTACAAATTCAATTGGCATAAAATACTAAATTTAGATATTTACTGGAACTTCCGAAAGACTGTTTCAAGAGTACCCTGGAACAGTCCAAAATTCTTGCACCTTTTTATTTAATATTAATGAGTTAACGTTCATTTATCAAGTACAGCCTCGAAAATAAAAAAACAACCTATTATAATGAATTTTTTTTATATTTTAACGTTACAATTCGTAACAAATTATTTAAGTGGTTTAACATTGACACACTGAGGTTTCTTTGATAAACAACGATCACGTTTAAAAGCTTAAAAATGAGAGCTCCTTAGAATATATATTTTTTTTTTTATTATTTTAAAAACTAAAAAGCCACTTAAGAGTCACAGCACAGTTGTGTACTAAAACTTTTATCAACTCTTAGAACCCACAAAATTACTTCAAAGATGCAACTAAAATTAAACTTACTGTTGGTATCGAATCTATTTAAAAAATATATTCGCTATTATCCTTCGAATACTAGCAACATTATAAAAAGGCATTTAGAGAGTTGCATCTCTGATTTAAAACTTTCCTTTTGATATGTTCGTTAAGAAATGGTTAAATGCATTCTAATTCGAATAAAAAAAAATTAAGATCTTCTATTTTCGTCAGTCTTGTCTTTCAACTAGAGTTTGTTAACGACAAATGGAAATAAGAGACTAGATGAATAAAAAACGAGCACCAACTGATATTTACAACAGCTGCCAAAAATAGTCCCTATCCTCAAACGAAACGAAAAATCACAGAAATGTGTTTATATCAGATAGAGAACTATCTTTTGGAATATAAATTATTGATGAGTGCTCCATATTCGATGAGTTGCTACAATGATATTAATTAGTATTATTAAGCAAAAAAAAATTGGTTAAGTAAAACAAATTTATAAAAAAATTTAGTTATTCACTGGATTTGAGCAAAAAAAGTAGTTTAAAGTATATAAATATTTAATTTTATGTAATATTTAATGCAATGGAACGTTTTTCAAAATCTAATAACTATAAATTACAGGATATACTAAAAATCAATGACGGATTTTATTAAAAGTTTGTAAAAATAACAAACAGATTATGATCTTTCTTCTTCTTATACCTGTAGTTATCTGGAAACAGTAATAATTGTAATGTTAGATAATAAAAGTTCAAACTAACATATTTCAATTTTTTTACCTTTTTTTCTTTCTTTCTTTCTCACCCTATATAATAAAAGAATTTTTAATGTCATCTACTAGTTAATTATGACAGTTTTCACCATAATTCAAATAAAAAACTTTTCATAAATAACAAATTGTAGCTATATACTTTATTATACAGAGCGACTCTAAAATTTCATATCAGATACTAGAATAAAAATAATGGTGTCCCATTTAAAATAAAAAAGTTTGACTGTCAAAATATTTTATCTTATTCTTATCAACTTTTAACAAAATTCGTTCAATATAGTTTCACCCTGTCGCCTGTCACTTGTGTAAGAACAATTTTTAAAATATTCAGAACATATTTAATATATTTTTCATGTATTATATGAAAAACGTGTCCATTTATGTGGAACAAGCTTTAAAAGATATTTTTTATTTTCCATTAAACATTAACAACTCAAAAATAATAATTTTATAGTACTTATAATTTTGAAAATCATTGTAACAGCTCATATTAATTCAAAGAGTGTCAACATAACTGTCTCCATACAGTTCTATTGGAACCACTCCAAAAATCGAAAAAAATGCTAAAAATAAAAATTATAACCAGCTATTAAGAACAAATTTTATTTGTATCATATAACTATGTGAGTGGGAGCTATATTTTTCATTTTTAACAAAAAAAAAAAACCTAAATTAAACTTTCCATTTGTAGGTACATTACATAAATATATATATTTTGGTATGTATATCAAAAGGAAACTTCTCTTATTTAGTAATAGAAAAATCGTTTTTTTTTGTTTTAAATTTATGAACACCATGATAAAATGATGTGATTGTAAAGTTCTTTCCGGGTTCCATAGTCTGTTCCCCCTTAAGAACGCTAATCACAGTTTAGGACTAATAATATTGAAAGAAAGTCTACAACTAACATATATAGTACACATAAACACCAACATTTAATCAGAAATAGTGATCACGAGTTATTTGCAAAACAAAGAGGACGAAAACGCCTTTCAACTTAACCTACAATTGTCGAATTTAAATTAGTTGCTCTATCGAGACGTTAATTCCTCTTTGAAATGAAAATGTTCAATGATTTGGCAACTTTTCGACATGGCTTACAAATTCCAGAGAGTTATTTACTTGAAAGCGCGTACACAAACTTCTGATATGTTTTCAAAATATAATTGACAATGTATTTTTTGTTGTTGTTATAAAATAATAAAATACCTGCAATGAATGCCCTTAAGTTGGAATTGAAAATAGGAGCTCTACGTGTTAGTCCAATCAAATTAAAACTTTTTAGAGAAAAAACAAATCGTTAATAGGATTTTAGTAAGTGTAAATTATAGGGGGGATTATAATAAGTATTAAGTATTAAAAAAATGCAATTGGGGTTTTAAGGGGTTGAAATTTTGTAAGGTTGAAGTTTTAGGGGATTGAAGTAAATGATGGTCATAAATTTTGAAAATGAAATATTTGTTTTATCATTGGAAACGCTTGTGAAAGAATCATTAAAATAAAAGAATTGCATAATTCAATTTTATTTCAATTTAAAATTTTGTAAGTCATAAACTAATAATTCAAAATCCATGTTTTAATACATTTGCGATTTTTTTTTATTTGATTTTATTAAAAACTACATCTTAAAACGAAAAAAATGAAAGAACTTTGTAAGATAATTTTTCACTGTAGAATTTCACCGAATTTCATCAGAATTAAATTATAAAATATGAGATATAAACAAGTATTAGAAGTAATTTTAAAAACAGACTTCAAAATCGTGCAGATACCATCACCACATCTTAACCAAATTTATATGGGACCACCCCTGAGGTATCCCCTTACTAACAAAAAAAAGAATTATTGAAATCGGATAATGTGGCAATAAATTATCGCGATATATATGAAAAATTAAAAATTTGAGAACCCAATTATTAAATTTTGACAAAAATTTATATGGAACTACCCCTGAAGTACCCCCTCACTAACAAAAAAAAGCATCATAAAATCTGACAAGGTAATCAAGAATTATCGCTAAATATATATATATAAAAAAATAAAAAATTTGAGGCTTTTTTCATGGACTTGATTATTAAATTTTAACCAATTTGTATGGGATCACCCCTAAAGTACCAAAAAAAGAATTATTGAAATCGGACACCGTGTTAAAGAATTATCGCTGAAAGTACATAAAAAAAATAAAAAATATATACCGACGAATTGAGAACCTCCTCCTTTTGTTGAAGTCTGTTAAAAATAAAAAAAAATTGAAATAACTTTTACATTCTTATTAAAAACTTTAAGGTCATGTTATAACGGGACCTCTACAAATGTAGAACTTTCGGCAGAAATCGCAATAATAGTTTTTACCTCTTTTCAACCCCCTAAAATTTTACTTTAACCCCCCAAGTTACAATTATATTATTTTTTTACTTATTAAAAGCCCCTCTACCATTTAGTTTAATTTTATTTCTCTCATTCAAAATGAATTAATTCAACTGGTCTACGTATAATTATTACATTAACAGAAGAATATTTGATTGATACCGTCATATAAATTGTTTCAATAACCCAAACGAATTTGCAAGCCGTAAACGTTACTGCCTTAATTTAATAATCTGTATAGTAATATATAATTATAGGCTATTTAAATTTTTTTCAGTTAGTACTCATTTTATTTAAGTATAGTAGAGTGTGCAGTCTAACACTGATTGTGTGGTGTTACCGTTACGGTCGCTCATTTTTAGTTTTGCGTAACCGCACTTTATAACAATATTACATATAAAGATTTTTTTTTTTTGTATGTGTAATTCTACATGATATATAAGGAATCAGAGATCACAGGTTATGTGGGTTTAACAATTTTTTTTTCTTATAATCACGACAAACATTTTGAAAGAAACTCTTATCCGAATGAAACTCTGTTAACAAGAAAAATAATATCACTCGCATGCATGTGATGAGATGATGCAACGTAAATGTAAGGCAGCAATAGTAATGGCGTTATTCAATCGAAAATAATGTTATTTGAGTGTATACTGTTATTTATTGTCTTATTTATTACTTTAAATTCGTTTTTCATTAACAAAAAAGTAATTAGAAATGATTTTATTAATTCTTATCAAATGAATAATGAAACGACACAAGTATTAGTGGCAATACATTTCGAAAATTACTTTGTTAGGCGAATAAAACAAAATAAGCAGTAAACAAAATTTTTTGATCGGTATTTTTGTTGCCATATATACTTCTGCCTTACAGAGAAACAATATAATTTATTTAGGTACCTTAAATGATGAAATAACATTTATATACTAACCATAATATACAGGAAAATATCTTATAGGATAGAACAAATTTTTACAGTACTTAAAATAGTGAACTTATAATGAGTTTGGTCACATATATTAATTCATATTATATACCTATGCAATTAATTATATAATCTTGTTGATTGAGACTAGCTGGATTTCTTCATGAATGTCACATTAAGTGCGTTAATGAATTTAATTGAGCGTGATATCAATGGAATACTATAAAACGCCATGCAGTCCGTATTGTTTTCTTTTTTCAAATCAAAAAATTACAATATCTTATATTCAGTAAATGTCAAATATACCGTTTTTTTTTTTATTTGGGGAAAACAAACATACACCAAATAAACTAATGGCAAAACTGTAAATAGAAAAAAATTAGTAAACTCTTAATAATTTTAAATCGATAATTAATAGTGTACATTTGCGGAAATTATTATATAAATAACTGAAAAAATAAACAAAAAAAAAACATACCTTTAAAACAACAACTCTTAAATCACCATAAAAATTAAAAATAGAAATACATTTACAAATAACAATAAAAAAGATTGTTAAATAATACAATAAATATCAAAATTTCTTAAGACAATCAATCATTAAATTTAATATTAATATTATAAAACATTAAAAACATTTAATAAAATTTATCAGCGGGAAAGCGTAGAGATATCAACACTTGTATAATTATGATGGAATCATTTTGGTTTCAACCTAGTTTACATGGACTCACCACCTAACAGGTCATTGGGAAGAAAGGAATTTAGACTAGATGGGGTACCGCGCGCGGGATCCGTGTTATCCAAAGGTGAAGCTGCCCACAGATTGGTGCTGGATGGATTATTCGACCAGCCGGTGCTCCACGTATCGGCTCCGGTAGGCTGTTTGCTCGAGCCTCTCCAGGCGCCCGAAGAACCACTTTGTTGGCTAGCTACTTGCTGTAGCAGGGTATTCGCGTCCCAATCGGTAGGATTTTCTGCTAATATTGTCGTGTTGCCTAGTACACAGTTATTTAAAGTGGTCTGAGCCTGCAAGTCAAACATTTTGTTGAATGAAACTATCAATCATTTCAATTATTAAAAATTAACGCTTCAATTCAAAACAAGTTGTTGAAATAAATTCAATTCACTTACTTTAATAGCTTCTTCGCGAGATGAGTATTTGGCAAGTGCAAAACCTTGGTGTAGATAAAGATGAAAACTTAGTAATGGACCATGTTGCAAGCATAATGTGCGTAAAGTAGAACCATCAATCTAAATAGAAGAAAATAAGTTATAACTACTAGTAATTATAAAAAACAGACTTCAAAATCGTGTAGATGCCATTACAAATTGAATTTTCTTATTTTATCACAGATACCATTATCAAATTTTGACTAAATATATATTGGATCACCTCTGATGTACAAAAAAAGAATCATAAACATCATAAAGAGTATTAAAGAATTATCGCTGAAAATACATAAAAAAATTAAAGAGTTTTGATGATTTTCTTATGGACGCCATTAATAGATCTGGACGAAATCGAACAACGTGGTGAAAAATTATCGATGAACATACATAAAAAAATATATTTCAACGAATTGAGAACATCCTCAGTTAAAAATGTTTAAGATCAACAATATTTCGACGATGTTTAAAATTAATTCTTACCTGAGCTGTCAAATTTCTCAACAACAGCCATTGAGAGGATCCACCCCAATTTCCAGAACTCCTTTGGCCACCGCCGGCACCCCAAGGCATGGAATTTACGCCGGACCAACCGTTCGCTATGACACCGGCGCTTCCCTTCGCCGATAAACCCGGAGGAGGACCTCTGGAGGCTTTCGGAGCTCCCCAAAGCTCGGACGTTACAGCCGTCGTGGGATTCAGGTCACCTAGAGAGGCTTTGGATGTTGGCAATTTTCCAGGTGGACTGTAATTATTTCTTATATACACGTTATTTGAGATATCTGTTCTATGTCGATAAAAATCAATAGAAACTATATAGCATTTAAGATATTGCTTCATAAAGTTTTTTGAGAAACATTAAAAGCAAACAATACCTACACAAGAAGTGAATCTAAATGAGCGAATAGTGGACAAAAAAAAACTACAATTTACTTTTTTTTTACTAATTTATAATAAAGTGTATATTACTACTTCATAATTAACGTGATATATACGAAAACTCACTGAGATTTTCCTCTCGAGTAGATATTCTTTGTTAAAACTACATTAATAGTTACCTAGTAAATGCACTTGATGTAGCAGTGCCAGATGGATTGAAACTCCAAGTAGACGAACTGAGACTTAAAGGTTGAATATCAGTAGCGGGGGGACTTTTGCTGGGAATCATATTGAATAATTCATTGTCTTTGATTGTTGCTACAGACAGAGGAGAGCGCACCACTGAACCAGGCGTAATACTGGGGTCATCTTCGATTGACTTTATTTGATTGCCCTAAAAAATGATAAATATTATTGCATTTTCATTGTTTTAAAATAACCTAAGAATATTTTTTAATATTCTAATATCAATGTTAAACATGTTTTAAGTTATTATGTAATTTATTTAATTAATGTGTTCACTAAGTCTTCTACTTTTAATGGACTAAATAAATTATTTATTGTTTTGGCCTTTACTTGATGAAAATCCATTTTATCTTGAATAAGTAAAACCAAACTTGGTAGATTTTCACAAAACTTTTATTTAAAAAAAAAATTAAAATTAAAAACACTATATACATGACATGTTTAACAAAACAAAGTAATTAAGAAAATACATCAATAATGTAACAAAATAAACTGACTATTTAAAATAAATAAGGGTGCTTAAGTAATTATGATATCAATCAGATAACAATAAGATAGTAACATTACCGGGATTATCTCACAGAAAACTAGGAAAGAGATTTAATGAGGGTGAGTTATTAATATCTAATTGATCATTTAGTAGGTTATCTGAATTTTTAAATCTATTTATTTCAACCATTTAGAAACACTTGAAATAAATAGATTTAAAAATTCAGATAATCTACTAAATGATCAATTAGATATTAATAACTCACCCTCATTAAATCTCTTTCCTAGTTTTCTGTGAGATAATCCCGGTAATGTTACTATCTTATTGTTATCTGATTGATATCATAATTACTTAAGCACCCTTATTTATTTTAAATAGTCAGTTTATTTTGTTACATTATTGATGTATTTTCTTAATTACTTTGTTTTGTTAAATTACTTGGCATATATATTGGACACCGAATTGTAAATTAGTCACATTTGAAAAAGAAGTTGTACTTCGAAACATGTCATGTATATAGCGTTTTTAATTTTTATTTTTTTAAAATAAAAGTTTTGTGAAAATCTACCAAATTTGGTTTTACTTATTCAAGACTAAATAAATGATTCTCATTGATATTAATTTACCTTCCAGGGCTTTCCAGGTTCAAATTCAGGTACAAGATCAGTCAAGGAAGGTTGAGTGGTGGTCGACCACTGTGCGTCTTTTACATCATTCGAGTTATCATTGGTTGATGAGTCAGGCCAACCAGTGTCTCCTGTTCGTCCAGTAGACCAAGGTCTAAAAAAAAATGGTAAAATAAAAAATGCCCTCATGGAAATAATAAAAAAAATACTTACCCATCTGTCGAATTCAGGACAAGAGGATTCATATTAGGCGAGGTATTTATAGGTTTAGAAGATGAACCGGGTGCCCTACTGAATTCCCCTCCTTCATCTTTATCTTTGTTTATCCATTGTGTAAGTCGTGATTGTTGTTGATTCTGTAAAAAGAATGGAAAAGTAATAAATCTACTTTTAATTTTATTGTTATATCAATAATATTATTATGTATTTATTAAATTCACTTTATCACCCTGTAGAAGAAAAACTGGAACGATTACAGGAAAGTTATATGTATTTAGCTTTTCTTCATAATTAGTTATTATAAAAAAAAAATACTGCAAAAATAAATAATTATAATTGCATAAGTTGATAAAAAATGCTATGTAATAGCTTTATCGCGGCCGTCCCCGAGTGACACGGTATTATATTTTTTGTGATAAATGTAAGAAAAAAATCTATTACTTTATTTTCGTAATATGTTGCAATGATTCTGTAATTGACATTTGATTGTAATATTTTTTGTCTTTAATGTGGATTACTCCTATATATAAATAAATAAATATTGTAGTACCAAATATTTACTTCAAGTTTAAATTAACCAGTTGTTTATTAAAAAAAAATTATAATCAATGCAATTGAAAAATATCGACTTACCAACTGAGGATCTTTATTAATGCCCAATTCGGCAAAGTTGCTCGGTAACGTATTTATCGAGTCATGTATCGGAGGTTTAAAGTCGTAAGCACCCATTCCACTTTGTTGGTGTTGTTGCTTGACGTACGTTGCTTGTTGAGCGGCAATTTGATTCTAAAATATTGACAGACAAACAAATCAAATCTCAAAGCCAATTAAAATTAATTTTATTCTAATTTTGATAACACTTACTTGCAAATTGGTAATGGATTGTTTAGTTTTTGTAATGAGAACGGAGAATTGCATGAAAGTATTATTTGGTTTTCCGCTGATAGAAGGAGTACTGGCTATGGACTGTTGAGATATGAGCTGCTGTAAAGTCTTTATCTGTTGTAAAAGTTGATTAAGAAGTACCAAAGTTTGTGGCGCCAGAGGTTGATTAAGAATCTAAAACAATTTTAAATATGTGAAAAATGTTTAGTAACTGTCAAATCTAAATAATTTTGCATTATTATAATCTGCAAAGACATTATTTAAACCAAATATTGTTCGATAATTTTAGATTGCACTCCTGATTTTAGTAGCCTCTAGATGGCGCATGTAACTTTTCAGTATTTAATATCCTATAAACTGTGTGAATTTTGCTATATTAAAAACTATCAAATTTACTCTTGGGGGATTTTAGGAAAAGGAGGAATGTAGTAAAACTAGCAATATTGTGTACTTTATTTTTGTAATCTATAAATAGCTCACCTGGTGATTGAGATATCCCGCTTGAACTGCCATCTGTATTTGCTGCACCAACATTCTGAGTTGTTGTGTCGAGGGCTGAGATTGAGGTTGGATATTTCTACCCGCATTTCCCGAAGCTCCGCCAAATCCTTGAGATCCAGCCCCTTGAGTCAATAATTTTTGTACGACCGCCGGGGCAATGTTATTAATGAGAGAATTATTCGGTCCCGAATTACCCATATTATTCAGGAGATTAGGAGCGTTATTACCGGGCGGAAAACCGGTTAACTGACTACCGGGTCCGGTCGGGAATCTTTGACCGAACGGCGGGTGTTCGTAATGGTCTTCGTGGCGAGCGCCCCATCCTCCTGTATCACGATTATTGCGCAAAGGCGTAAGTAAGTCTAGAGCCTCGTCCATGTTCATTCCGCGCATGCGTAGAGCGTTTTCGACGTCTTCTTTCTGCAAAGCGTTTGCAACGTTCAATAATGTGTGTAGATCAACCACAACCAAAATTTGGGAACGAAAATGAAACTAAAATAACGATTGCTGACGTCTCGCAATATTATAAATGTAGTTCATATTCCAAATTTTTCTTTGTCAATTAAAGCTGCAATAATGGCGGAAAATAGTGCATCAACCACCACAAAGACAGTTATTGAAAAAAGTAAAAAGTTTGACTCAGCTGAAATTGCAACAATGAGAGTTGCATAAACCAAATTGTGTCTTTTTTACCTAAGTCACTGGCGTAAAACGAACATTTATTTATTTGTTAGTTTTTGGAATTGTTTATTTGTAAAATAGTTTTGATTTTCAACAATTTTTAAGACGTTTATAAGTAACTGTTGTGTGTTTTATTTAATCTAAAACTGAACCTTCTACAAAATTTATTGTTTCTTCTTGATAATAGTGAATTTAAGGTACAAATATAAAATTTTTACTTTATCAACTTCTCTTGTACACAGACGATCTTCAAAATAATTTGAATCTTACAGTTTCAGAAAAAGAACATCAATATTCAATAAATTATTAATTCTAGTACATTTACCTTGTGTCCCATGTCTACTAGCATTCTAAATTGCTTCGAATTCCACACCATTTCCTTGGTCAATTGCGGCTTGTTCTGTTGTTTATGGCTCCAATCGGATTCGTCCCATAACGGATCGGGCATTTTCTGTTTGGGCCAAGAACAGGGCTCGTCCCATGCAGCTCCGGGTCCGCCGCCGTGGTCTTCCCACGAACCGTTTCGACCATGTCCGCCCCACATCGACCCGTCGGGTTTCATACGCGATTGGGTCATACCGGGAGGACCATTACCATTACCACCGCGACCCATACTTGCCCCTGTGGGCAGATCTTTCCAGTGAGAGCCTAGTGTGCAAATATAATGTAAGTGTTTCGAGTAATGGTTTCATAAAATTACGATTTACTATTATCTGTTATAATAAAAAGATAATGTTAAACATGATAATCATAAATTTTATTAGAACTGTGTCAATTTGAAAATAAATGGACAAATTCCGTTACCTTGTTGGGGATTTCCCCACAAAGAGGTTCCGTCATCGTAATTGGGAACGTTGCGTCTTTGAGTCGGCGGCGATGGTTCTTCCCAACCAGCTCCGTTACCGGGCGGTACGGGCATTTTGTTGTGATGGTGTATTGTTTGAGAAGTTGGGTGAGGTGTGCTTTGTCCCCAAAAAGCTTCAGCACCTGCTCCATTCAGTCTTCCTGTTATTCCTATAAGGAACAAATATATGTATAACAAAATTGATTCGTATATTTTACATTTATTTTCATTTCCGATATAAAATTTTCAGATTACTAGGCCTTATAACTTATAATATTGAAGAAAAATCTGAAAAGTATACAAATACTAAGAGTTTTCTCTCAGTGTTATAAATAATTTTTGAATTTAACAATTTTGAAACAGTATTCACATCAAAGGATGTTGATAGTTTTTTATAAACACTCTTCTCTTCTCTTATACTTTAATAAACATTTCTATATTCATAATTAATGAGTATCACTCTAAAATTTCTTCTTTGACAGAAATTATTACATAAAAATAATAGTTTGTGCAACAAAAGTGGATATGATGACCATATAGCACAAGGACAAAGTTTGAGTAAAAACTATACTAATTGTTTTGACCTAGCAATAGATCCACGAAAGAATTTTCCAAAAACGATCAAAATCAACAAAAAAAAAATACATACCCTCCTTTGTTAAATTTCAAAAGTATTCATGTGGGCGTAGAAAAAATATATTTCTTATTTACCTCTGGGGTCTCCTCTCATATCACTGCCAGGCATTGGCCTCATCTGTTCTCTGGGATCTAAAATTCTTATCGTTTCAGAATTTCCTGGTCTCATATCTCTCATTTCAGGGCGAATATCTCTAATATCTCGAGGATCCATAGCAGCTTGTCGAGGATCAGATGCACGAGGATCTCCCCAACCTGAGTTGTTCGTACCTGGGCCCCAATCGTTTTCTTTTTTAGGACCTAATATAGAAATGGGAGCGTGATTTAAACTTACGAAACATAAACTATTAACATGACATGAATTTAATTTAGAAATTGCAAATATTTATGTACTATGTATTTTTTATTTTGTTTTATTTTATTTATTTTTATTTACATTTATTTATAATTTCACTTACCACCCCACATTGTTCCATTATTGGTATTGTTACTAGCTCCTCCCCATTGCTGTTGCTGCTGCTGTTGTTGTTGTTGTTGCTGCTGCTGTTGTTGCTGCTGTTGATTAGAAGGTACTCCAGTCCAAACATTAGAACTATCTGCGTCGTCATCTTCGCCCCAAGTGCCTCCTATATTCGTAGACGGAGTATGACCCCACGGGGTTTTTTGTTGAGGTTGCGGAGGAGGTTGTCCTCCATTTCGAAGATTCGCCTCCCACAATTCGGTACCATTGTTGACTGCGGGTTTCCAAGGAGGCGGACCACCGGAGCTGTCCATTTTAATCGGGGGTTCAGGGCTACTGGGTATATCCCAGTTAGTGTCTTGATTGACATGTTGCTAAAGAAGAATTTTATTTAGAAACTCTACAAGATCAAATAGTTTTTATATTTTTAATTATTTATGTCAAAATAATCTCGAAATTATTTAAATGACTTAAAATATTCATTTCCTAAAAAAAATTATTATATACCCACTTTGCTTATTAATTATTTGAAAATACATACCCCACCCCAGCCATCTTGACTGAAGATAGCTTCTCTCATACTATTGAGTTGTTCTAATTGCTGTTTGGTATTGTTGCTTGTTACATTATTGTTTGGTGGATTAGCAACAGTACTAGGAGGTTGATTAGTTGGTGGTATTGCATTGTTATTAACAGGTTTTGATCCAGGCTGACCCCAACCAGTGTTATTTGGCTGTGAAGTAGGTGGCTGTTGACCATTGGTTTTGTTTGCTTTAAAACCAAAACAAAAATCAATATAAAATACTACAGTGAAGACAAAATTTATATATTTGGACAATAGAAAACAAAAATTATGATTTAAAAATACTTTATCAAAAGAAAAAAAAAATTGGGTGTACCCCAGGGAAGAGTGTAATGGGTCCATGATGGTTCCTTCTATACATTTATATTTCTTATATTGCAGGTGGTTGCTCCATGCATTTGATTGTTGTATACAGTATGTCCCCCTAAGTTGGAATCATATGGAAAACTTTTTTATTATTAATTTCAGAAAAAAAAAGTTATTCTTCATAAAAAGTTCTGCATTATCTAAAACCTAGAATACAGTCATCAAATATTAAATTTTTTTAGTGCTAAACGAGATTTCTCAAAAAATATGAGTTTCACTGAAGAGTAAAGTACCTTTATTCTTTATACGACTTTTAAAATTTGATATTTGATGGTTGTATTTTATGTTTTAGGCCATTCTTTACTTTTTATAAAGAACAACTTTTTTTTCTAAAATTAGTAATAAAAAAGCTTTCCTATGTCTACGTAAATTGGCGGCATTTGTTTTTTATTATTAATATTGAGAAAAAAGTTATTCTTTATAAAAAGTCGAACATAATCTAAAACCTAAAATACATCCATCAGATATCAAATTTTATCAGTCGTATAAAGAATAAAGGTACTTTACTCTTGAGTAAAACTCATATTTTTTGACAAACCTCGTATTTCACTGAAAAAATTTGATATTTGATGAATGTATTCTAGGTTTTAGATAATGCAGAACTTTTTATGAAGAATAACTTTTTTTCCTAAAATTAATAATAAAAAAGTTTTCCATATGATTTCAACTTAGAGGGACATACTGTATATTGATTTACAGCAGTATCCAAATTTAATCAACTTGGTATTTGTACTTCTGCATTGCCAGTGATGGTGTGTTATCTCAAATCCACTTTGCTAAAGGGTCTCCATTTGACCCTTAAATTTTATACCTAGAGTTAGGTAGAATTACAAAACACTTCTTAAAACATATTGCTTATTGAAACTTTTAAACATAATATAAAGTAATGTAAACATCTTTAGTTATGTTAAATATACATAATACTTTTTCATAAATAACATAGTTAAATATATTAAAATTATAAGATAAAAGCTCATAAAAGCGGATTGTGAATGTTATCATATTAAATTTTTAGTTAACATACCATTTTATTATACATAATTATTCAACATTTAATTATCACGTCGTTATCTTATTTATTTTTTTTTTAACGAAATTTTTTAGACAAGATATCAAATCAAAACTACTTAATAAATATGTTTCAATGTGTTAATAATAAATATTTGCACGTAAAATAATTATATTTATAATTAAATAATTGGCTAAAATTAAGTAAATAAAAAATAACGATTAAAAGCTATTTTTATTAAAAAAAAAATTGTATGTACATAAAAAAACTAAAGAAGTTTAAACTGCTCATTTTGACTACCTTCATAATGATTTAATAAAGCAAAAGACTCATAAATACTTTCTAAAAATTTACTGATAGCACATCAATTAAAAACCAATTAAAAATAAATTTCAAACATTAGATATTTAAAAATAATATTTTTGTAAATAGTTATGATTAGTTATACACATATCGGCAAAAAAATTAATTATCTAAATTAACTTTTGGTCTTGATAATTCGTATTTTGAAATTTGTTTCCGAATTTTCAAATTATTTCAACTATTCAAGATATTTTTGTAAGAAAAAAGAAATTAAATTAAACATAAAATTTCACTTAATTTGTAGAATCGTAATTTATATTTTCATTTTTACTTTTTTTATCAATTCATAATAAAAATTACGTGTGCATTTTCAGTTAATTAATAAGAAAAATCATTTTTGAAATATTATTAACTAAATACAAATTAATACGTAATTACGTGCGTACCATACCGTGATGCCAAGTCATTCGGATCCAAATAACATGGGAATACAATAAAGTTCCTACCCTTCACTGCATTTTAACCACTTTAAGATGAAATTCGTCCAAATTATCGATGTGTTGCGGAAAAGTCTGAATCCAATGATTGAAAGAATTGTGGAAATTATAGTATAAAACGATAATTAATCTACATTTGGCAACGTGGCAACACTTTTATCATACACAGGGAAAATAAATCGATAATTGTGTAAATAACTGATTAATTTTTTCTTTTGCACTATACAGGTCATTGAAAATAATACAATTTTCATATAGAACTGGTTGTAATGTGTGAATACCCTGTATAATCTCATGCTTTTTAGTATTGTTATGAGAAAAGCGAGGACAATAAAAATATAAAATAATATACAGGGTGTCCCATTTAAAATACCTAACTTTGATTTGTATCACTTCTTGGAAAGCCCTGTATAGTTGAAATTATTTTTAAATTGTTGTTTTTTGATATACATCTTGAGGAAAACAGATTTAAAAAAAATTAAAGATTTGGCTTCATAATCCTAGGCGTTACCGGTGGCGCAATCTGTATACAATCTATCGACGCGTGATATTAAGAACATAGTATCATCGTGCGAAATATAAAATAATACACTCATTTAAAAAACTTACCTTTGATTTATATCATTTTCTTGGAGAACCCTGTATAATTAAAATTATTTTTAAATTGTCCTCTTTTCTGATATACATCTTGCGGTGAAAGCAAATTTAAAAAAAAATAAATAGATTTGGCTCCACAGGCAGAGGCGTTACCGGTGACCCACCCTGTATACAATACATTAACATCTGATTTTAAGAACATTGTATCATCGTGAGAAATATACAATATAAAGGGCGTCCCATTTAAATAAAACCTAACTTTCATTTGTATCAATTTTTTGGAAAACCCTGTATAATTAAAATTTTAAATTTATAATTGGATGGAGTTGCAAAATCGTCAAGTTTCGATTCATTTGGCACTTTATCTTATCACGAGTTTAAAAAAATGTTAGAATTACAATTAAAATTCTTTACTTTGAATGTCTCTACTTACTGACCTATTACATGATACAAGCCATTCAATAAAATTTAAAAACAAGAAATAATTTGAAGTAATCCAGCGGTACCAAAATATTTTTTTTTTTACTTGAGGGAACGAACAAACGTACTACTTTTTCTTGAAACCCACACATACCGCTTTTTGGCTTTGGAGGGCAGCACATTAGTTTACCGAAATTCTACCTTTACAACAAAAATTGACAGCAAGTTTTAATGAAACGTGTATAAAAGTATGATGAGAAGATAGAAAAAAAAAAATTAATTAATAAAACGTTTTAAGTAAGAATTTGGAATGAATATAAGTTTTGAGTTGATGTTTACCGTTTGCTATATTAACTTTAAATATTACTATGTTGACGAAATTTGGGAATGGGATGAATAGTCAGTCAAGCTTTGTAATTGATACAATTTAGCATCTCGGCGTTGTTCTGCATTTTAATTAATAAAACTCGTTGTTTTTGGACTTGTAAACATTTGTTTTCTTGGATATACTTACATAAAGCTTCTTTTCCTATAATTAATAAAATAAATTTATTATACTTACCATTATTGTTACCAGATTGCTGAGAAGGTGGAGTGCCCCATCCAGAAGTACCAGTACTAAGAGAGCTTTCGCCTCCTCCCCGAAGTCTCAAAGGCGATGATAGCTCCCTACAATTGGAGTAATTTGTGCAGGTATGAGTTCCAGGCTTTAAGTTACCCTCATGGTCTTTTTTGTCGTTGTTATCGCAGTTTTTTGTATCGTATTTAGTGGTTATCAGTACATTAAGGTCATTGTGTAGTTCGAGGTCATCAGACTTTTGATTGGGAATGTCTCGTCCAGGGAGTAAAGCACCAAACTTACTAACTAACTTAAAGCTATTATTGTGGGTGACCATGCCATGGTCTATACGTTGCATATTTGGTACGGTAACAGAGTTCAGAAGACAATTTTCGGTCACAGACTGCATTCTAATATTAGAGTTGTCAATTGAATGACAACTTGAGCCAGATATCACAGATAAAGCGCCATTAATGGCGCTGGGGGTACTACTTGGGGGATCGGCTCGACCCCCCCAAGCTGTCCCTGCAACTTGTACTGGGGGTGCGCTGCCCCTTATGGCTGACATTTGAGGCACTTGGTAGGTAGGAAATATAGACTTCGGCTCGGAGGGGGTAGGGGCGCGCATCTTCAACAGTGCTCCATATCAGTCTGGCCAGCCAGAGATCTGAAACAACAGGCCAAATCAGAAAATTTATAAATAATTAACAAAGTATCCACAAAGTGATTAGACCAAAATTTTCCAAAATTGGTGTGCAACATTATACATTATAGTTCCCTGTTATTTGTTTTGAGTTAATTTAAATAGGATTTTATTGTTTGGTGACTTATTAGTATTATTTAACTTTACAGATGTTAAAAATCTTTTCAATGAAACTACTGCCATAGTTACTCCAGAAAAATAAGAAACTGTGTTCAATGGGGGTTAAGAAAGGGGGATGGTTAAAAATTAAAAAAAAAAAAATAGAAATTAAAAATAGAAATTAAAAACGATATCAACATGAAATTTTTATTAAAACCCAAGGTCTATAAGGGGGCGTCCATTAATTACGTGAGGTATTTTTGAGGATTTTTTGACCCCCTCTCCCCCCTGGTGAGATTTCGTAAGATTTTCCTCAACTCCCTCCCCCCTCCCCTATCTCGTGAGATTTTTCAAAATTTGTGTTTTGGGTGTATATGCGTTAAATTATTAAAAAAACAAACACAATATGTTTTATTACTTTTATTTAAGACTAAAAATTTCTAGAAACATTCTTTAATTTAATTTTCACGCAATTTTACAGTTTTCTACTAGAAAAAAAAAATACGTCAGATTTACAAAGACCCCCCAAGTGAGATTTGGAAAGATTTAGCTTGATCCCCTCCCCCCTTGAACACCTCACGTAATTAATGGACGCCCCCTAAGAGAATTAAGCCCACTGATTGTGAAAAAAAAAAAAAAAAATATATATATATATATAAGAGAGTTGATAATCGTTGCTGACTAGTTAATAATTAAACCAGTAATTTGTGGGTAATGCAGCAAATGAAAGATTACTTTTTTAAGTTTATTATTGGTTTAATTATATATATATATATAAAAAAAAATATATATATATATAAAAAAAAATATATATATATATAAAAAAAAATATATATATATATAAAAAAAAATATATATATATATAAAAAAAAAATATATATATATATAAAAAAAAATATATATATATATAAAAAAAAATATATATATATATAAAAAAAAATATATATATAAAAAAAATATATATATATATATACAGGGTGGCTCACGCTCAACGGGACGGAGCTTTATGGGAAAACGACCAAAGATATAAAAAATTCGTTTGGGAGGAATACGTAGGTTACAGACGGCTACAATTTAAAATTTGTTAGATTTACACAGGATGTCCCACATAAGAAAAAAAAAATTAGTTCATTAAAAATTATTCAAACAAGAGTAAACAATTAATTTCTGGGAGACTTTTTTTCCTTAAAAATTCAAATAAATCGAAAACTAATAATAATAGTAATAGGGAACCTTTAGTTAACTGACATTATTTTTGATGTAGTTTTTAATTCTAAAATAAAAAACAGGGTGTTCCATTAAAAATAATATAACTTTGTATATTTTCTCTTATGTGGGACATCCTGTATACATCTAACAAATTTTAAATTGTAGCCGTCTGTAACCTACGTATTCCTCCCAAACGAATTTTTTATAGCTTTGGTCGTTTTCCCATAAAGCTCCGTCCCGTTGAGCGTGAGCCACCCTGTATATATATAAAAAAAATCTTTTCGATTTTCCAAATTTTGAGATAATGCAATATTTATTTATCCTTTTTGAAGGTCTCTTAAAAACAAATTCAACCCCGTAAACCTCATCTTCCTACTTCAAATAGAAGCTGAGATATTTAACAAAAAATCTGGTATTTCTTTAAAAAAGACCACTGGACATATTTCAGTGTTTGGCTTTCGTTTTTTGTAAATGTCTCAAAAACTATTTGACTTTTCCAAATTTGAGAAGAGATTCAAAAATAGGAGGAAATTTCCTACCAAAAAGTCCTACCTCCCGGAAATGTAAAACCAATATTTATAATTTTCCCAGAGGGTTGAAAATACGGCCGAAAACGAAGACTGACTTGCGTAAGTTCCGCCCACTGTGGACCTTTAATGATTAAATATTATTTAAACTTATTAAATATGAACATTACTGACTGAAAAATTCAGGTGTCTGCTAGAGAGATAAATGAACAATAATCCGAGGTCAAATAATTTTTATCGCGATTTTTCTATTAATTATGCACTAATTAATTAACATTTTTTTCCAACTTGAACATTGTAAGAGCGATAATTGTTAAATAACAAATCTGAGATTTTTTCCTTTTTTGGAGCAAGTTTTGAATGGTCTCAGAAGAGATTCCCGTTGGAAATATTAAAAAAATATTATTTTTCACAATTTACTTAAGTTAAAAATTAAAAATCATTGAAAATTTATTTTTTCTTAGAATATTTATTTATAAAAAAGAATATCAGGAAATTTAGTTGCTAAAGGTAAATAAAGAATTGGATAAAAATATAAATAAAATTTTTTTCTCAAAAAATAATACATTTGAGGGATTGTTTGGTGACAGAAACAATATTATTAATTTTACTATTGTAATAATTGCATTTTATTTCACAAAGTAATGTAATGTTATGCCGTCGCGAAGTCAGTTTCGTCCTGGTCTACCTGCAGTGTTCTCAAAACTAGCCAGCCTTACCCAGGTAAAACCCCCGTTGGGTTCTGTCAGTATTATAATAAATTATATTTGAATTGCTATTTGATTGGTACTTAAATAATAAAACTTTACAAGCACCTATCGTTTCGGGAATCCCTAGATAAGCTGACTAGTTTGAATATAACCTACAGGATGTTTTCTTGACTGCCACAACATTGTTTTTGTTTCATCATGTAGAAAAATAAAAAAAATTGTTTATTAAACAATGTAAATTTTTTTTTTTTTTTTTAGTTATCAAAGAACAAGATTAATTATAATTTTACAAAAATGGGATGAGGGGGTCAAATAAATTCAATTCTATTAAAAATTAATTTGTCTATGAAGTCAATTGGTCATTGAAATAAAATTAGTGCCAAATTGTTAAAAACTATAAAATACAACTTAAGAAAATTAAGAAAATACCTTAGGAAGAGGATGAGAGGGTCAAATTAAATAAAAATCTATTTAAAAATTAATTTGCTTATGAAGTCAATTGGGCATTGAAATAAAATTAGTGCCAAATTGTTAAAAACCATTAAATACACCCTAAAAAAATAAAATCACTTATTAAGGGGACGAGGGGTTCAAATTAAATAAAATTCTATTTAAAAGTAATTTTCCTATGAAGACAATTGGGTATTGAAATAAAATTAGTGCCAATTTGTTAAAAATCATTAAATATATCCTTAAAAAATTAACAAAATCACTTGAGAAGGGATTGAGGGGTCAAATTAAAAAAAAAATCCATTAAAAATCTATTTAAAAATTAATTTGCCTATGAAGTCAATTGGACATTGAAATAAAATTAGTTCTAAGTTGTTAAAAACTATAAAATACAACCTAAAAAAATAACAAAATCACTTAGGAAGGGGATAAGGGGGTTAAATTAAATAAAAATCTATTTAAAAATTAATTTGCTTATGAAGTCAATTAGGCATTGAAATAAAATTAGTGCCAAATTGTTAAAAACCATTAAATACACCCTAAAAAAGAAAATAACTTATTAAGGGGATGAGGGGGTCAAATTAAATAAAATTCTATTAAAAATCTATTTAAAAATTAATTTGCCTATGAAGACAATTGTGTATTAAAATAAAATTAGTGTCAATTTGTTAAAAACCATTAAATACATCCTAAAAATTAACAAAATCACTTAGGAAGGGATTAAATTAAATAAAATTCCATTAAAAATCTATTTAAAAATTCATTTTCCTATAAAGTCAATTGGGCATTGAAATAAAATTAGTGCCAAATTGTTAAAAACCATTAAATACACCCTAAAAAAGAAAATCACTTATTAAGGGGATGAGGGGTTCAAATTAAATAAAATTCTATTAAAAATCTATTTAAAAATTAATTTGATTATAGCCAATTGGACATTAAAATAAAATTAGTGCCAAATTGTTAAAAACTATAAAATAAAACTTAGGAAGGGAACAAGGAGGTCAAATTAAATAAAATTTTATTAAAAAATAATATATATTTATTTTTTTATGTACCTATCTCCGATAACAGGGTAAGAAATGAAAAGTTATTTATATAAACACCTAAATGTCCATTTTCACCACTGGTCATTAAGGAATAAGCAAAGAATATAATGACATTTTTCCATCGACAATGTCATTTTAAGCTTTGCTTATTTCTTAACTACTAGTAGTGCAAATTATCCTTAGAGGAATAAGCTTGTTGCATTTTGGGCCTCGAATTTGAAAATATAAGGTATAAAGATTTGTTTTTGTCTTTAATGTAAAACATTAATGACAGCTCTCTACCCCAGCTTTAAGCAACATTTTTACACATTTCTTTAAAAGACATTTACTACTATTCTCTGTATTTGTGATTTGACAGTGATACCTACAAAAATTAAATAAAAAGTAATTTAATAACAATTTAAGTTTCTTAATTTGAAAATAACTACTTATCTAAATAGAGTGTTTACTTCAAACCTATTAAAGAATCTATTATATACAAGTCAAACACCTCTCCCCTATTTAAATTTACTCAGTTAAATTATTTAACAGATAATCCAAAATACTGCAGTAATACATGTAAAATGTAAAGTAATATATTTACTACATATTCTAACTATGTACACAAATAATTTTATTTTGACCGCCTACACATTCACAATAATTAACCCACACTTCAACTTCAAATGAAAACAAATACCTAGGTGGGTACCTCCATTTTTTTTTCCTGAAATGATTAAAAATAGTTTACTCCCATAACTAATTCTAAAAAAATTATTAAATGGATATGGACATAAAGCATTTCGGTAGGCAAATCTAAAATCTAATTTAATACAAAGTCAATATTGCTTGAAGTACTTTATAATTAGGTAACCAATAAAATCAGACAGTGTGTTTCTTTGTATATTATCATATTTCTAGGCACTTTAAATGTTATAAACTCTTTAACTATTTTTGTAAGATGTTATATACTTTTGAGGCCAGAATAAAACTTTATTAGGTATCCAGCAGCTCATATTACCTGCCTATTGTGGATAGATTTATACCTACGTAATAAACCAATTCACGGTCAAATAGGGCAGAATCAACGACAACTTGTAATCTGATATAAAATCATCTTTAGAATCGACAAAATTACATAAATTAATAACGTATATATTATAGATGGTAAGTGCAACTATATACCTAAAATGATTTTAATTATAAACTTACACACAAATATGGACGCCAGGAGACCAACCAGCGAAACTTGTGCTAACGGGAGGCATTAAAATGTTTTACAAACACGCAAGTCCGTATCGAATGCACTTTATATGTTCACAGATAGAGAGTTAGTGTTTATATCACACAATACGAATGAGAATACTTAATATCACAATTTTTTTAAAAATTTGGCGTTAAATACATGTATTTTGCGGCACCACAAACTTTATTTCGACTTATTGATCCGTCATTACGTGGCAGCGTTGCTCGCTAAAAACCAACAACGATGAATGACCGATCTGGCACGACCGAGATCCGAATGACAAAACCGACTGGTTTGCTATCTCCGGCTCGGTAGGCGACAGTTGGCCTCGACCTGTTTTGCAACGTTGCCGGATCGATTCACTGCATATTTTTCACATAAAAAAAAATAAATTGGAACGGGTTTGTTTTTGATTTTGCAAATAAAAAGTGTAACTACGAATTATAATGAACAATTAAATCATAATTATTTATTAACGATAATGAGAAGAGTTTAAATGAATGATTTTAAATATGAGTAGTTATATTTTTTAATGTTCTCTAATCAATCTAATATACCTACCTATTTCCGAATTATAAAAACTAGTGACAATCTATTAGTTTCTGAAAATATTTATATAAATACAAACGATCTTCTTGAAAAATATTTGAATCACTAGAACAATAACCTACTTAGGTACCTATATAGGTAAATTCCTTATGTGCTTAGAGTAAGAATATCGATCACAAACGATCAATATCTACTCCTTCCTATGTATTATGTATATTATAAATGTACAGTATTTTCCAGATTGGTATTTGACTTCATTAATTATCTTTTTGGTAAATCTGTATGGGTCGCAAGTTCCCAGTTTTAAAAAAACCCACCTATTCCCCAATTTCGATTGCGGTCAACGATACTTGGCCTCTTCTAAATGGTATTTAAAATTATTTTATCATTGAGTTATGTAAATTCCAATTTAGGTACCACAAATTAAAGTATGACATATATAGAGTATTCCAGAAACTCCTGACGTATCAAAGTGAAATAAAAAAGACCTGTATTTTATTTTATGTTTCGATTTTGCTACGTTTGAAATGTACCTACTCGAGTAGAGCGATATTTTTTGGTCACGTGACATCGAGGAAACCATATCAATGGAGCAAACTGAGCTTGGATGTATTAAAAACTGAATTTTATATGCCTATTTAAGCAAGATTTAACTAATTTTTAGCATGCTGAATATCCTCGTGAATATCTGACAAAACATTTTATAATTGCTGGAAGCATTTAAAAATTTAAAACATGCCAATTTTTCCATTAAAAAAAAAACTGTTGTATTATTGGAGATAGATTAGTCTTTACACCTATTTTCATATTTTAAATGATGTTAAAAACTACAAAGACGCCTCTATTGAAACATAAAAAGGTAAATGTTATTAAAATATATGTAGAAATGTAAATAATAAAAAACCTTTCAATATGACCTCAAAATGACAACTCCTGAATGGGGGGTTGGGGTTAGTCATATAGAAAATTAAAACCTACACAAAAAAGTTATGTTCGCGTTTGACCTAAAACTCTCAAAATGACAGCTGATTGCCGTATCTTGAGCAGTTTGGGAAAAAAATTAAAACATTGACAAATGAATTTTGATATTTTTAATTAGTACACTTAACAAAGTGAAACTCTTTAAACTGAATGAACCATCTTTCTGTTCATGCTAAAGTTAATGATGATCTATTGTGCCCCCTTCTGTTACTAATGCAGCAAGGAAATATCCTGATGCCTATAATGACCCTTCCAATTCTATCTTTCCAAATGCAGGATGTGGAGTGGTCTCTACTTAGGTTAATCTCCCTCTTCTAGCTTATATGATCCTAGGTATATTGCCCTTGGATTCTGGGGTGCTACACATTCAGTCAGAATGTGAATGGAGGTTTTGTGTTACTTCTCACATGAGAAATATCAGTTTCAACAAATACTAAATAATTTCTGCAATTTATCATTTTGCTTTTTTGTATTTGGTTATAGTTCTTATATAATCATTTTTTAATGAAATAATTTGGCTATTTTCTATGAGCGTTTGATGTTTATTTATGGTTTTATATTGAAAATTATTGGATTTAAAGAAATTCCAAAGAGTTGTTTCCAAACAAAAGAGAATTTTTTGAGTCACGTACATAATAATTAAGTTATTATGTGGGTAGAAAAAAGGCCAGTACAGAGGAAAAATGTCCCGTTTGTGCTGTTTTTATGGAAACGAACTGTGAAGTCACTAAAGTCAAAAAGGTGGATGTTTAAAACTTACGATTTAGATACACATTTGAATTTAATCTACCTATGGCATAGGATCAATTCATTCTTCACAATTAAAGTTTCCTAATGGTCTAAGAACAGCTTTATACCATTTAATTAAGTTTATTAGCATTTTTTTTAATGTTTTTATTCTTTTTAACTAGCACAGGCAGGAAAAGAACCGATACACAGCTGCCATTCTCAAGTAACCCACTACCGACCAGTAACTGGCAATGTATGAAGATTGGTTGATCTTGCCAGCACTGTATAAAAGTTAGCAAGAAATTTGCAACACCCTGTATTTAATAATATCAATATACTAATTAATTATACTTAGGAGTTTGTCATTTATGATTAGGAGAATTATTTTTTTAATAATATAGCAAGTATTTTTTATTCTCTACGAATGAAAATAATGAATCAAATACCATTGAGAACGTGAACATTCTAGAGGCCAGAGGACAACCTAATTGGTAAAATGATTAATATCTAAGGATACGAACAATATGATTATGTTGAACTCATAAATTCTTTTTACTCTACAAAATAACATGTTTATTATACCTAATTACACTTTGTATCAAAACACGAGATGAAGTTAAAAATAAAATGGAGTTGAGAGTAGGTATCCAACTATGGTAAAAATTCTAAATTATAATTTAGACAACTGTACGAACATTTATGTAAATATGTCTGTTCCATAACTTACCTATAATCAAAGATGTTTTCCAATTAAATGTACACAAATATCACTTAAAAATCACATTAGCTCAAAGAGTAGAATCTCAAAATAGTAAATAAACCAATAAGGATAAACTCGTTTTCAAGTTAATAATTTACAATTTTCGATTTGTTATTGGTTACTGATCTGGTTAGTAACCAGTTGCTTCTGACCAGTTTGACCTCAGCTGAAGGTCAGGAAAGAGGAATTCTCTGCAAATGGGGGACTAGTGGTTCCGGCCTCCAGTGGCGTACTCTCAAAAGCATTTAAAGAAATATATATTTGCCATTCCATAAATCAAACTCCATAAGCTGGTGGATTAGACCTTAGACTTATGTCTAGTCTAAGGATCAGACAATAACAATGTGAAATAGAAAATGGTTATTATAAATACTTCCGAGTAACAAGCATTCTACCCCATTCCAGGGGGGCTATTTTCAAACTCGAGAGAATTCATTTCTCTCAAGAGAAATGTCATACGTCAACGTAAAATCGTATTTTTAGGGCTCTTAGGGCCAGTGTGAACTCACTGACTGTTTCTCTCGGTTTATTTAGAGAGAATTAAAATCTTCCTAAGAATTTTAATCCTCGATGCCTTTAAAAACAACATTTCCTCATTGACGTATGACATTTCTGATGAGAATCTTGAGAGAAATGAGTGCTCCCATACTTTGAAAATAGCCCCTGTTCATTGGTGGTATATAAAGTGAATTTAGAGATGGGTAGTAACAAATTTGTAAATGTACATAACAGTTATGGACCTGCTACTGTCCATCTCTAAATTCCAGTGCAACACCAATGAACTGGAGTGGGGTAGAATGCTTGTCAATAGGCTTGAGATGCGACTCTATGGGCGAAGACAGGTTATTTTTCATCTCACTCGGGAGTATTTATAACAACCATTTTCTATTTCACTTTGTTATTGTCTCATCCACCAGCTTATGTATTGATACAATATGCACATTGGTTTTCTACCCCACTCCAGTTCATTGTGCAACACCCAAACGACTTGGAAATCTAGAGAAGTTGTAACCGAACTTCGATTTATGTCTTAGCCAAGTCCGACTCAGCTGAAATCTGTTTAAAAAATATGGGCCTCAGAGTTCCAATTTCTGTTCCTGTTCTACCTATCTGTATAAAGTGCAACGTGGTGCAAGGTATATGCATTTTCAACGAACGCACCTTTCAACAAATTTTTTTCGGATGAATGATGAATGTCAGGTGTCATCTGTCAAGCTTGTCATTGTCAACAAAGGTCCTGTTTGTGGCTGTAATCCTGTTTATTTATGGGTTAGTATTTTTTTTTATTATTTTAATTCTAAAATAATTTATTTTTCTATATTACGAAATTTGGATGAGGTAGATTTAAACAATAACCAGTTTAGAAAATGTATATATTTTTTTGTGCAGTTTATGTCCTTCAAACATACGAAATAAGTACAGACATACTTTTATAGTGCTGTTTAATTTTAACTTCTAAGAAAATATTTTTAGACAGCTTGCTGGTTATTCCATAGCATTGTGTTAACTGTTAAATATAGGAAGATTCCAGATGATTCTTTTGGCTACTAGAACCATTAATTTTTATATATAGTGGTAATATTTTGTCTTAATTCAGTGAAAAAAATTTATATTTACAGGATGTCCTTTCCCAGGTCTTCTTACGTAAGTGAATTTCGTTTTGTTTTACTTTTAAAAACTACTAACTTTTATGACGAAGTTTTAAAGCACGGTTTTACACTTATTTTTAGCATTTTTGCTTAATAACTACTGTTCAGTATGACTCCAAATTACGTTACAGAAAATTATTCTAATTGGCTAAATAAACGATTTAAAACCCAATATCCAAGTAATTTTGCTTCAGATTTCACGTAAAAAATAACCTATTTTCTGGCAACTAGTTAAATTATTTATTCTTTGCTGTATCTTAATACTTTGATGCATCTGAGTAATTATATTTTACTATTGTGAATTACCTTTGTGTTTAATCTAAAATAAAAACATACTCCTATGAGAGGAACCCAACTATAAAGTGTGAAGATTTTCTCGGTTCAAACCCTTTATAAATAATATGTTTTTTAAAGCAATAACTCAAATACCATCTTATTTTATCCAAGCCAAATAGAACACTATCCCAATCCCAGATTTATTGGTTTGTTGCAGAATCTTTTATTGGTAAGAAAGTCATGGTTTTAATGTGATGCTGCTTTGTGGTTTGTTATTTAGCATTAAGATGAACTGATCTAATTTGTATTACATTTGGCTTGCATGTATTCAAATCATTTCATTACTTTTTTTAGTTATTTATTTATTATGTTTACTAGTACTTCTAATATTTAATCCATAGTTTAAATAATGTATATACAAAGTGGGGCACCACATACCTTTCATTATTTTTCTTAATAAATATGCCAAAAGGTCAATGCTTTTTGAGCATTTCATATATGGTGCACCACACTGTCTAATACACATAATAATGGTACATGGAAGGTAGTTTGATTCAGAATATGATTCAATTAAACAACACTATTTTGAATTCCTTCTTTAAAGGCCTTATTTCTGAGAAGTGCTGCCATCTGAATTTGTACTTTTTAGTATTGCATATATAGAGGACTTACATTTGCTACTCAAAATTAGCCCATTTGCTGGATGTGGAGAATATTTTTGGAATATAATGAAAGAACTGTTACCTAAAAAATTATAAACAAAAGGACTAGAAATTGAAATAAATGGCTGCTCAAAATATCTTAATAAATGGTCATTGATTCTTTTATATAACAGTATACTTTTGTCTTATTTCACTTAGTGTGCCATTTACTTAATTAGAATGAAATCAACAGACTTTAAAAATTACAAAATAGAGCAATGATGATATTATTATGTGATAAAAGGACAAATATATTATGGATGTTAACAAAATTTACAATTAACTTTTTATTTGCTTAATTTTAACATTCATTTATAATATTGAACATGGAGTAGTTACCTTTTATTTTCTTGATAAAATCAATTAAAACTTTGACTATTATAATTATAACACAAGAAATAGATCTGATTTTCCACAAGTTGCAAGGTAACAGTGCCAAAATTCATATTTTTTAAGGGACTTCAAGTTTTAATGAGTTATCCTTAACACTCAGAAATGTTGCCTCATTTAATACCTTTAAATATAAAGAGATTATAAGTTAATGAGCAGTATCTGTGATATTTTAGTGTTTATTTTGTTATAATTTGTTTTATATTTTAGAAATATTTTTTGTAATTTTGTTTAAATGTAATGAGCTATTAGCTTTGCTAAATAAGGGATAAATATATAATATTTTCCAGGTACAAATGTAATATATCCAGATTTATTTAGTATAATCTGTTAAATAAGCAATATTTACTCTAAAATTCCAAATTGACTTTTCCTTCTTACTAGCCAAAATTTTCCTTTTATAATATTTAATTTGTCATAAAATGTATAAAGTTGGTACATATCGATTTTTTTGAGTCATAAGTTATTGTCCTGATGTTAATTGATTTGGAAGAAATTGAGTGAAGATTCTTATATTTCAGGCTGGTTTCCCTTTTAAGTCAGATGCTACTGGAGACGAGTTTCCTTTTAACAGGCGAGGCTCTAGAGATGCAAACTTACAGTCGACACTAGATGACATTGCACAACGACATCCAAAATTTGCTAAACATTTAACTAATTTGAAAAAACCTTTTGGAGATCATTCGAGATTTCCATTTGAAGAGGATGATATAGATTTGGATCAATACATTAAACAATTCTATAATTCTCAAGGTTTGGATAATCCAGAAGAGTTTTATCCTCGAGCAAGCTCACATCAAGAGCAACCAAAACAAAATAATTCAACTTCACCACCTTCTGATTTTCAACCATCTAAGGCTCAACAAGACTGTTCAAAGCAACCCAAAACAGTAGAAAAAGAAGTGAATTCGAATCTTCAACAGAGCAGCACTACAGATTTAGGTCAAAGACAAGAACCTATTGATGACAGAAATCAGAGATCTTCATCAGCACCACCTGGAGGTGATACAAAGAAAAGATTTACCTCTAGTATTAACATACCAATAAACACCCCTCCAGAAAATATGGCCCAACCAAATCCAAATCAACACCAGGATTCAAAACCTGTAGAGAGAATTATTCCAATTCAGATGGAAGGTCGAGATGGCCCAATTATTCCTAAAAATACTCACATACCACAACAAAACCAACCAGCTCAGGCGAGACATGAACAATCCTTTCCTAGGCGAGGTAATTTTTTTTTTTTAATTCATAATCTGTTAATCTGGTAGACATAATTCATTAGAAAGTTTTTAAAATGAAAGTGATAAAAATAGAGAAAGTTATGTTAACATAAGGAGATTGAGAATGATGTATATACTATATACAGTTAGAGAGCTTTCACCTTTACAAAACTGTCATTATAGTTATCATAAAAGGTGTATTATTAATTGATAAAGAATATGATTACAATCCTAAGTCTGTTTCTGTTTTTTTTTTTTTTTGTCAATGTCACTCAATTTTTATTAATATGGCATCTGTCTACTTCTATAACTACTAATAATTAGCTGAGTACATTTAAAAATTAAATTAAATGTTCAAAGTGTATGCCAGTGGCAATAACTAAATCTTTGCTATTAGGGCGTATTGAAATACACTTTAGATTTAAGATAACTTCAAAAGTAAAAATAAAGGGGGGTTAGATCAGGAGATCTTGGTGTCTACTCTATAAATCCTTTTCTATCCATCCCTATATTGAAAAAAATAATATCTAAATAATCGAGCATTATCCACACATGATGTGTCAATCAGTTCATTACAGGATGGATTAAAAATTGTACTTAAAATTTGGTGTTTTTCTCTTTATCTGTTTTTGAGTTTTCTTAAAAATTAAAAATTCTAAATTAGCACTTTTTCTCAAATATCTGAAATACGGTCCATTTTAGAGAGATTATGTATAAGACAAGAATTATAGAGAATGTTATAACAAACAATTTTTATTTGAACAATTTTCTTAAATTTTGAATTTTGCACATATTGTAAAATTTCTCGAATACAGGCCATTTTAGGAAAATTATATAGAGAATAATATGACAAGCAACTTTTGTTTGAGGAATTTTTTTTTAATTTTTCAGGTTTTTCAGATGAACAGTTTAGCAGACAAGGTTTCCCAGAGGAACACTTTAGCAGACACAATGTACCATCACAATTTTCCAGAGAAGAAATACCCATACCCGTTCAAAAAGACACTTCCAAAACTCAACAACAATCATCTCAACAGCATACACATCAAGAACAAGAACCAAGATCAGAACCTCCAAAAGTATCCACTCCTATCCAGCAAATTCAGATGATTAAAGAAGATGTTTCTAAGTTAATGGAACAAGTGGAACAGTTTACTGGAAAAACTAAGGATAAACAGTATATATACTTGGATGAAATGCTGACTAGGAATTTATTGAAACTAGATGACATTGATACTCAAGGTCAGGAAAACATTCGTGTTACTAGAAAAGAAGCAATAAAATGCATCCAAGCTGCGATATCTTTATTAGAAACTAAAGCAACAGGAAATGTAAGCACTAAAACTGAGGTTGACCAACAACAACAACAACAACAACAACCTGAAAAAAGTAACTCAAAACAAGATGATTTGCAAAAGATGGATACCGAATCCTCTAATGAACCCAGTGAAAAAATGGATACCGCCGAAACTAAAGATGAAGCACTAAATTCCGAAACCTGTCAAGAGACGAGAGCAGTTTTAGTTAGTAATCCTCAAAATAACGACGAATCTAACGCTAGCGGTAATTTATCTGATAATAGTGACGGTCAGGAATCAAACGAGAAGAAACTACCGCAATAGTCTTAAATTACTTTTATATATGCAAAATTAATGCTTCGTATTAACCAGTCTAATGCTTTCACGAAATATTTTATTTTACCACAGATTTAGTGAGACTGAATTGTTATCTTGTAGCTTAAACTGCATTATAAATTTTACAGTCCATTTGATTAATATTTTTAACATCTGTGTAAATATTTTATTTAGGTCCAGTACAATGACTGTGATTGTTTAGATTTCTCGTGTTTTAATTTGTTGTCTGTATATATTGTACAATTCTCTGAAATTGTACTTATTAACTGTTAATTAAAGTTGATTTTTCCTATTTGTTAGATGTTATTAATTATTAAAACAAATAATTATTTAGTTAACAACAGCTGATCACACTAGGCACTCAAGGCGACTCAAATAGTTAATCCTGGAGGAGCGCTGACGACGGTCTTATACCGCCACCTTGACTGCCTATGTTCTTTACAATTAACAAAAAGAGCTCAAAGATTGTGTCGCAGAAACGTTGAGTGACCGTTTCTATCCAGAAAACATTACTCCTTTGGCTAATACCGCAACAGGCATTGAATTATATTAAAAGAAACTACAAAATTATTTTCAATTCTTTATTGATCTTACTTACTAAGGATTTCATCTTTATTGGAACTCGTCAGCAAAAGTTGACACTTAAAAATTATTTTTTTTTTGCATTTTGTCAAATTTCTCGAATACTGGGCTATTTTAGGAAAATTTCGTATAAAACAAAAATTATAGAGAATAATATTGCAAACAACTTTTATTTAAAGAATTTTCTTCTCCAAGCGTAAATAACGGATATATTTCATAAAATAGAAAAACGGTCCCCTATAAAGTACCCCCCAGATATTCCGACTATGGAAAAAATTTAATCAGTTCACCGCAGGATGGATTAAAGCTTAAATTTAAAATTTTGTATTTTTCTCTTTATCCATTTTTGAGTTATCTTCAAAAATCCAAATTAGCACTTTTTCTCAAATACGGTCCATTTTAGAGAAATTTTGTATAGGACAAGAATTATAGAGAATGACATAGCAAACAACTTTTATTTAAATAATTTTCTTAAAAATTTGATTTTTTTTTACATTTCGTCAAATTTTTCGATTACGGGCCATTTTAGAAAAATTTGATATATAACAAAAATTATAGAGAATAACATAACAAGCAACTTTTATATAAAAAATTTTCTTTTCCAAGCTTAAATAACATATATTCCATAAAATATAAAAATTACCCCCAATAAAGTACTCCCCAGATGTTCCGACTATGCCCAAAATCTAATCAGATTAAGATTGAAATTGGTTTTTTTCTCTATCCGTTTATGAGTTATCGAGTATACAGACGTCATCACGAAAATAGTCAAAATGGATTCAGGGTACTTTAAAACGTATGAAGCCGCCGTACGAGTGAAATTTGTGCCTTTTTAATACGCTTTAGTATCAGCCTTTTCCCTCAGATCCCCCTTCCGCCACCAATGAATGAAGGTATTTTAAAAATATGTCATTTGGTTTCCCCCTGGTCTTTAAAGAAACGATATTTTTTTTATCTCTCATAATAATTCACGCATATTTAACGTCTTTTCAATAGAGATGAGGACCTATAACAATTTTTGTAGTAATTGCTGCATCCTCATTTTAATAATTTACCTATAAATAATCTTAAATATCAGAATTTTAAAAAATCAGCAGAAAATGTAAATTTCACTCACAGCGGCAACGTAGCCAGAACCACCTAGGAATTTGTAAACACCAAAAAACTGTTTTTAACATAGTCGGCTTTGGGTCTGATGCGCATACTCCACACGTTCCGACCAATTAGAAAACTCCGTGATAGCGTCTAATTTACCAATTGTTTAAAATTTCAAAAATGTCTGAACAAGAAACTATTAGTGATGAGTGATTAGTGAAATATAATGAAATATCTCAAAAAAATAATATACGGTAAGTCTATTTATGCACTTTAACATAAAGTAAAAGAATTTTATCAATAATTCAACTATAGATAATATCTGCGGATGTGCCGTGACACTTTATATACCTATACATACTTAAGTAGATATTATGTTATGCCGGGTTGAATACAACCATTTTAGAATGTAAGCAACTAATAAACTATAATTACTAACTTTAAATCACACGATTTATTTTGGAAAAAGTGTATAGGTAGATATTAGTATGTCAATTTTAAAACTGCATTCCTCAATTTACATTAACCTAAGGTACCTATAGGTACATTTTAGCATTTTTCTTTGTTAAAAACAAACATTTTTAGGGTCAAGTATATATAAAATGAAAGTTTTCCTTTACAAACAGACCCTATAAGAATAAAATATTGACTATTACCCATAATCTTTATAAAATATCCAAATATTTTTCTTATTAATGACTTTTTTTATTGTAACTTGACTACAATAAGTATTTCTTTTTCAGATAGTGCTTCGGTTTTACGTCGTATATTTTTCGTGTAAAGGTAGGAGTATGAATGTATTGAAATAAATAAGTAATAATAGCAAATTTTAAATAGGTATACATAAATATTTAATGAGTAATCAATGTTGTGGATATAAAAACTATATCTAGTCACAGGAATACTCTTTTATAATTATTTTTTTTCATTACATACCTATACTAGGAAGAGGCGTAAACCTATATGGGTACTTTTGATCAAAAATGTAGGTATTTTAGGTACGTAGGGTCTATTTAAAAAACGTTTTTTCGCAGAGAGAATTTCGTCGGTCTAAAGCACACTTATTGTATAATATCCAAAACTTATATTTTGACAATCGTAAATTTAAACTTCAGCGAGTTGTCCACGTTCTCTTGAGTAAAATTATGCTTGAAATTCGTATTGAGATTGAACAATAGGGTGTACTTGTTATATTTATTGATTCTAAGGGGTTTGTGAATACTAATTGAGCATTTGTGTAATAGTTTGAGAGAATGGGACCGGAGATACAATATATGTCTCCTACATTTCAAGGAACAATCATCGTATCTCCCTATTTAAACCTGCTAAACTATATGCGATTTTATGAAGACTTACAGTAAAATAAGTTACTAATAATGTTACAACTTGTGTAAAATAATAATTATCTAGATATTTACTATTATTTTTTATGAATAAAAATCAAAATTCAACCGAATGTATTGATTCATTCTTATAGTAATGTATAAATTTAAATAAAACAACAATAATAGGTACAGTTTTTGAACAGTAGTTGTTAACAGGCTGCTCTTATGTAAACTTATAGTACAATGAACAGTTTAAAAATAAAAAGGCAACAAATCAAATTGAACATAGTCGTCATACAAATTGTATGGATATCAAAACATATTACAAGATCTTCAATCACTATCATTATCAGACCCTGCAGGCAAGAATCGCTTGTTTATAGGTATGGTGGAAACGGGAAATACATTGATTGCAAATTATGGTGCTTATATCATGGAGATACAATTTTTGTGAATTTTGGCAGCTAATTTCTGACAGCCACAAATATTATATGGTGCTTACAACAAATGTGCACTAGAAAGTTTAATTAAATGCCTTAATTTTCAGTTTTAAATTTGAATTTATTGTAGTTTGGTGGGTGTTAGAGCTACAATGTTTATGCCCAATAAAGAAGGCTAAAATGCGATTTAATTGGTACCAAGATCATCACAACATTAAATTTAGAGTTATAATATGTGTGCCTTAGATCGACGATTTACAAAAGTGAGGATTTTTGCTTAACCATTTTCAGATTTTGAATTAAAGTGTGAATTAATCTAATAATTTATAAATAAATATAGAGCAACTTTATTTTTCAGCTAAAATCATATTTTTGCGTTTTACTCGATTTTAAAAATGTTAGTTAACAGACAGCTTAGTTTCTAATTTTTTGTTTTAGGTAAAAAACACTTTTATATCCAAAAACTTTTCATTAAATAAAAAAAGAATAAGAAACAGTATATTATAAATTAATTCGTAAAATTCAAAAAAATATATGAGACACTAAGTATTTTCAAAATGAACAATCATTGATAGGAAATTTTTAAATTTTTGCTAGTTTTTTAGTTTTTTGAGTGTTTGGCATCGTTGATGTTATTATAAAAGCTCAACATTTTTATATTTACATCAACGATTTTGTTTGGGATCATTCCCTTCCTCTCTGACAATAAAGACATTTAATTCACGCTATTTATGTCTTTTGAAATCATTTATTAAGAGGTTACATCTTTTAGAAGATGTATTAGCTCTATAATAATTAATTTATGATGTAAATTCGTGGATCAAATGGACAAGGCTGGCAGCAAATAACACCCGGTGATATCTCGTACAGTTATTAAACTTCCTTCAATCAATCACAGATACAAACTTTAAATTCTTCTTTGATTTTGGAATGTTAATAAATTGTAGAGTATCTAGGGGTTGTTATTAGAGGTAAGGAATGATAGAATGATTGTTGATGCTGGAATGAAATGACGTCGCCGGGAACAGAAGATGTCCTGAGTGTACGAAAATGTCGGGCGATATAAATCGGACAATGGGTGAAATGTAAAGTGAAATGGACCAGTGATTAGCGGGATGAACAAAAGAAGCTTGATTTTATAAGGTGAGTTTTTTTTCAATAGTATAATCTCTATCTCTTTTATTCCGTTTAAAAAATGATAATGTCGCCTTTTTCTATTTTTTAAGACGTCCTTGTCCTAGTAGAAAACACAGTTCTACATTTTTTCAGAAGTTTTCTGGATTTCTGCTTTAATTTATCGTAGTATTAAATTGACTATATAATGGTTTAATTAAAGGTATATCTTTTTTGCTAAAAGTGTCTTTGTCTAGTTCAATATTTTTTAAATAATTAGAGTGAGACATCTTAAAATATGTCACCAATAATGAATCTCACACAAAAATTAATCTTATATTCAAACATTTTCATTACTTATTAGTAAATTTTGAAAAAAAATATGGTAAACCGTTTTAGAAAAGAAATATTTTCTTTATGTCTTTATGTCATTGTTGTACTAGGAAAATTTTGATAAAATCTTTGAACTTAAAATTTGATAAATAATAATAACATTATCATTTCACAAAAAATTATCTCTAAAACTTTTATAAACGTACAAAATTAGAGTATTTTATGTTATAACGTTTATTGAAGAAGAAAAAATCTTTATATTTATATATTTTATTTGTTTTAAGTCCATTATTTTATTCCACAGTGGTTTTTCAGGGTACTTTTTTTGGAACAATATTAGGGTTTCTAGGGATAATCATCTGACTCAGCAGTTCTGTATTTGGTCTACCTGCAATGGAAGACCTTTTTACAAAAACGACACATGTCCAAAATCAATTTTTTTTCAGGAAAAGTAAAAAATATTGTGTCAGTCCTAATAGACTTTATGAAACGCTCTATATTTAACAGTAAATATCTCTGTGTGTTACTTTTTAAGAAATTACTATTTTTACTTTCCTATCTGTATACAGATATAAGGAAAGTATAGGAATCATGATTTTTTTCGACTTCGAGTTTTCGACGGATTTTCACGTTTTGAGGTCCCCTGAATCCGTTTTGACTATTTTCGCGATGATGTCTGTGTGTGTGTCTGTGTGTGTGTGTCTGTAGGTCGCATAACTCATTAACCGATACACAGAAAAACACCAAATTTTAAACTTAAGCGTTGGTTCAGCGTCCAATGTGCTGATTAGATTTTGGGCAGAGTCGGAACATCTGGGGGGTACTTTATAGGTGGTCATTTTTATATTTTATGGAATATATCTGTTATTTACGTTTGGAGAAGAAAATAAAAGTTACTTCTAATATAATTATCTATAATTTTTGTTCTATACAAAATTTTCCTAAAATGGTCCGTATTCGAGAAATTTGACAAAATGTAAAAAAAAATATTTTTTTATAAAAATTGTTCAAATAAAAGTTGTTTGTAATATAATTCTCTATAATTTTTATTCTATACATAATTTCTCTAAAATGGACCGTATTCGAGATATTTGGAGAAGATGTGTAAATTTCGAATTTTCAAGAAAACTCAAAAACGGATAAAGAAAAAAACATTAAATTTTAAACCTAAGGTTTATTTCGGCCTGACGTGAATTGATTAAATTTTGGACAAAGTCGGAACATCTAGGGGGGTACTTTATGGGAGGCCGTTTTTATATTTTATGGAATATATCTGTTATTTATGTTTGGAGAAGAAAATTGTTCAAATAAAAGTTACTTCTAATATTATTATCTATAATTTTTGTTTTATGTCAAAATTTCCTGAAATGGTCCGTATCCGAGAAATTTGACAAAATGTGCAAAATTCTGATTTTTGTGAAAATTGTTGAACTAAAAGTTGTTTGCGATATCGATCTCTATAATTTTTGTTTATACATGATTTTTCTAATCATTTCACGTCAGGCCGAAATAAACCTTAAGTTTAAAATTTAATGTTTTATTTTGTCAAATATCTCGAATACGGACCATTTTAGGAAAATTTTGTATAAAACAAAAATTATAGATAATAATATAAGAAGTAACTTTTATTTGAAGAATTTTCTTCCACAAATGTAAATAACAGATATATTCCATAAAATATAAAAATGACCACCTATAAAGTACCTCCCCAGATGTTCCGACACTGCCCAAAATCTAATCAGCACATTGGACGCTGGAACAAAGCTTAAGTTTGAAATTTGGTGTTTTTATGTGTATCGGTTCATGAGTTATGTTATGTTGATAATGGGGTGTTAATACACTGCGACCTAAAAGATCTATTGTGCCCCCTTCTGTCGCCACTGCACTAAGGAAATGTCTCAATGCCTATACCGACCCTTCCAATCCTATTTTCTCAAGGAAGTGTAGGATTTGAAGTGGCTTCAAGTTAGGTAAGTCTCCCTCTTCTATTTGATATCCTCCTAGATATAGTGCCCTTGGATTCTGGAGTGCTACACATTCAGTTAGGATGTGCATGGAGGTTTCGTCCTCCTCCTCACAGAATCTGCACTCACTATCCTCTACTACTTTCAGTTTACTTAGGTGACCTTTTAGTCGGCAGTGCCCGGTAAGGATCCCTGTTACAATACGTAGCCTGTTCTTGCTCAGAAGTATCTTGGCCTGTCTCAGCCCCAAGAGATTGTTCCAATTATCGGTTCTTCTACTACCCAATTCTTTTTTAATCTCTTCTAATATTATGTTACTGCTGATACCGCAGAACGGCTCAGGTCCTACAAAGGGTGTTTCAGCCCCTTTCCTTGCAAAACTATCTGCAATCTCGTTACCCTGTACCCCGTTATGTCCCGGGACCCAAGTGAGAGTAACTCCATTTTTCTCGCCTAGCTCATTCAATTGTTCTAGGCATCTCCATACCATTTTTGAGCTGATTACGTAAGAACTCAGCGCTTTGATGGCTGCTTGACTATCGGACATGATGATAATCTCTTGTCTATGATAGTTTCTCTCGATGTTAAACTGGATACACTTCTCGATGGCGTGAATTTCCGCCTGGAAGATGCTTGGGTATTTTCCCAAGCTTTCGGAGTACTTGGTTCTCGGCCCATACACTCCTATTCCAGTTCCTTCTATGGTTTTGGAACCGTCCGTGTACCACTGAATAGCACGTCTTTCGGTTGCAAGCGCGATGGATTCTTGGCTCCATTCTTTCTTGCAGCTCAGCTCTGTGGTTTTGAAGTTTTTCACAAAACTGTACTTCTTTTGCATTTCATCCTGGGGCATGTCCCAGGTATCTTTAGTCCTGAAGCAAGTAGACTTTCGTCTGATTACTCCGCTCCTGATCATTCTATATCGTGTCCTTTTTGCCACATTCTCTATCATCAAATGTAGAGGGGTGAGGTTTAAGATCACCTCCATTGCGGCTGTAGGACAGGTTCTCATTGCACCAGTAATGCAAACACAGGCTAGTCTTTGTACTTTTGAGATATTAGCTCTCGTAGTAACTAAACTAGTTCTGTTACTCCAGGCTATAGCCCCGTAAGTGATGATTGGTCTCACTATTGCAGTATACATCCATCGCAGTATGTTTGGGTTACATCCCCATCGTTTACCCGCCATGTTTCTGCATACCATTAGGGCTTTTGTGGCCTTATTTACTACTTCCTTCTCATGTGTGTTCCAGAGAAGTTTGTTGTCCAGGGTTAGGCCTAGATATTTGACTTCATTTTTCCATTCTATATCTATCCCGTCTAATTTAACGGTTTTGAGATTAAGTTTTCTTTTCCTTGAAAAGGCTACTAGTGTTGTTTTTGTAGGGTTTATACTAAGTCCCACTTCACGGCACCATATTTTGGTATGTTCTAGTCCTCTTTGGACTATATCACACAGGATATTACTAAACTTGCCACTAGCAAATATGACTATGTCGTCGACATAACCTTGACAGGGTATGCCGAGGTCAGTCAATCTGCATAGAAGTTCGTCTACGATTAGGCTCCACATTAGTGGGGATAGAACTCCTCCTTGTGGACATCCTCTGGTTGTGCAGATGGAGATGGTGTCCTGTCCTATCTGTGTCTCTGCAGTTCTCGAAGATAACAGCTGAGCCATCCATCTGGATGTGATGTTATCTACTCCTCTGTATGCAAGTGCTCTTTTTACAGATTCGTGTGGCGTGTTGTCAAAAGCTCCTTCTATGTCTAGAAAGGCACACACGACCGTTTCTTTGTTTGTCAGTGCATCCTGGATTACATCAGTCAACTGTACCAGGGCAGTTTCTGTAGATCTTCCTGCTCGGTACGCGTGTTGGCTGTGGTGGAGTGGCACCCTCTCCAGGACTTCTGTTCTGATATAGTTATCAACAGCCTTCTCCATTGTTTTTAATACAAAGGATGTGAGGCTGATTGGACGGAAAGATTTAGGATGTGTGGTATCCTTTTTCCCTACTTTTGGAATAAAGGTGACTCTGGCCCTTCTCCATGCTTCTGGTATATATCCCAGCTCCAGACTGCTCCGGGATAGCCGGATTATGTGTGGTAGTAATTCCTCATGTGCCTGCTGAAGCAGGGCAGGAAATATTCCATCCACACCTGGAGACTTAAACGGTTTAAAAGTGTTTACGGCCCACCTTAACCGATTTCTGCTGCATATATTCTTGCCCACTACAGCGGCCTCTCTTGGGGGTCTGCTTACCTTAGTTGTGTCCCTTATTAGAAAAGGTGTGCTTCCAGGAAAGTGAGTTTCGAGTAAGAGGCGAGCTCTTTCCTCCTCACTCTCCGTGAAGCTTCCATTTGGTTTCTTTAATGCCATAACTGTATCAACTCTCCCTTTTGCCAGGACCCTGTGCAGTCTCGCTGCCTCAGGTGTAGAGTTAATATCCTCGCAGAAATTTCTAAAGCTGTTACGTTTAGCTTTCCTGATTTCTTTGTTGTAGGTAGTAAGCGCCTCGGTGTAGCTCTGCCAATCTCCGCTGTGCTTGGCCCTATTATAGAGCTTCCGCACTTCGGATCGTAAGTTTGACAGATGACGGTTCCACCAAGGAGCATCCCTACTAGTCCTATTTCTTTGAATGGGGCAGCTTGATTCATATGCCTCAAGTATTGCCCCATTTAGTTCTTCGAGATCGCTTTCCAGAGCAAGTGGATGCCCCGGCTCCTTTTTTGTCTGGATACGTGCTAAATTTTGTTTCATGAGTTATGCGACACACAGACACACACACAGACATCATCGCGAAAATAGTCAGAACGGATTCAGGGACCTCAAAACGTTAAAAATCATCGAAAACTCGAGGTCGAAAAAAATCATGATTTCTATACTTTCCTTATATCTGTATACAGATAGGAAAATAAAAGGAATTGAAACTAACTCTGAACCACCTATCCAATGCATATAGTGGTTATGTCGAGAACATTTTTTTGAAGTCCGTGCACTAAAAATAAAAAAAAAATTGTTGGTTGAATTTTTTTTTATTGGAAGATCCATAAACTAGACACTTCAAGCTTCAAATTGCTTTTACTTTCATTCACGTACGACCATTTTTACCAAAGATACAGCCTCTCGAAAAATCGCAAAAATCGAATTTTTTTTTGATCCCTTAATTTTTTCCATTAGTGTATAACAATGACCTCCTATAACATACCCCTCAGATGTTCGGACTCTGTCCAAAATCTGATCAACTCACCGCAAACCCGAATAAATTTTAAGCTTAAAATTTTGTGTTTTTATCTGTATCCATTCATCAATAATTGAGTATACAGATACACACAGACATCGCGAAAATATTCAAAACGGATTTAGAGGACCTTAAAAGTTAAAAATCATGATTTCTATACCTTCCTTATCTGTATACAGAGAACCTATCACAATTTTAATAATTTACCTATAAATAATCTTAAATATCAGAATTTTAAAAAATCAGCAGAAAATGTAAATTTCACTCACAGCGGCAACGTAGCCAGAACCACCTAGGAATTTGTAAATACCAAAAAACTGTTTTTAACATAGTCGGCTTTGGGTCTGATGCGCATACTCCAAAAGTTCCCGCAAGCGTATAATGTATCATTTGTTTAAAAATGTCTAACAAGAAATTATTAGTGATGAGTGATTAGTGAAATATCTCAAGAAAAATAATATACGGTGAGTCTATTTATGCACTTTAGCATAAGGTAAAAGAATTTTGTCAATAATTCAACTATAGATAATATCTGGGGATTTGCCGAGATACTTTTTATGTACCTACATACTTAAGTAGATATTAGGTATGCTATCCTGGGTTGAATATAACTATTTTAGATGATGTAAAATTTTAAATCGCACGTTCTATTTTGGAAAAAGTGTATAGGACAATATTAGTATGTCAATTTTAAAACTGCATTCCTCAATTTACGTTTACATAAGGTACCTAGGTAAATTTTAACAGTTTTCTTTGCTAAAAACAAACAGTTTTAGGGTTAAGTATATCTGAAATGAAAGTTTTCTTTTCCAAAATGACCCTAGGAATAAAATATTGACTAGACAAAACACCTACTACCCTATAATCTTTATAAAACAGCTAAATATTTTTCTTGATGACTTTTTTATTCAAACTTTTTGACTACAATAAATTATTATGTATTTTTTTTTTTTCAGATTGTGCTTCGGTTTTACATCGTATATTCTTCGTGTAAAGGTAGGAGCATGAATGCATTGAAATAAGTAATAATAGCAAATTTTAAATAGGTATACATACATATTTAATGAGTAATCAATGTTGTGGATATAAAAACTATGTAGTCATAGGAATACTCTTTTATAATTATTAATTTTTCGCATTATATATACTAGGAAGAGGCGTACATATATATGGGTACTTTTGGTCAAAGAAATAGGTATTTTTGGGTACGTAGGGTCTATTTAAAAAACGTTTTTTCGCAGAGAGAATTTACAAAAATTACATTTTTTGCTTAGTCTTTAAAATTATGCATATCGAGGGTCACAGTGCAGTACCTCTTATATTTTTTTACATGATTTTGGAAGAAAAATTATAAAAACACTGTTTTGTTTAAATTTTTCCATTTTAAACTTGAGGATTGTTACTTAGAGCCTAAATATCAATATATTATTGAGCAAATTAAATAGTTTAAATTATTTAGGGTAAATAACAAATTTTGTTTTGTTCATATTGACTATAAATAACTAAAATGCAAAATAAAAACTTGCACCTGCACTGTGACCCTCGATATAATTTTTTTCAGATTTTGAATTAAAGTGTGAATTAATCTAATAATTTATAAATAGATATAGAGCAACTTTATTTTTCAGCTAAAATCATATTTTTGCGTTTTACTCGATTTTAAAAATGTTAGTTAACAGACAGCTTAGTTTCTAATTTTTTGTTTTAGGTAAAAAACACTTTTATATCCAAAAACTTTTTATTAAATAAAAAAAGAATAAGAAACAATATATTATAAATTAATTCGTAAAATTCAAAAAAAATATATGAGACACTAAGTATTTTCAAAATGAACAATCATTGATAGGAAATTTTTAAATTTTTGCTAGTTTTTTAGTTTTTTGAGTGTTTGGCATCGTTGATGTTATTATAAAAGCTCAACATTTTTATATTTACATCAACGATTTTGTTTGGGATCATTCCCTTCCTCTCTGACAATAAAGACATTTAATTCACGCTATTTATTTATGTCTTTTGAAATCATTTATTAAGAGGTTACATCTTTTAGAAGATGTATTAGCTCTATAATAATTAATTTCTGATGTAAATTCGTGGATTAAATGGACAAGGCTGGCAGCAAATAACACCCGGTGATATCTCGTACAGTTATTAAACTTCCTTCAATCAATCACAGATACAAACTTTAAATTCTTGGTTGATTTTGGAATGGTAATAAATTGTAGAGTATCTAGGGGTTGTTATTAGAGGTAGAGAATGATAGAATGACTGTTGATGTTGGAATGAAATGACGTCGCCGGGAACAGAAGATTTCCGGAGTGTACGAAAATGTCGGGCGATATAGATCGGACAATGGGTGAAATGTAAAGTGAAATGGACCAGTCATTAGCGGGATGAAAGAAAAAAGAAGCTTTATTTTATAAGGTGAGTCTTTTTTTCAATAGTATAATCTCTCTCTTCTATTCCGTTTAAAAAATGATGATGTCGCATTTTTCTATTTTTTAAGACATCCTTATCCTAGTCGAAAACACAGTTCTACATTTTTTTCAGAAGTTTTCTGGATTTCTGCTTTAATTTATCGTATTATTAAATTGACTATATAATGATGATTTAATTAAAAGTATATGTTTTTTGTTAAAAGTGTCTTTATCTAGTTCAATATTTTTTAAATAATTAGAAAAAATTGTGAGACATTTTAAAATATGTCACCAATAAGGAATCTCACACAAAAATTAATCTTATATTCAAACATTTTCATTACTTATTAGTAAATTTTGAAAAAAAAAAAATAGAGTAAACCGTTTTAGAAAAGAAATATTTTGTCAATTCAAGTAAGTAAAAGAGTTATATTTTATCATATTTTCTTTGAAATTATTTATTTCTTTATGTCATTGTTGTACTAGGAAAATTTTGATAAAATCTTTGAACTTACAATTTGATAAATAATAATAACATTTATCATTTCACAAAAAATTATCTCTAAAACTTTTATAAACGTACAAAATTAGAGTATTTTATGTTATTATAACGTTTAAAGAAGAAGAAAAATATCTTTATATTTATATATTTTATTTTTTTTAAAGTCCATTATTTTATTCCACAGTGGTTTTTCAGGGTATTTTTTTTGGAACAATGTTAGGGTTTCTAGGGATAATCATCTGACTCAGCAGTTCTGTATTTGGTCTCCCTGCAATTGAAGACCTTTTTACAAAACGACACATGTCCAAAATCAATTTTTTTCAGGAAAAGTAAAAAACATTGTGTCAGTCCTAATAGACTTTATGAAACGCTCTATATTTACTTTTTAAGAAATTACTATTTTTGTTTATAAATACAACAGTTGGCCACCAATTATTACAGTTAATTCAATTTGTGTCCTTTTGGATATGTACTGTTTTTGAAAGAAAGTCTTCAATTTTAATGGCCAATTTTAATTGTTCCATATAGTAACTGATTGGATGGATTATGTAGTGGATTGTTATTGAGGTGGCAGAGCTTTGTTATTGTTCTTAGACATGATCTTTCAGCAATATCCATATTGTGAGGGCTGCTCTGGAACTTATTTGTAATATAATGTGGCCATATTCGATGAGGGGGTTTACGTATCATTTGGTATATATTTTTTTATGCTTGGATATTGATTTCCTCTTTTTTATAAGATAAATCTCCGAAGTGATTGGCTCGTGCGACGGCTTTTTTTTTTATTTGTTTGGTATGTTATTCGAAATTAAGTTTATGTTCTAATTTTATTCCTATATATTTGCAATGTTGAGCAGGTTTTAATGTGTGATTTTGAATGGTTATGATTGAAGAATTATCTACTAAAGTGTGGTTAAATATGATGAATTTAGTTTTCTAATAATTTGACTTGATTCTCCATTTATGGAAAAAGGAAATTGTGTTATATAAACTTTGAGGTTAATATTTCGAGATTTATTATGAGATATAAGGGCAGTGTCGTCTGCAAACTGAAGGGTATATGAAGACTGAATGTGGTTATTTAAGGGTAGATTGTAAGAATATACACTAGTGGAAAAAATTAAGGAATCAAAAAAAAATCCCGATTTTTGCGATTTTTCGATTGGCTGTATCTTTAGTAAAAATGGTCGTACATGAATATAAAAATAAGCAATTTGAAGCTTGAAGTGTCTAGTTTATGGATTTTCCGATAAAAAAATTCCAACCAACAATTAGCACAATATCCTGATGAATTTTTTGAATTTTTTTTTTAATTTTTAGTGTACGAACTTGAAAAAAAATTTCTTGACAAAACCACTATATGCATTGGATAGGTGGTTCAGTTACCTTCAATTTCTTTTTTTGATGGCCTCGAGATGGCCCTTCCTTGCTGAGTTATCAAAAAATAAACCAAAATGCGTCATTTCTTATTCTCTCGTCAATATCTCAGGAACTAATGGCCGCTCAAAAAATGGAAGGGGGGTTTCAGAAACTTCGATTCATTCTCTACAAGGTTCTGATATGTTGTTTCGCGAGAAAATTTTTTTTCATCCCTAGCATGACTTTGAAGAATTTCGGAAAACAGGTCTTTTTGAGGTTTTTTAGAAAATCACGTGCCACTTTGAGAATATTGCGAAAATGAATAATGTTGAGTGTGCATCTTACAAGCCATTGTTCCCCCAAAAGCCCTACAAAATTTCAACCTGATCCCAAGTCGTTTCATTGTTTCATGCGAGTGAATTTTTGAAGAAATTGAAGGATCGCGTTTTTTTATCCATAATGTTCATCAGGATTTTGTGCTAATTGTTGGTTGGAAATTTTTTTTATCGCAAGATCTATAAACTAGAGACTTCAAGCTTCAAATTGATTTTATTTTTCATTCACGTACGACCATTTTTACCAAAGATACAGTCACTCGAAACATCACAAAAATCGAGATTTTTTTTGATCCCTTAATTTTTTTCACTAATGTATATCATGGAAGAAAAAGTTATACAAAAATAACGATAATGGAGATTCTTGTGGAATTTCCTGCTCCATTGCGAAATATCTTGAAAAGTGATTGTTGTTTTACACATAATTGACGATTTGTTAAGAATTTGTTGCCACACAATATCAAATGTTTCTTATACTTATGTCCATAAAATCTGCAGTCGACGATTTTGCTTCTGGATGGGTTGTTTGTACATTATTTTGATGTCAAAAATATTGGCTTTCGAAACCAAATTGACGTTTTGAAATATGTTCTCTAAAGTTGTTACCAACTTTTTTAAAGTTTTTTCTTATAGTTGGTGTAGCGTAATCGATCGATGATTTATAGTTTTTGTATGATTGGTATTTGCTTTTTGGTATGATAATGATGATACCTTTTTTCCATTCGTAAGGAAAGTATTGATTTTGTATGCAATAATTATATATTTTAAGAATATATGGAGGCTTCAGAAACCAATCAATGTAAGACAGTTAAACAAAAATAAAACTTTATTGTAATATAAATAAATACAAATAATTATGAGCTTTATAAGAATTTTTTATTGAAAAGTGATAAAAGACAATTTTCTTGAAGATATAAAAAAATCTAAAAATAACTTTGCTTTAACACTAAATCTGTGACAATGACTTATATACTGTTGGCTTCTGAACCCCCATATGTGCGTGGATTGTAGCACTAAATTTCCTTAAAATGTTCCTTGTTATACTGTCTTCTATTAGGGCTGTTTGGTCTTTGTTTATTGAGGATTCCTTAGAGGTTCTATGTACCGCAGTCATTAATTATTTTTCGGTATTAGTTATCAAAATGAATATCAAAAAAATTATGTCACGTTGGGTCAAAAGAGATAGCCTGGACTAATTATTGGGGAGCCCGACAGCGACAAAAGGGAGGCCCGACAGCTTAAGGTGAGGACGTTATTTATTCTATTTAGAAGTTCGCTACAAGAGCATAAAAGGGAGGTTCTCTTTTTTTAGAGATTTCACTAAGTACACCAAAGAGGAAAGTTTCTACTTTTTTTTAGAAATGTGATATTTATAGGGCTTAATTTTTTTTACAAAATTGTCGCAGGGCCCGACCTGGAAAATTGTCCAGGGGTCCAACCTAGCTATCGGCAACCTTATCCAGCGATCTAAATATGTTCCTTACGTCGGCACTGCAGTTCACAGTAGGATGGATTGGAGCTTAAATTTAAAATTTGATTTTTTTGAGTTCTTTTGAAAATTTGCACATTTTGTCTAATATCTCAAATACTGTTCAGTTTAAAAGAATTATGAATAGAGCAAGAATTATAGAAAATAACGTCACAAACAACTTTTATTTAAATAATTTTTTAAAAATTTGATTTTTTACATTTTGTCAAGTTTCTCGAATACGAACCATTTTAGGAAAATTTTGTATAGAACAAAAATTGTAGAGAATAACATTACAAGCAATTTTTATTTGAATAATTTTTTTCTCCAAGCTTAAATAACAGATATATTCTATAAAATACACTAGTGGAAAAATTAGGAGATCAAAAAAAAACTCGATTTTTTGAATGGCTGTATCTTCGGTAAAAATGATCGTACGTGAATGAAAAAAAAAAAGCAATTTGAAGCTTGAATTGTCTAGTTTAAGGATCTTGCAATAAAAAAAATTTCCAACCAACAATTAGCACAAAATTCTGATGAATATCATGGATAGAAAAGCGCAATCCTTCAATTTCTTCAAAAATTCACTCGTATGAAACGGCTTGATGGATCAGGTTTTAAATTTTGTAGGGCTTTTGGGGGAACAATGTCCTGTAAGATGCACACTCAACATTATTAATTTTCCTAATATTCTTAATGTGGCACGTGATTTTCTAAAAAAAACTCAAAAAGACCTGTTTTCCGAAATTCTACAAAGTCATGATAAGGATGAAAAACATTTTCTTATGAAAGAACATGCCAGAACCTTGTAGAGAATGAATTGAAGTTTCCGAAACCCCCCTTCCATTTTCTCAGCGACCATTGGTTCCTGATATATTGACGAGAAAAGAGGAAATGACGCATTTTCGTTCATTTTCTGATAACTCAGCAAGAAAGGGTCATCTCGAAGCCATCAAAAAAAGAAATTGAAGCTAACTGAACCACCTATCCAATGCATATATAGTGGTTATATCGAAAAAATTTTTTTGAAGTCCGTGCACTAAAAATTAAAAAAAAATTGTTGGTTAGAATTTTTTTATCGGAAGATCCATAAACTAGACACTTCAAGCTTCAAATTTCTTTTACTTTCATTCACGTACGACCATTTTTACCAAAGATACAGCCTCTCGAAAAATCGCAAAAATCGAATTTTTTTTTGATCCCTTAATTTTTTCCATTAGTGTATAACAATGACCTCCTATAACATACCCCTCAAATGTTCGGACTCTGTCCAAAATCTGATCAACTCACCGCAAACCCGAATAATTTTGTGTTTTTATCTGTATCCATTCATCAATAATTGAGTATACAGATACACACAGACATCGCGAAAATATTCAAAACGGATTTAGAGGACCTTAAAAGTCAAAAATCATGATTTCTATACCTTTCTTATCTGTATACAGAGAACCTATCACAATTTTAATAATTTACCTATAAATAATCTTAAATATCAGAATTTTAAAAAATCAGCAGAAAATGTAAATTTCACTCACAGCGGCAACGTAGCCAGAACCACCTAGGAATTTGTAAACACCAAAAAACTGTTTTTAACATAGTCGGCTTTGGGTCTGATGCGCATACTCCAAAAGTTCCCGCAAGCGTATAATTTATCATTTGTTTAAAAATGTCTAACAAGAAACTATTAGTGATGAGTGATTAGTGAAATATCTCAAGAAAAATAATATACGGTGAGTCTATTTATGCACTTTAACATAAGGTAAAAGAATTTTGTCAATAATTCAACTATAGATAATATCTGGGGATTTGCCGAGATACTTTTTATGTACCTACATACTTAAGTAGATATTATGCTATCCTGGGTTGAATATAACTATTTTAGATGATGTAAAATTTTAAATCGCACGTTCTCTTTTGGAAAAAGTGTATAGGACAATATTAGTATGTCAATTTTAAAACTGCATTCCTCAATTTACGTTTACATAAGGTACCTAGGTAAATTTTAACAGTTTTCTTTGCTAAAAACAAACAGTTTTAGGGTTAAGTATATCTGAAATGAAAGTTTTCTTTTCCAAAATGACCCTAGGAATAAAATATTGACTAGACAAAACACCTACTACCCTATAATCTTTATAAAACAGCTAAATATTTCTCTTGATGACTTTTTTTTATTCAAACTTTTTGACTACAATAAATTATTAGGTATTTTTTTTTTCAGATTGTGCTTCGGTTTTACATCGTATATTTTTCGTGTAAAGGTAGGAGCATGAATGCATTGAAATAAGTAATAATAGCAAATTTTAAATAGGTATACATACATATTTAATGAGTAATCAATGTTGTGGATATAAAAACTATATACTCTTTTATAATTATTAATTTTTCGCATTATATATACTAGAAAGAGGCGTAAATATATATGGGTACTTTTGGTCAAAGAAATAGGTATTGTTGGGTGCGTAGGGTCTATTTAAAAAACGTTTTTTCGCAGAGAGAATTTACAAAAATTAGATTTTTTGCTTAGTCTTTAAAATTATGCATATCGAGGGTCACAGTGCAGTACCTCGTATATTTTTTTACATGATTTTGGAAGAAAAATTATAAAAACACTGTTTTGTTTAAATTTTTCCATTTTATACTTGAGGATTATTACTTAGAGCCTAAATATCAATATATTATTGAGCAAATTAAATAGTTTAAATTATTTAGGGTAAATAACAAATTTTGTTTTGTTCATATGGACTATAAATAACTAAAATGCAAAATAAAAACTTAGGAGGTCCTGCACTGTGACCCTCGATATAATTTTTTCAGATTTTGAATTAAAGTGTGAATTAATCTAATAATTTATAAATAGATATAGAGCAACTTTATTTTTCAGCTAAAATCATATTTTTGCGTTTTACTCGATTTTAAAAATGTTAGTAAACATATAGCTTAGTTTCTAATTTTTTGTTTTAGGTAAAAAACACTTTTATATCCAAAAACTTTTCATTAAATAAAAAAAGAATAAGAAACAGTATATTATAAATTAATTCGTAAAATTCAAAAAAATATATGAGACACTAAGTATTTTCAAAATGAACAATCATTGATAGGAAATTTTTAAATATTTGCTAGTTTTTTAGTTTTTTGAGTGTTTGGCATCGTTGATGTTATTATAAAAGCTCAACATTTTTATATTTACATCAACGATTTTGTTTGGGATCATTCCCTTCCTCTCTGACAATAAAGACATTTAATTCACGCTATGTATGTCTTTTGAAATCATTTATTAAGAGGTTACATCTTTTAGAAGATGTATTAGCTCTATAATAATTAATTTCTGATGTAAATTCGTGGATCAAATGGACAAGGCTGGCAGCAAATAACACCCGGTGATATCTCGTACAGTTATTAAACTTCCTTCAATCAATCACAGATACAAACTTTAAATTCTTGGTTGATTTTGGAATGGTAATAAATTGTAGAGTATCTAGGGGTTGTTATTAGAGGTAGAGAATGATAGAATGACTGTTGATGTTGGAATGAAATGACGTCGCCGGGAACAGAAGATTTCCGGAGTGTACGAAAATGTCGGGCGATATAAATCGGACAATGGGTAAAATGTAAAGTGAAATGGACCAGTCATTAGCGGGATGAAAGAAAAAAGAAGCTTTATTTTATAACGTGAGTCTTTTTTTCAATAGTATAATCTCTCTCTTCTATTCCGTTTAAAAAATGATGATGTCGCATTTTTCTATTTTTTAAGACATCCTTATCCTAGTTGAAAACACAGTTCTACATTTTTTCAGAAGTTTTCTGGATTTCTGCTTTAATTTATCGTATTATTAAATTGACTATATAATGATGATTTAATTAAAAGTATATCTTTTTTGTTAAAAGTGTCTTTATCTAGTTCAATATTTTTTAAATAATTAGAAAAAATTGTGAGACATTTTAAAATATGTCACCAATAAGGAATCTCACACAAAAATTAATCTTATATTCAAACATTTTCATTACTTATTAGTAAATTTTGAAAAAAAACATATAATAAACCGTTTTAGAAAAGAACTATTTTGTCAATTCAAGTAAGTAAAAGAGTTATATTTTATCATTTTTGAAATTATTTATGTCTTTATGTCATTATTGTACTAGAAAAATTTTGATAAAATCTTTGAACTTACAATTTGATAAATAATAATAACATTATCATTTCACAAAAAAATATCTCTAAAACTTTTATAAACGTACAAAATTAGAGTATTTTATGTTATTATAACGTTTATTGAAGAAGAAAAAAAAATCTTTATATTTATATATTTTATTTTTTTGAAGGTCCATTATTTTATTCCACAGTGGTTTTTCAGGGTATTTTTTTTTGGAACAATGTTAGGGTTTCTAGGGATAATCATCTGACTCAGCAGTTCTGTATTTGGTCTCCCTGCAATTGAAGACCTTTTTACAAAACGATACATGTCCAAAATCAATTTTTTTCAGGAAAAGTAAAAAACATTGTGTCAGTCCTAATAGACTTTATGAAACGCTCTATATTTAACAGTAAATATCTCTGTGTGTTACTTTTTAAGAAATTACTATTTTTGCTTATAAATACAACAAGTTGGTCACCAATTATTACAGTTAATTCAATTTGTGCCCTTTTGGATATGTACTGTTTTTGAAAGAAAGTCTTCAATTTTAATGGCCAATTTTAATTGTTCCATATAGTAATTGATTCGATGGATTATGTAGTGGATTGTTATTGAGGTGGCAGAGCTTTGTTATTGTTCTTAGACATGATCTTATGGGCAATTTCCATATTGCGAGGGCTGCTCTGGAACTTATTTTTTGCTGCTTGGATATTGATTCCCTCTTTTTTATAAGATAAATCTCCGAAGTGATTGGCTCGTGCGACGGCTTTTTTTTTTATTTGTTTGGTATGTTATTCGAAATTAAGTTTATGATCTAATTTTATTCCTAAATATTTGCAATGTTGAGCAGGTTTCAATGTGTGATTTTGAATGGTTATGATTGAAGAATTATCTACTAAGTGTGGTTAAATATGATGAATTTAGTTTTCTAAGGATACCGCTTGATTTTCCATTTATGGAAAAAAAATTGTGCTATTACATAAACTTTGAGGTTATTGTTTCGAGATTTATTATGAGATATAAAAGGGTAGTATCGTCAAACTAGGTTAAAATTTTGGGAAGATTTAGCGAAAAATGATTGTGAAGATAATAATGATGAAGTAGAAGATTAAAGTAATGAGAACTGATATTACTAACAGATTTAATGTTATGCAATTCAATTATAATCTGTAGCTTTTATTTCTTTCCTTCCTTTTTTAGTTCTATTTCTTTGAATGGGGAAGCTTGATTCATATGCCTCAAGTATTGCCCCATTTAATTCTTCGCGATTGCTTTTCAGAGCAAGTGGGTGCCCGAGCCCCTTTTTTGTCTGGATACGTGCTAAATGGTGTTATATTTGTCACAGTCTGTTTTTCTAGGATTCCTCCTGAGGATCGTCTCAGGAATGTCGCTCTCTAACGTAAACACAATTATCTTGTGTTCATATAGAGATAGTTCACTCGATACCCTCCAGTTTTTAACTAGATCTTTCATGCTCGGTGTGCTTAATATGATGTCTAATACCTCACTTTTTGCCCTTGTTACAAATGTTGGAGTATTCCCAATATTTTGCACAATAAGGTTCTTATTAAAAATATATTCTAAAAGTTGCTCACCTCTTTGATTAGTGTCGTTGCTTCCGCATACGGTGCTGTGCGCGTTGTCGTCGCATCCAAGAAGTAATGGCAGTACTTTACTAGCCTTGATATTTCCGGGGGTGGTACATGATAACTCAGCAAGGAAGGGCCATCTCGAGGCAATCGAAAAAAGGAATTGAAGCTAACTGAACCACCTATCCAATGCATATAGTGGTTTTGTCGAAAAAATATTTTCAAGTTCGTACACTAAAAATTAAAAAAAAAAATTCAAAAACTTTCTATCCATGATATTCATCAGGATTTTGTGCTAATTGTTGGTTGGAATTTTTTTTTATCGGAAGATTCATAAACTAGACACTTCAAGCTTCAAATTGCTTTTATTTTCATTCACGTACGACCATTTTTAATAAAGATACAGCCTCTCGAAAAATCGCAAAAATTCGATATTTTTTTTGATCCCTTAATTTGTTCCACTAGTGTGTAACAATGACCTACTTTTCAGATATTCCCACTCTGTCCAAAATCTGATTAGCTCACCGCAGACCGGAATAAATCTTTAGTTTAAAATTTTGTGTTTTTCTCTGTATCCGTTCACGAATTATTGAATATACAGATGCACACATACATCGCGAAAATATTCAAAACAGTTTTAGGGGACCCCAAAACTTAAAAATCACGATTCCTATACTTTCCTTATCTGTATACAGACAGAAAAGTAAAAATGAATTGAAGGTAGCCCTGGAATTACGAAACGTCGTAATGAAAATTTTCTTTTGGCAGGTTATTGGGGACTTTGTTTATAAATTAGGAAAATAGGAAACTTTTACTCCATTTAACCGACATTGTATATCTTGTACTTTACCAGATATCTGTATATTCAAATTAACTCCAGTCCATCCTGTATACATACATAATTAAAATTTAATATATTTAACAATGTAATGGAGTTTCCCGTCTAAACATAAATAACAAATTTCTAAAAAAAATCTTTATTGTCAACAATTTTCTTTGAAACGTAAATTAAAAATTTTTGATCGCATCTTTAATGATTCGGCTTCCATTTGTACGATCCTGTATAGCAAAAGTTGTTATTAATTAACAGTTCATCTGCTTCCTTGGGACCTCTGCTTCCATATCTGCAAATAAACATCATAAATTACGATCTACATATTTAATTAATAAAAAAACTTACACGTATGGAATAGGTTTTACTTTGTCTTTTTCAACTTGATGCAACAAAGGAGTGAATATCCTCCAAGCTTCGCTCAACTCGTCAGATCGGACAAAGTGCATTTGCGATCCGCAGAAAACGTCCAAAATTAAACGTTCGTAGGCATCGGGCAGTTTCACATTCTGAAAAAAATTATAATTACTATTTTTCTATTAGTAACACAAAAAACCAATTTTCTCGAAGAAGTGTTACTAATAGTTAACACTGTTTATGTAACTAACAAAAAAATATAGACAGGTTTATTGTAAAAATTATATTTCACACTATGCCATTTGTTCCATTTAAATAGAACTAATAATAATGAAGATATAGCATAGTCCTCAGAAAGTCTAGATACCGCTAGGCGTATGCTGTCAATACAAAGAAATGACCTTTTTAAGCTTGTCGCCATGTTAGGTAAATTTATGTTTTGGCTACACTGATTTTTAGTTTGTGTGTTCTGTAATACGTGAACACCGATAATCTGCACTTTGTTATTAGTTATAAGTGAGTGAGACGCACAATTTCTAATTTCAAATTAAGAACAAAACTTTGACAAACCTATTTGATTTTCCTAGATCTGTTCAGACAGGACCGGTTTTATAAATTTTCTCGTTCTTGAAATGTATTTTTACATGGTTATATAAATTATTGAATAAGTGTTTTGTGTACATATTGCTATGAGAATTATAGAGAAATTCAGTGAGATTTATGTAATATAATTCAAATTACAAGTAAATTATCTGTTCCTGTTTGGCAATATGGAGAAAATACCTACTTCAATGTCAAATGTACTATTTAAAAGAATGTGTTGTTAACCGGTCATTTATTTATATTATGAAAATAAAAACTCGAATTTATTTACTAGGGAAAGATATACTTACTTAACAAGGTATTTTTAGAAAAACTAATAGATTACTCCTATTCCTATAGTTTATTTGAAAATTAATAATAGCAAAATTATATAAAAATATGGACCTTTGCCATAAAAACTGTGCTACCAACCATTTTCAAATAAACTATAATGATAATTTGATTTAATAGAGCGAGTATAAGATCTCACCTGTTAGAGAAATTGGGGCATAGGGAAGAGATTATGAAGCAGGTAAGCAAAGCCGTTGCAAAAGATAAATATATAGAAGTTATTTTAAAAATTTGATAAAAAACTAGTGGAACAATAAATGGAGTTGTCGCTATCGGAGATCCAATCAGCAGAAAGTAAAAAAAAAACTTTTGGAATGTTGGAAAAGGGCACAGCAATAGGCCCGAAACAATTCCTTGGTTTTTTAATAAATATAATCTTGTGAGATGCAAAAAATACTGCTAGAGTGGAGAAGCAGTATTGTTCTAATGTAGAAAACCCAGGGACATACAGCAGTGCACTAACCATAGGCGAATAGTCACTAAATTATACAAGAGTCCCATCTCGATTTTATTTTGAAATATTTTTGAGAATACCTATTATTATTTGTTACATTGAGTTTAATAAAACCACAGATTTCGAATGTACTGAAAGTTATTTAAAAAGTACCTCTATAAATATATAGAAAATGTGTATATGACTAACTAGTTTTATTAATCTTTTTTTGGGGTAGGTAAATACATTTTGAAAAATTTACAAATAAAAGACAAAATATTTCTGTTTTTATTAACTGAACAATATTTTATACAAACATAATATATACCTATTTAAAAGAAAATATTACATTTTACAAGTATCGCATATTTATATGAAATAACTTACTCAATAAGAAAGAATTAAATGAAACAAATTAATAAACAATGGATATGAAAAATTGCTTTAACAATCCTTAGATAAACTTATTCTTACATATTGCTTTAATCAATTAATTTACTATAAAAGTATATTTCCTAACATTTATTACATGTAATAAAATAAAGCATAAAACATACAAACTATAATATGTACCTACTTAGAACGGAACTAATATTATTGTATCAAGGTAGTAATAGTGGACATTTTCCGAATAAAAAAAAGTAAAAAAGAAGTAACGTTCGACATGTTTTTCTGACTATTGGTCTTCATCAGTACGGTGCAGCCAAGTTCAAAGGATCATGGAACGTGTGTTGGAAAAATTGTACAATAGGTCACTAACAAGGAGCCAATAACACATTTGCCGTTTCAGCTAGTATCCCCAAATTTTCTGGGCTTATACTAAAGTCACAAAATGATTCAATGGTCTTCCTATGGCTATCAGTTATTCTTTCCTAAATTTTTTTGGTATGCTACAACAAAACACAAATTATTTGATTTTGAAAATATACAAATATTTTTGAAAACTTACACATTGTATCTTCTACCGTTGGATGCATTGTTACATTCACGTACAAAACAACAAGAGATTTTGAAAATCCTGTAAAAATTTAACACCAAACCACAAATGTGTTTTATTAAAATAAAACACTAAACGACTAAACTAAAAAATAATGTTTTAAATAAAACCTTTACTAGAAGAACAAAATAAACAACACAACAGATAATAAAATCGATTATATACGTCGAACGCCGATCTTACGCTTATTACTAAACTTGTGCCGATTCTGTCTTGTCAGATTTGCCAACTTAAAATTTATTGACATTTATTTATCATGGCGCCCATCATATGGGGGGTCAAAATGTTTTTACGATGCGGTATCTAGACCTTCTGAGGGCTATGAGATATAAGCTGCGTTTGAGAATCCACATCGGATGCATCTGAGATGTAAAAAATCTTTGATCACGTGGTTCAGTATACGTAAAGCTTAATTTATAACCGCCGTAACGTAACTTAAGAACTTAACGTAAGAAGTTGAAATATTGAATTTACGTATACTTATTTATAATGTTCGTAACGTAACTTAAAAACTTAACGTACCGTAGAAAGTTCACCAACTTTTAACTTAACAACATAACTTAACTTAAGACCTTACGGTTAGCCAATGAGATAATTCTGCGTTCAGCATGTGATAACTGTCAATTATTCTCTTATTATTTTTTTTTATAAATAAATAGAAAAATACCATTTGTAAACTATCATTCTCCTTTTTGATGAACATACATTATCATGAATGATTTGTGTTTATGTTATTGGGGATAAACTATCTATGAGATATGAGTGTAGCTGCATATACCTATAAACATCAAGTCTAGAACTGAAATAAGACACAAAACTTTTTTGCTAGGAAAGATTAAATTCTCATTATTGCTCAAAAACAATCAAGATCTTCGGTAAACTATTTTGTTTTATTATATTTTATATTATTGCTTTTAAAGTATAGTTAATATATTCTTTCTATATAGCAAAATCATAATTTATAAGTTTTATTTAGAGGTTAAGTACATAGTTTACACTTGTTTATTTCATAAGGTTGTCAATAATTTGATAATCTCTGAAATCAACACGCATGCTCAACTCTTACGTTACAGACATTTATAAATAGACTTTATTTTTATATCTTAGGTTAAGTTTCTACGGCGTTAAGTTAAGTTACGTTACGGTGGTTATAAATTATACTTAAATGTAATGGGACAGATGTGTCCGATGCGGATAAAAAAACGCTCGAGATGTAAAAAATGCATCCGATGTGGATTCTCAAACGCAGCAATAGACATTACTACGTATTTTTTTAATTGCTAATGACAAATGACATCTAACTGACGTGTAACATACTTCATGCCCAAATATATTGACAAGGATAATTTTAAAAATAATGAAAACAAACTGATAAAAGATTTTTTTGTATCGAGACACCTTTTAAATCGTGATAACTAACCGAATATCTGCTTCCGTATGTTAAATCCAATTCGGTTTCTTCCATATCGAAAGCCATACCGGGAGTTTTGACCATCAGTTTGACATACAAAGCTTCTCCAGGTTGGACACGGATAACCAATTCGTTTCTTTTCGGTTTAGCATCGAAAATATCTCCCGGAACATCTCTAAATTGTATCCGTACTTCCGCTTTGCGTTCATTTAACGCTGAAATAAAATTATAATGTAATCAAGACGAAATTGATACCGGAAAATGTATCTAAAGGTGTTTCTTCCACAGTGAAATCTGGAATTTAGAATAGAATATAAACAGTACTGCTTTTAAGCAAACATCCTTTTTGCTACTGATACCATTGTACTATACTCATTTTATTAACGTAAAGAAAGAATATTTTTCGTCAGTAAAATAAAAGACTAATATTTATCACTAAAAATGTTTAATCATTCCCTACTCGGAGCGACAAGTTTCTGGACACATTTTTGTGTTTAAAAGGATTAGTCTGAAATAAACCTTTGTTATAAGTTCTTTTTAATATTTTGGTTGGGTCGATTACACTATACAAAATGTATTTAGTTATTTTACCTTTTCCACATTTAAGTACAAAGGGCACACCATCCCATCGCTCATTGTTGATTCGCAACACGGCTAGAGCATAAGTGGGAGTAACGGAATCTTTAGGTACAGTGGGATCTTCGAGATATCCCATTTTGGCGTCGCCTTCTCCTTCAGGATTTCCTACGTATTGGCCGAGGACGACATCTTTCGGTTGGATCACTTGAATGCTTTTTAGAACCTTTACCTATAACACCAATGAACTGGCAATGTAATTAAATTACTAAAAATTGTAGCCAATCATAATACACTAGTGGAAAAAATTAAAGGTTTACAAATTTTTTCGATTTTTTGAGATTTTTCGAGTGGCTGTATCTTTGGTAAAAATGGTCATACGTGAATGTCAAATTTATCCAATGTCAAATTTATAACAAGTAAGAATTCAACTTTAATACTCTCTAACTTCAACATCTGTTAAAATTTGAAAACGTTGTTTGGAACATTATGTTTCTAAAATATTTATCAATATTTTCTCAAATTTTGAAGTTTATAAATCTATTAGTTTCGAAATAGTGACGAAATAAAGGCTCCAACGTCAAATTTATAACAAGTAAAAATTCAACTTTAATACTCTTTAACTTCAACATCTATTGAAATTTGAAAATATTGTCTGCAAAATTATGTTTCTAGCCTTTTTATAAATATTTTCTGAAATTTTGAAGTTTATAAATCTATTAGTTTGGAAACAGTGACGAAATAAAGGCTCCAATTTCAAATTTATAACATGTAAGAATTCAACATCAGGATTTTGTGCTAATTATTGGTGGGAAATTTTTTTTATCACAATATCCATAAACTAGACACTTTAAGCTTCAAATTGCTTTTTTTTTTTTCATTTACGTACGACTATTTTTACCAAAGATACAGCCATTCGAAAAATCGCAAAACTTCGAGATTTTTTTTAATCCACTAGTGTAAAATTCTTACTTTTTCATTCCTAATATCGTCCGGTTGGCACGAGGCAGGTTTTTCCATTGCTACCAACGTTAAAATTTGTAGAAGATGATTCTGCATAATATCCCGAATGATCCCAAACTCGTCGAAATATCCGCCCCTTCCTTGAGTACCGAATGGTTCTTTAAAACTTATTTGTATCGAAGCTATGTTGTCTCTGTTCCATGTGGGATTGAATATTCTATTACCGAATCTAAGCGTCATCAAATTTTGTACCATTTCTTTTCCTAAATAATGATCTATTCTATAAATTTGCTGTTCCGTGAACAGGTGACTTAGGTGATTCGAGAGTTTGTTGGACGATTGTAAGTCGCGGCCAAAAGGTTTTTCTATTATCACTCTTGTCCATCCTCTAGGAAAAAAGAAAATGGGAAGTAAAGTCTTAGCAATAAATACTATATAGTAAAATAGGAAGTTTCGTGATGAGAGGTTAAGTAAAAACATGCAAGCTACTAAGGATTCTGGCAATATGTACTTCCATAAACCACCAGAACAGAGATCAGGGACATAAAAATTGGAAACGCACCGACCACATCAACTATCGTGGTATCTATGCATCTCAAATGTTAACTAAAGGTACACGTGAGTTGCAGACAAGTTAAATTTATGGTTTATGTGTAGGGTTGCCAGAGAGAAAAGCGTGACAACCGTGACGACAGAGCATTAGGTTCAAATACAAAGTATTTTTATATAATCAGGTCCATTTTTTGTGAAATTTCTTCTAAAAAAAAAATAAAAAAAAAGGTCCTTAGCTTATATTTTTCGTAGAAACTAAGGTCCTTTACCCGTAGATTTGTCTATTTTTGTACAAGTCCTATTTATGTCACTCTGGTTTATGTTTTTCTATGTAGAATCCTGAATGTTACATAAAATTAAATGATAATTTTGCAATTTTTTTTCTTTATAAGCATCAGGACCTACTCAATATGTTTAAAGAAATAAACTATTCTTATCTTATCTTTAAAAATAAAATCAAATACATGTACTGTGTTAATGCTACTCTCAGTGATATAATAATTCCAATAACAAACCACTTTCTTTTATCAAACACTTGACCTTAGATTTTTTGTTATATTTTTAGGATAAACATTATAGTAATTCTAACATTTATTGAAGTGCAAGATTTATTGTCACAAATTATTGATAATATATTTAGTTTTACCTCTGTTGATACCTATGAAATTAAAAAAAAAAGATACAGAGAATCAAAAATAAAAAAGCATTAGATTAAATATTCTTCATTTCAGATAATGTTCTTACAGTGCCTATTATTAATGGATTATTTACTATTTTTGCAGATGATATGACCATAATGTGACTATAGATAATAAAACTATAGGTACTATACAGCTGCCAAGTACTAATAGTTAGATAGTTAATAATTGGGACATATAATGCCCATTCCAATACCTTTTTGCCAGTTGAATTAGTAAAAACCAGTTTGTAGAGTCTTTAAAGAGAAATTAAGCGATGTAAACCACTTCTTCCTAGTTTAAACGATAGTCAAGTTATTTAACAAAAACACTTGTTACTTATACACAAACTGAATATACATGGTTTTGATTTACCAACTAAAAATATGATAGACTCTTATCTTGGTAAGAGGAAATATGTAAATATAGAGAAAAACAAGTCAGATCTAATTTAGATAGCTCTAGGGATGCCTCAGAGCTCTGTGCTGGAGCCATCATTGTTTATTATCTACATTAACGAAATTGATGATTTAACCAGCACAAAGACCCAGTGGTACCTAAACTTTGCAGACGACGCAAATGGGGTCAATGTTGCTGAAATATTTACTTGATTTAATGAGAAGCCTGGATGAGATGCAGTCAAAAACAAAAGAATGGTTTGGACAAAACCATCTTAGTCTTAATGAACAAAAGACACAAAGAATGTATTTTTCTACATATGAAGCCTATAGATGTGCCCAACCTTGAGACTGTCAGGTATTTGGGAGTCAATCTTGACCCCAAGTTATCTTGGGAAAAACACACTGAGCCACTTGCAAAAGAATTATGTTCTGAAGCTTACTTGCTATATAATTTATCAAAAAAACTGTCAAAAAAAGTTCTTCTTAATGTATTTCATGCATATGTCCAAGGTAAAATTGCCTAAACAATTTTAGCTTGGGGCCACGCAACATCTAGTGATGGAATATTTAGATTACAAAGGAGATATATGAGGATAGTCGATAGAAAGGGCTACAGGGAGGAGACTTACCTAAATTTGGGTATACTAACATTACCATCTTTATTTATTTTGTATTCATTGAAATATGCAATAAATAATTTAACAGAGTATACAACACACAATAATGTATACACCCACATGACTAGAAATGCAAAATATATACACCTTGAATACCATAGACTGTAAAAAGCCAGAACTGGAATTTCTTACTATGACCCAAATGCCTTTAACAAATATCCCTCTGAAATACAAGAACTGGCTTCAAAGATTTTTCAAAATACATTTAAAAAATATCTTAAATCTAAGGTTTTTTATTCAATTGAAATCTTAAACCACAAATTTAATAATACCTTAGGAGTAAGACAAATATATTTCACAGTGATGCAATAACATAGTAAAATCAGGTCTTGGAACTATAAGTGTATTTGTACAATATTTTAATTGTTCCTTACTAAATTTATTTTTTTTTATGACTTATTGTTATTTTAATTAGGTACCCATGTGCTATATTATATGTTTATGTATTTTTTTATATTTTTACTTAAATGTCTTAATATTTTAAGGTTTGTACTATTGACATGTGTAAAAAAAATTGTATTTTAATAACAAGAATAAACTACTCTACTCTACAGCTTCTGGATGCTATGCAATTAGAACAGTTTTAACAATCTAAACTTTGAAATAGCTAAAGGTGTTTATTTTTCACTATAACTATATCTAAATTAAAGTAAAAACATGCAGACAAAATATGACTGTGCAAATCTTTAATTTGTGATCAAAACTATCCTAAACTTTTCATAATTTTTTTTTAATCAGACTATTCTTTGCTATATTAATTTATAAAATTAAAATAAGTACCCCAGAAATTACACAACTCTTTATACAAATACTTATAAGTCCATGGTTTTGAGGAATAAGGGGATAAGTAATTTTTGGGTCAAAATGAGTTACCTGCATTTTCTTATACAACTTTTTAAATAAAAATTTGTTAAAGTATGTTGAACTGTACATCAAAAATTCAACCTAGCACAATAATTTGAACTCTATATGAATTCATGCCCATTTAAAATCAGCACTTCAAATAAATACAAATCTGAATAGACTATGTCATTATTATTATATATCTCTCTTTTAATACTACAAAGCTTAACTAACTTAAATCTCATATCAGTATATTAAAAAAACTTACTTTTTCCCCATGCAGTTATTCTTTATGTGAACAGTAACATCTTCATAAATAGACGGTGGCAATGCTAAATAAAATAATCTATTCACAACAGGCACTTTTTCAAATTTCTCTATTTCTTGATTTAAAAGCTCAAAATCAGTCCTAGATATATACTGTCCAGATACATAACTATTTAATTTCCAAAACTCTTCATACCTCTGTTTCTCGTTTGGTTTAACATTCATATAAGGCTCACATTTTTCTTTAATATCACTAATAGAAGTCTTCGATCTAGCATACCCAAAGAAAACGGTATTTGGAGGCAAAAGATTGTCACGAAAAAGCCACCACAAAGTAGGATAAATTTTTTTACGAGCTAGATCACCCTAAAACAAGGAAAATATTTTTAAGGAATCTATTTGATTATATTTACTTACGGAAGCCCCTAAAGTTACGAAAACATGAGGACACTGACTTTCAAAGTGAGTTCCATCGTAATTCATATCTTTTGATTTCAAAGAGTTTCTGTATAAATTTAGACATAGTTCTGCAGTCTTTGATTCTGAAAATGAATTAATTAATGATAATATATAAATAGAAAAATTATTATACCATCAAAATCATTAGGAATTACTCTTTTATGCATTTTAGCGGTTTTGATGTTCTGGAATTGATAATCGCTATCAAAAGACGGTAATTATATCAAAAATTGAGCAAGATATAAGATTGGAATCGTAATGTAATCTAGAATGTTTTAATTAGATGGTGGTCCATTAACAATTTTAATTCGCTGATAACTTTGAATCAAATTTCAATAACATTAACATACTTTTCAAGGTTAGCAATCGCACAAATTACACATTTTCCCGCCTCTATAAAAAGATTAGAATACATACCTTTTTGTTTTTGTACACGATATTTTAGTGATAACAACCCAGGTAACAATCTTTTGATTCGGCATTCTCAAAATTTAAATAAAAGGCATATTTGTAGTTAAAGTTAATAGTTTGTGGTTATGTTGTTATTAGGCATTCCAACCACGTGTTAAAATTCTGACAGTTTAGATATGGCAACTCTGTGAACCTGTTATCATTGACAGAGTCAATGATACATAATTGTTATATAGATTTCTCAAAGCGGGTCGATTAAGAGCGGCCATATTGCCTGGTAAGTGCTCGTTAATTTGAATCGGTTTAGCAAAAATGTGTTTTAAAACCAATTTCCAGCCTTTGAATATATTAAAAAAAAAATAATTACCTACATTTCTACTTTAAGGCTTAATTTTGTTTATTTTTAAAAACATGAATGATTAATCCATATAATTATGTGTATCATTGATCCTGTCAAATCATCAGGTCCACAGTGTTGCCATATCATAAGTCTGTCTCTGTCACATAGAGTTATACCTCCATGATGCAAAGGTAGACAAAAGATCAAAGCATTTGGAAATGATTTCTATGACCTAGAAACTTTAAAATGAGTTAGGGGTTGCCAAGTTTAATTTTTTTCAATCGGTCTTACTAAATTTGACTTTCCTTCTTTCTTTTTAATATGCGTTTTGAATGCCAGGGTTGGTTTAAGTAATTAATGGTTTATTGTAAAGTAGTAGAACTTAAAGATGAAATTGACATTTTTGTTGCATTGTAGCGGAAATTTGTTTCCGTGAAAATTAGCGAAAGGAGATTCATTTTCATTAATAATATAATGAAAGTCGAGTTGTAGATTCAATAGGTATTTGTAAAAAATAAGCATTTCAACAATAAGTTTTTTATTAAAACAATAAAAAATAAGTATAAGTATTAGCTTTTTTACACATTTTATAGAAAATTCAGAAAAATGTTTAAATAATAATTATAAAAATATAAAATCGATGTTTTTACCATGCATTATCTAAATCTAAACATTGTGGATCATGTTTAAATTTTCCTACATTTTCGAAAACGGCATGAGGAGAACATATCCAAGGATCATTCGTTTGTCTTTGCCATTGGTATATTTTGTTTCGTAATTCGTTAAAAATAGCTTGCGAACTATTTTTTTTAACAATATTATTTAACTCTTCCGGATCATATTTCAAGTCATATAATTCCCATTCGGGTCGTTTGTAATATTCCCGAAGACTTTTATACCAGAACGGGTTCTGATTTGTTTTTGTCCTGTTAAGGATATCCTACAAATAACAAAAATTAATTTAATCTAAAATGTTGATTTTAGATTCTAAATAAGAAAATTACATCACAAAGCTGCCAAAATAATAAAAAATTAGGAGTTTCTTTTGTTCTTTCTTTGTTGGGTTTCAAAATTAAAACAAAAGTAAAATTGTTTTATAATATATTAGTGGTTTTAAATCAAGATTTTAGGTTTAAACACAGCAAGCACGTTCATGCCAGATCAATCTAGGAATATTAAAAACGGTAACGTGAAAAAATATCAAATTTGACTGCATAAAATATGTATCAAAAGATCAGTATCAATAATTAGATATTATCGATATTTTTCCATTATATGAGGAGTAGCTGCGCGCAACGTCCCATCAAACAATACACACATCCTAAAATTGTACTTACTTGAAATGTGGGAGATACGTACAGATCCTGATCGATAGGAAAAGGAGCGTAATAGTTTAAATTATGTATAAGTTTATATCTTTGGGAGCGGGCCATCCTCATCGGATAATACATTGTAATTTCATGCAAATTATGACTACCGAACACTATTTCCTTCGATTTGTCGGCTGGTTCTGAAATAAAAAAAAATTACTTCTAATCTTTGAAGAACTTGGTGATTAAAAACTACAAGAGACACAAACTAAATCATAATAAAATAGTTTTCATTTGAAAAATAATAATTCTTTTTAAAGTACCTGTACAGAATAATATTGTCAATATTTTCTTTATTTATAAAGCCATTTGTATCAAATTTGGAACAAACATATATATCTACTAGACTTAATTTAAAATTGACACTTTTATTTTAACCGAAAATACCATTAAGTTTGATTTTTTAATGGCTACATACATGCTTACCTTTTTCTAAAAGTGGTAGTAAACTTTTTCCAGTTAAGATATCTGTCTCTTCAACTTCATTATAAGTTATAGCAGCAGTGTCATTTTTAATACCATACCAATCTAATAGAGTTGGCACAATATCTAACAAACTTGAAAGTGAGTTTGTTACTTGTCCTTTGCGCTCTTTATGAATTGGAGAAGATATAAATAATGGTTCTGCTATCCCTGAATCGTAAAAATTCGTCCTTCCACTCGGAAAAGGTATTCCATTATCGCTTGTGTATATTATGAGAGTATTATTATAATGACCTGATGTCTTTAATTCGTTAATAATTAGACCGACACCTACAAATTTTAGAGTAAGAATTAAAATACAGGGTGAATATTAAGTTGATACTTTTTTTTAACCTGTCAATTTCTTTTTTTTTTTTTTGTTAAGTACCTTGATCGAGTCTTGAGATCGTTGTGTACTGAGCCGCAACATCTTTTCTAGCTTCCCAAGTATTTGGAATAAAATAAGGTAATTCTAATTCATCCGGTTGATAAATAATAGGTTGCCAATCTGGAATGAATCCCATTCCGGGTTCACCGTTTCCGAATCGTTGACAAAATTCGCCATATTCAGGATTTGTATGACCACAACGATGTGGATCGTGAAATCCGATATACAGGAAAAATGGCCTGTTCAAGAAAACTACTATTATATACAAGGTGTTTGGAAGTAACCTTTATTAAAATGTACACTTTAATTACTCGAAAAACGTAAGATTTCATGTTACATTCATAAACAAAAAAAAATTGTAAATCGAAATATACTACACTAGTGGAAAAAATTAAGGGATCAAAAATTTTTCGATTTTTTGCGATTTTTCGAGTGGCTGTATCTTTGGTAAAAATGGTCGTTCGTGAATGAAAAAAAAAATGCAGTTTGAAGCTAGTTTATGGATCTTGCGATAAAAAAAAAATTCCAACCAACAATTAGCACAAAATCCTGAAGAATATCATGGATAGAAAAACGAATTCCTTCAATTTCTTCAAAAATTTACTCGCATAAAACAATGAAACGGCTTGATCGATCAGGATGAAATTTTGTGGGGCGTTCGGGGGACCAATGGCCTGTAAGATGCGCACTCAACATTATTCATTTTCCCAATATTCTCAATGTGACACGTGATTTTCTAAAAAACCTCAAAAAAACCTGTTTTACGAAATTCTCAAAGTCATGCTAGGGATGAAAAAAAAATTTTTCCCGTGAAAGAACATACCAGAACCTTGTAAATGAATCGAAGTTTTCGAAACCACCCTTCCATTTTCTGAGCGGCCATTGGTTCCTGAGATATTGACAAGACAAGAGGAAATGACGTATTTTCGTTCATTTTCTGATAACTCAAAAAGGAAGGGTCATCTCGAGGCCATCAAAAAAAAAAAAGGAATTGAAGCTAACTGAACCACCTATCCAATGCATATAGTAGTTATGCCGAGAACATTTTTTTCAAGTCTGTACACTAAACATTTTCTATCCATGACATTCATTAAGATTTTGTGCTAATTGTTGGTTGGAACAGTTTTTTTTATCGCCAGATCCATAAACTAGACATTTCAAGCTTCAAATTGCTGTTTTTTTCATTCACGTACGACCATTTTTACCAAAGATACAGCCACTCGAAAAATCCCACAAATATAGAATTTTTTTTAATCCCTTAATTTTTTCCACTAGTGTATATTCTCGTTGGAATTTACCAGGGGGGAAATACACTAGCAATCTGGGATCTGGGAATCACAAGCAACGAAAGTTATAAATAGGGAATTTTAGAACGTAAAAGATCATTCCTAATTCTATAGTTTTACAATTTGCAGTTATAGAGTTTTCTAATATTAAAATTTTGTAAAAAAATGTCCCTTTATTATTATTTAGGTTTTTTCTTTCAAAAATATTAATTATATAATGGGGTTTGTTTTTTATTTTCTACGATAAAAATTTAATTTTTAAGTTTTTCTTATTAAAAATGTTAGTTGATGTCTGTTTTAGAATTTTTTTCTGACTTTTTAGTGTTAAAAACTTTGTTCTCTACAAATTTCGTTTGATTTTTGAAATCTAACGTTTGTTGGGTCCTGTATTTTTATATTTTACTTAAATGACATTGATTTTTCCATTCCTCTTGCTTCCCTTGCAAAATATAATGACAACTCTGTGATAATTACAGATAGGTTAGAGAAAGGATTTAAGAGGTCAATGTATTACTTCACTTTATGAACTAAATTATGTTATCTGTTATCAGGTTGATTACACTGTAAATGTATAAGTATAATAGATAGATGTACAATTTTAAAAAAGGGAAAACAATTAAAAACTCATTTAAAACCTACACCCAAGAAAGCACTTTTAATTAATGAACAAGAATTAGAAATACACAAATTAATAATGTGAAATTAACTTACTCAGAAGTATTTAGAAATTGTCTAGTTAACAATTTAATGTGAGTGATATTTCTGCCGACTTGAAGAATGGAATTATTTTCTTCAGTCTCAGAAAAATCAAATGGATACACATTTTCAGGACCAACATGTTTCTTACCAATGATCCCTGAAAAAGATTTAATTTCTAAATTATAATAAGTGTTATTTATATAAGGATCTTAAGCACACAGTAAATTTATGTTTATATTGTTTGTGTTTGTTTTTAATAAAAACATTTTGGTTTTATTGGAAACAATAAAAAACAAAATTAACATAAATTAACATTAGTATAATAATCATTTATATTCTTACATAAATAAACAGGAACTTATTTTATATGAAATTCAAATTCTGGACACATTTCAGTGTCTTTGAATTAATACATATTTATGTATACCGTTTTTTAAATCTCTTAAAGACATATTCAAAACCATAAACCACATCTTCCTACTTCAACAGTTGTAGAGATATTTAACAAAAAATCTGGTATTTCTTTAAAAAACCTTTGTCTACCTAGATAAGTAATTATAAGTACCTACCAGTTCTAATTTTATTTTCTTTTAAAATCTTCGAAATGCTTCTTATATTTTTAAAAGAATCAAAGTGATGTACACCCTGATGTAAACCATAAATACCATTTTGATGGGATGGCATGCCTGTTAATAAAGCAGCCCGACTAGAAAGAAAAAAGAAAACTTCTAAATGAATATTTTCCAAATTAATCTTCAATGTTTGCAAAAAGAAGCACTGGCACTTTTTAACTATCATATAATATTTCCCTCAAGTTTTTCAGTACTCATTCTCAATAAATATCAACATGAGAAAGTTGTTTCTTTACTTACCTTGGAGAACAACTACTAACTGAAGTAAAAGCTTTATTAAAAATCAAACTGTTCTTTGCTAATTGGTCTAAATTGGGGGTTTGACAAATTTTATTTCTATATGTTCCCATTTCAAAACCACCATCATCAGCTAAAAGAATATAACAAAATGTAAGTTAAAAATATTTGCTGTTCAATATGTTGGTGATCTTTTGGTTTTAGGTAAATTCGAATAGAAAACAATCAATTTTTGTATCAAAACAGTTTTTTCCTCCCCAATAACCCATAAAAATTGAGAAGTTATTTCAATAATACCAAATCTTTACGTTTTGGGGTCTTAGGAAGCCAAAAAACAGGTTTTGGAAAAATATTCGAATGAATGTTGTATGTGTGATGTTATAGCATGATACAGAGATCAAACTATTAGGTCAATTTTGAACATAGGATTTTGAGACACCTCTAAAGAGCTAATTATATTTTGGGCAGAGTGTGAGAAATTGGAGGGGTACCTTATAGGTCGTCTTTACACTTTTTGGTTTATTTCTGTTATTTATGATTTGAGAAGAAAATTCTTCGAATAAAAGTTTTTCGTGATGTCTTTTTATATATACGATATCTGGAAAATGGACCATATTACAAACATTTAATGAAAAGTACTAAATTTTTCCAAAACAAAGTTTATTTATGAACTTTATTAATTATCTGTATTTATATTATAGTAAACCATTCAAGGAATTAATTGATGCATGATCCTTTGTAGCCATTTATTTGAAAAACCTTAGTCTACTGTATTTTGTGTTTTTTTAGAACACATGATAATGTATAAGTAAAGAGAAATTCAAATAAAATGCTTACCTAAAATTAAAAGTACATTTAATTTATCGGATAATATTTTAGTTTCGCCAATTTCGAAATAAATTAAAATTAAAAATATGTAATTGTACATTTTCTTAAACTTATATAATTAAAAATAAAAAACTTTATTTTAGGTTGCTTATAGCATTTAAAATTTAAATTATTAGGCATTCCAATGATTTGTCAAACTATTGACAAGTGGGAACTGACATTTAGATATGGCAACCTTGTGAGCCTGTTGTCATTGACAGGGTCAATGATACATACAGTTATATAGATTGCTCAAAGCGGATCGTTTACGAGCGGCCATATTGCCTCGCAAGTGCTCATTAATTAGAATTGATTTTGCAAAAATGTGTTTACAAACCAATATTTATTTAGCCTTTGAATATAGTAAAAAAATAATTACCTAAATTTTTACTTCAAAGCAGAAGCTTATGTTTATTAAGAAAAATATGGATGATGTAACTGTCTATATCATTGACCTTGTCAAATCACCAGGCCTACAGGGTTGCCATAATTTTGTCATATCATAACCTGTCATTTTGATTGGAATGCCTAATTTAAATTTGTCAACAGAGCAGGAATCAAAATTTAAATTATTATTAGTAAACAAAAACCAATCAGAATGCCCACAAGTTAGTGAGGTTTTATAATACAAAAAGTGAGAACCGAGATGGTGCTTGCATATGGCGGACTAGTGTTTCCGATTTGGTGCTTACATATGGCGGACTAGTGTTTTTGATTTGGTGCTTGCATATGGCGGTAGTGTTTCCGATTTGAGACCAAAAGTGTGAAAAGAATTAAAGGAATTAGAATTGTTGAACGCACATTTTCCATGTGTCGTGTCATATGTCAATTGTACTAGATAAATAAATGCAAAGTTTGTAACGTTTGTAAAAAAAGTGACGCGAAGTAGACCACGAATTATTTTTAATTTGAATTTTGAATAAAATACCATGTATATATCCAAAATGACAAAAAATTAGAGATATATAAAATATCTTTAATTATAAGGATTCCAAAGTAAGTCACGAACACTTTGGAAAATGGGAAGTACATCGTTGCAATGTCCTTTTTGTTGCAAAGAAAGCTTCTCATCTCGCGAATCTTTGAAGAATCATTTACTTGATATACTGAAAACTATATCATGTACTAACTGCGGCATTAGTTTTGAAAGTGTATTTGAACTAACAGAACATTTAGACACAGAATGTGAAAACGTTGCTCTTGTAAAAAATGAAATTGCTCAAAACAATGAGGATGAAAACGAAAATAATAATTGTCAGTCGGATGATATTGATAATCAAATAGACGAGGAAGAGAATATGGAGAGGGACGAGAATGAGGAAAACAACGCTCCAAATACTGCTGAAGATGGAGTAACCTATATGTGTGTTATGTGTAATGTCCACTTTAAATCAATTGAAGATCATTTAGATAAATATCATGCTGGAGAAGAGGTTCTTTTGGTACTATTGCTCATTAAAAATGTTATTTATAATATGTAAAATGAAAATATTTTTCAGGAAACTGAAGAAAATGAAAATGAACCAGAAAAAGCCACTGAAGTAGATGAATCTGAGTTCCTTGTTTTTCCAAATGAAGGTAATTTTGAAATATCTGAGGATCCAATAGATAATGATCAGTTAGATAGAGCAGAAGAAGAACAAGAGTATATAGAAAATGAAGACGTTGCATTTGAAAATAAGGGTAGAAAAGTGGGTAAAGCTAGGTCTTCAAGTAAAGTTACTGCTCCTATAACTGAAAATTACCAAATAGAAAATGGTAAAGTAACAAAAATTACAGAAGAAGAGGCTGCTGAAATAAAGGATCGAAATTCAATTATTCAAATTCATCAATGTCCCAAGTGTTATCTGCAATTCCCAAAATTTGAGCATTATGTTAAACATACTTGTAATGCAAAAACCCCTGCCAAAAAGAACAAGTGTGTACATTGTTCTGCAACATTCCCAACTAACCAATTGCTTACTACTCATTTAAAAACCCATTTTAAGAATGATTCAGGTGATACGCAGAATAAGGTCATTACTCTAGGTCCCCACACTTGTGACATTTGTAATACAATGTTTCCATCATTCAAAAGTCTTAGATTGCATAAAAGAATGCATGAACCTCAAAAAATTAAACCTATAGAAGCACCTGTAAATCAAAATCCTACAGATTTTGAAGATGATGATAAAGTTAGACAGATGTTTGTGTGTCATATATGTAGTAATACATATGATATTGAATATGAGGAAGTTCACATGAAATCTCACTCAGAAGAAGATAATTTTTATTGTGCTACTTGCAATAGAAAGTTTTTAACAAAAGAAAACCTTGAAATGCACATGAAAGCCCATACCAATTCTAAAAAGTTTGTCTGTTCCTACTGTAAAAAACCATTTACAAATTTTGATGCATTAACTGAACATGTTAACAGTCAATGCCATAAAAGATTTTATGAATGCCAGTATTGCGGTAGACGTTTTTCTAGGCCTTGTGAAAAAGTTAAACATGAAAGAATTCACACAGGAGAGAAACCACATATCTGTCAAATATGTGGCAAAGCATTTAGAGTTAGTTATTGTCTCACATTACATATGAGAACTCACTCTGGATCGCGTCCATATGAGTGCCCTCATTGCAATAAACGTTTCAAGTCTCACAGTGTTTATAACCATCATTTACTAATTCATTCAGACGTTAGGGCTTACAAATGTCCCTATTGCCCAAAGGCTTTTAAAACGAGCGTGCAATTGGCGGGGCATAAGAACAGTCATATAAAACCATTCAGTTGCACAGAATGCAATCGACCGTTCGCTTCTTTATATGCAGTCAGAGCTCATATGGAAACTCATAAGAGGGAAAATAATTTAAAATTTGATTGTTGGCTGTGCGGTGCTACTTATGCTAGAACATTTGCTCTGAGAGATCATATGAAATCTCAACATGCAGGGGAAAATATCACTGAAGAGGTGGGCATGGATTCTGCTGAAATTGAAGGTATTGAAGATGGGAATAATTATGTACATGTACCCGAGCAAGAAACGCCAGTTGACCAGATGCAAGAAGATGAACTTGTTTAGTATGTTAGTAAAATATTATATTACCTTAAATTCATGTAACTCTAGAATATAATATATATAATAAATACCTATACAATGTTTTGTTTTTTTATTATTATTTTAGTTTATACACTTTTTTATTTTCACTAGAGCATAATCTGAACATCTGGATGAAAGATGGTACTTTATAGGGGGTCGTGTTCTACTTTATGAAATATATTTTTTATTTACACTCTGAGAAGAAAATTCTTTAAATAAAAACGTGTCTTTTTATCCAACTGTTGCAGCAACGTTGGCATCGGTGCGGTATGTCAACTGTTATTTATTTCAACGGTCAACCAGAATCCAACACAAAACGTTCAAGGCCGCATCGGTGAAACAACGGTTGCAACAAACCGGTGGAAAAAAGACACACGTAAAGTTGCTAACTCATCTGGAACCAGAACTGATCCGGATCCAGAACTAATCCGGGTCAGAACTGACCCGGATTAGAACTCATCCAGGTCAGGACTGACCCGGGTGCATATACGTATGATCATTGCGTTCGGTCTGCCACGTTCCTTTAACACTTTTAACTCCAAACGACCCTTTTAGCGTTCGGTTTAGTCCGATTAGTGACAGTTTAACACGCTTAAATGTCATTTAAAAGCACCCTAAAATTTGTCCCGCTCCAGCCCCTGACTATCCGAACTCGCCTACTGCAGACGCACAAGTTATAGCCAAACGATTCGGAAATGTTCGGCTAGGATTGAAGTAGAAGTTGCACGCGAGTAAACTGGAAACATAGATGGATCTTAATACGTCTGCAATTTGCATTATTGCGTTAGCATCGGTGTAAGTTATAAACAATGGAAAATTTTATAGTTCCATAGGGTTATGAATACAATTATATAAATCAAAGTAGTTTTAGAACAAAACTACAATCTAAAGAAGACGTAGAGGTTAGTATATAATGAATTGTGATTTTTTGTTGAATTAAAAAAATTAAATACCTATTAGGTATGTGCAGAGTGATTATGGATATTATAATGTTACCGCCCTTTATCTGGGTCAATTTTTGAACTGCAAAAAAGGAAAAAATCGAAATGTAGGGCTTTTAGCGTAGATTTTGCGCACGTAAAGAAACAAGAAAAAAGAATTAATATTCAGGGTGTTTCATTAGGAATATTTTAATAATAGGTTTAGGACTTTTAAAATATAAATGTTATCTACTACTTAGATACAGGATGGTAAAGTTACAATGTTTTTTGCAACAGTTTCCTTATTATTTAACATGCACGACGAAGTTAAACTATCTGTATATGGAAAAACACTTATTTAGGTTTTTGATTACGCTCTTTTTAACTAAGATATTTTTAAAAATGGCCGACTTTTGGTTATACCGGAAGTCGACTGTAACTTTGTTATTTTCAATAGAACTACCCTCTATATTAATATATTTTTAAAATCTTCGTAAAATTTTAGGGTACTTATGTCTAAAAACTTTTTTCGAAAAATGCATAGTACTGTTTGTGTTATAAATTTTTTGTAAAAAATTTGACCGATGCAGTCCCTTATAAATTATTTCTTTACGAGGATACCCTTAAAGATATAAAAACAGTTTCTGTTGGGTGGCTACTAGCAAGGTTAGAGGTATTTAAACCTATGTTGAAAAAACTCTTTATTTTATACAGCGTGTGTATTAAAATTGTGCAAAGTTCAAAATTCAAAAATATCAAATTTCTTAATTTTTTTAAAGAACTGATCCGGGTCAGAACTCATCCGGGTCAGAACTGACCCGGGTCAGAACTGACCCGGGTCAGAACTGACCCGGGTCAGAACTCATCCGGGTCAGAACTCACCCGGGTCAGAACTCATCCGGGTCAGAACTCATCCGGGTCAGAACTTACCCGGGTCAGAACTTACCCGGGTCAGAACTAATCCGGGTCAGAACTCATCCGGGTCGCATATACGTATACTGCAGACGCACAAGGTATAGCCAAACGGTTCGGCTTTTTAAGATTTATCCGACCAATAAGAAAGGGTAGTAAAGTGCAGACGTAGTTTATCCTTATACGTCTGCAGTTTACTTCGGTGAGTCAACATATTAAGGGCAGACGTGTTTATGCTAATACTGTTTGTAAAATGTAAATATAACGCTGTATACATTCTTAACTCCTTTAATAACTAATAAATCAAATACATATTAATGTTCGTGAAAATCCCTATTTCCTAAACTTCTAGACCAATGTTACTCTTTACACATAGTTGCAAGCTATGTGGTGCTTTTTTTTATTTTTTGTTAGATTTTCCAGGTTTTCGTCCAGCTAACGATGTTCTTCTACCTGTCATTGTAACTTTACGTCTTGATATTGAAGTCGGTTGTACGGATATTTTTTTTTCTTTTCTTAATACCGCCTGCCTCTTATTTTTAGACGAAACTTCAGTGTATTTAAAAGTGCAATGCATGCCTGATATCAAAGACTGATTTGATTTGGTATACTTGCTACAGTCCAAGTATTTCATTATAGCAGGTCCAAAAGATTGAGGCTCACTTTCAAGCTTTGATATAATTAAATTCGAATGAGCTGTCCATTTATTTTTAATTTTTTCTATGTCAATATTCTCCTTTCCATCAAATTCCATGGCATCATTATTTGCGTCATGATAAATCAACATTTGCTTATTCTGTTGGTTTTATACAGAAGAATAATCATTACAGGAAGAAATGTTCTAGTTTGAGTTCTTTGTTGTAACTTCATCAATTTTCAATGTATCAAAAGTAGATAAATTTGCAATTTTTCCCAAAGCGATTTCATAAAGTATATGTTTAGACGAAAGTGATAAGGTATTATTTGCTGTAAATATATTATGTTTTTTTGCAACAACCCCTTGGTGCTTGCAATAGTGGCCATTACAGCCAATTGGGCATGAACATTTGAAAACAGACATATCTACGTCGTACAAAATTTTTTAAACGCAACAAATAGTGTGCAAAGTTAAAGTTCAGAACAAAAATATCAAATTTCTTTATATTTTTTAATAGAACCACCCGGTTTTTTCCATTTTAATGAATTCAGGAGTAAAAATCTGATGTGTCCAACACATGACTTTCCTATCTAGTTATTACAGGCTTATTCCGGTTATTTTGTACAACCTATTGCAGCATCTCTATAAATGTTTAGAGGATAAACTAAATATATACATTGTCCACAAACATTTACCGCGAAACATTTTTCTATAGATATTCATTGAAAATGAAAATACTCAAAAATTTAAATTTAGCACTTTTCTTACAATTTTTCCATTACGGTCCATTTTAAAAAAATCATGTATGAACAAATATTATAGAGATCGATATCGCAAACAACTTTTATTTCAACAATTTTCATAAAAATCAGAATTTTGCACATTTTGTCAAATTTTTCGAATACGGACCATTTCAGGAAATTTTTACATAAAGCAAAAATTATAGATAATAATATTAGAAGTAACTTTTATTTGAACAATTTTCTTCTCCAAACATAAATAACAGATATATTCCATAAAATATAAAAGTGGCCTCCCATAAAGTACCCCCCAGATGTTCCGACTATGTCTAAAATCTAATCATTTCACGTCAGGCCGAAATAAACCTTAAGTTTAAAATTTAATGTTTTTTTCTTTATCCGTTTTTGAGTTTTCTTCAAAATTCGAAATTTACACATTTTCTCGAATACGGTCCATTTAAAAAAAATTATGTATAGAATAAAAATTATAGATAATTATATTAGAAGTAACTTTTATTTAAAGAATTTTCTTCTCCAAACGTAAATAACAGATATATTCCATGAAATATAAAAATGACCACCTATAAAGTACCCCCCCAGATGTTCCGACTCTGCCCAAAATCTAATCAGCTCATTGGACGCTAAAACAAAGCTTAAGTTTAAAATTTGGTGTTTTTCTGTGTATCGGTTCATGAGTTATGCGTTACACACACACACACACACACACACACACACACACACACACACACACACACACACACACACACACACACACACACACACACACACACACACACACACACACACACACACACACACACACACACACACACACACACACGCACGCACGCACGCACGCACGCACACACACACACACACACACGCACGCACGCACGCATACACACACACACACACACAAAAGTCGGCCATTGTTAAAAATATTTTAGTTAAAAAGAGCGTAATCAAAAACCTAAATAAGGGTTTTTCCATATACAGATAGTTTTACTTCGTCGTGGGACACCCTGCATGTTAAATAATAAAGAAACTGTTGCAAAAAACAAAAAAACATTGTAACTTTACCATCCTGTATCTTAGTAGTAGATAACATTTATATTTTAAAACCTATTATTAAAATATTCCTAATGAAACACACTGAATATTAATTCTTTTTTCTTGTTTTTTTTTCGTGCGCAAAAACTACGCTAAAAGACCTACATTTCGGTTTTTTCCTTTTTTTTTGCAGTTCAAAAATTGACCCGGTAACATTATAATATTATGCCATAATCACTCTGCACATACCTAATAGGTATTTAATTTTTTTAATACACAAAAAAATCAGAATTCAATGCTGAATATCATTATATACTAACCTCTAAGTCTTCTTTAGATTGTAGTTTTGTTCTAAAACTACTTTGATTTATATAATTGTATTCATAACCCTCTGGAACTATAAAATTTCCCATTGTTTATAAGTTACACCGATGCTAACGCAATAATGCAAATTGCAGACGTATTAAGATCCATCTATGTCTCCAGTTTACGCGCGTGCAACTTCTACTTCGATCCTAGCCGAACATTTCCGAATCGTTTGGCTATACCTTGTGTGTCTGCAGTATACGTATATGCACCCGGGTCAGAACTGATCCGGGTCAGAACTCATCCGGGTCAGAACTCATCCGGGTCAGAACTCATCCGGGTCAGAACTGATCTGGGTCAGAACTGACCCGGGTCAGAACTGATCCGGGTCAGAACTCATCCGGGTCAGAACTGATCCGGGTCAGAGCTAATCCGGGTCAGAACTCATCCTTGTCAGAACTCATCCTGGTCAGAACTCATCCTTGTCAGAACTCATCCTGGTCAGAACTCATCCGGGTTAGAACTGATACGGGTCAGAACTCATCCGGATCCAGAACTCATCCGGATCCAGAACTGATGCGGATCCAGAACTCATCCGGATCCAGAACTCACCCGGATCCAGAACTCATCCGGATCCAGAACTGATGCGGATCCATAACTTATCCAGGACTGATCCATAACTTATCCAGGACTGATCCATAACTTATCCAGGACTGATCCGGATCCAGAGCTGATCCGTGTCCAGAACGGATCCGTGTCCAGAACTGATCCGGATCCAGAAATGATCCGGATCCAGAACTGATCCGAATGCAGAACTGATACGGATACAGAACTGATCCGGATGCAGAACTGATACGGATACAGAACTGATCTGAAACCAGAACTGATTCAGAACTGACCTAGACTTGATCTAGAACTAATTTAGAACAAATCCAGACCTGATCTGGAACTAGAACTACACTTACTATCCATAATGATCTCCTGGAGCCTCTAGCTCCTCGTTCAAATCGAGAAGTTGTAGGACTAGATGAAACGTTTCCTAGCCTATAGTTACAAGTATTTCTATGTGCTTGTGTAATATATCCCGCCTCCATGTCGATGCTATTGTTTTTTCGACTAGGAACTGGACTATTTCTATTCATATTTCGGTTGTCTACGGATTGCGACTATTTTCTCTTCTGTATCCAAAATAATGAAGTGGTATATTGTTAAATTAATTATTTTATTTGTAAATCTTAGTGGTAGATGCATTTAGTTTTTTGAATGCCTCCTAAAATAATTATGACGTCACTGACATTTCGGCAATTTTCGGAAAATTAGTCGCTAAAAATTGTTCGTTAAGTTCACACCGGTCCTAGGTACCTACTTTTGTAATTTTATGAATATATTTTTTGATATTAAACGATAAACTTAATTACTTAAATTGATACATCATTAAATAGACAATTAAGACCTTTTAAAAGAGGTAGGTATCATATATTTATTTTCTAGTGAAAACAAAACCTCGATAACGTCGTCACGCCTATATAGATTATGTCACAGGATATTCTTTTGCAGCATTACTTAGTGTTGTTCACACTATGATATAATGAATAGAATCTAAATATTTCCTTAATTTTTATCATACTAATCTAATGAATTCAGCTTGTTTTGATTTTAATTGAAATGATCCATACTTACCTATCCATTCCAATATTTTGAAATGGGTATATAGGTACCTAATAAAAGTTAAACTATTTATATCTTTCTAAAAACACGTAGGTAATTCCGAGATAATTCTATCTACATACTTTTTATTTATTATACCAGACAATGAATGGATTTATTAATGACAAGTTCACCTAAAAACAGCCTAAGAGTTAATTGGCTTGTGCTCATATTTCTTGTTATGATAATCTAGAATTTACTCACGTTTAACCTTCTGTTTATTACATCAACTTCAACAGGTCTCGTAAGTTACTCTTTATAACGATGACATCATTTTAATCGTGACCTCAGTATGACGACCTTGTTGCCAATGTGGGACCGTAACAATAAAATTTACGAATCAGTGATAAATATATAATTTTTCATTCAGAATAGGAATTTCTTTTGAAGATATTTATCAGTGGTTTTGAAACAGAAATGCTGAAATAAATTTTCATGAATATAGTTTATTTATTATACTTAAACACTATTATAATTCACACTTCTAATTTATTTTACAATTTATCTTTACTTGACAACTTAGCTTAAACGGTAGAAGAATTGACTTATATATAAAAGTGTAACAGTCTAGAAAGGACCAAGATGCTGAGTGTTAGTCTAGAAGTTCTGGAATTCTTCCTGTATCAAAACAAGAGCTTCAAATTTTTTTTATAAACTATAGCACCTGTAGGTATAGATCAAAAGGTCATAACTTTAAATATAATTAAAGCACATCATAAATTGTATTTATAGTAGCAATTTTTTTATTGCATTGAATTTCAGTTATCCATGGACTTACTTAGATGGTACGATCATAGTTATACATTTGTTATATCCTGTTTTAACATCCTTTTCCGGTAATATTAACGGGTTTTGTTTGAGTACTCGACGCACGCCGACACACGCCGAGTGACTTTATAAATCTAAACGGTTAGATCGCGACATACATTTTTTATTTCGTTTTTAATTAGTATACAAAAGGAGTTTGCCGATATATTTAACTGAAATTTTAAGTAAGTATATTGAAATATAAATAAACGATGTAAAAGAATTCTTCATGCAGCAGTCACAAAGGGTATACATCGGTTAGTGATATAATAAGCTATGTACCTTAATTAGGGTGGTAGTTATTTGTAAATATACCTATTTGTCAATAAATTTCCTATGAATCAAAGATGAGTTTCAATTGAACAGTCTCGTATGACTCGAATTATTGTGCGTTCTAAAATCATGTTGAGATCGTACGGCACTGGAAAGACGACCGCGAACGAATTCCTCCTTAAAGTTAAAAGATACAATTTTGAATCGTAGGGTGTAGGTTCAACGCAAAACATGAATAGAATCGGCGGGAGGAATTCCAAGTTCAATCGATAGTGGTCAGTCAGTGAGTCAGTATACTAGATTAGCTGTTGGTTATTGTTGCGTGCTTTTTTGGTGAAGTTTAATAGTTTTATCCAATTTAAAATGGCTATCAGTAGATTGTCTATTATCAAATTTTTAGAGTTGGTAAGTGTATCATAGATATTTTTTTCATGAGTTCAGAAGTAAACATTTATAAAAAGTTTATGCATATACGAGACAGTAATCTTATTTGATAAAAATTTATAATTATTATTTTGAAAAATCCAAATTATGGTAGATTTCACAAAGAGAATTTTTTTAATCTAAGATTAAACATAACATGATTCATAGTAAAAATAATAATAATATATGCTTTTTTCTGGCATTTTTATTATGGTAAATAGGTAGGTATATCTAGTTTTACCTCTTTTCGACTATGAAAAACTAAGTATACCTTCGTATTCGAGATAATCGCTTTTTGTAAACAAAAAAAAGTTCCATATCTTAAAATGAATAATAACCATACAATTAATTTTTTTAAATAAAAAATTGCCAATTTTTCGATTAATATCAACAAATTTTACAGGTTTCAAAATATTGTTAGGGCAATAAATAATAGGATAATTAACTTTTTGTGCAGCTTGACAAAAGCGTAAGATGTATAAGGGTCTTTATTTGAGAAATTGTATGAAATATTTCTATTTAAAAAAATTGTTTCAGCATTCATTATTAGGTCAAACTAGTTAATGACCTATATTTTATATTACATTACCAACACAATGTTTACATAATCGGATATGTTTATATGTGTTTTATGTTTAGTATATAATGGGATTTTTTCTAAAATTACCATTCAAACTTCTTCAAAGATGGACAAAAATAAGAAAACAATTTAACAAAAAACATTCACAAAACAAAAAAATTAAAGAAATAAATGTTTACTGGTATAATACAGGTCTATTCATTCTAAATTACTCATCCTTTATCACCGATGATATTGGCTATACAACAAATGTTTTAAATAAAAGATCATGGGTCATTTTAATTATAAATTTTCGAGTTATTAATTTTTGTCTTGGTTTTGGGCAAATTTACTAAAAAACCTAATCCAAAGTCCATTATTTCCATTATTAATGCAACTTAACAAAAACAAATACCTCTGCTGCAAGGTATTTTTCGTCTAATGCTTTTGTAGGAACATCTATATTTTCGTCAGATAGTACAGGTTAAATAACTTCACTTTTTCGCTTTAATAACGCTGCTGGTAGTTCCGTATAATTTTCTATTTATTCCTTGATATATTGGATAGAAGTACTTCTAAGCATTGAATAAAGGGCCTGTTAGTGTTGAGGATTTATATTTTGCGGATAGTACTGTAAAATACTCGTACATCGGTATAACAGATGGCTAATACGATTTTATGTTTTTTCCATTGACTAATTGAAGGGAAATTCATACATCAGGTTTTTTATCCGGACGACATTTTTTTGAGACATTGGAATAAAAATATTTATTTATGCGGAATTCTGTCCCCGAATCCATCAAGCAGTACATTTTCATTTTTTATTGATTTATTACTTCCACAAAGCACAGATAAGGAATGAAAAACATATTATTGATCTTGTTTTACAATTGGGTTGAGTTACGACCTAAAAATAGCTGAATGAATCACCATGATGTAAAGTAAACATTTTTCCATAAAATGTTATTTAATTTGATTAATATATGACTAATTGATACAGTGGGAATGTAATTATTATTACTACGAATTAAAATCATATAGGTATCTAAGTTTGAGCAGATATGATTTTTTTTTGTTTTCTATAATTATTGACTCGAAAATATCAGAATTCTTTCATCGAAATGATTTTAAATTATAATTTACCAACTGCTAAAATAAGATTAAGAGAAACTAAAGGAAACTCTGTCAATTTATTTGAATTTTTGAACTATAAATAACCTTAATTTAGACAAATTTCTTGTTCTTTGCCAGCCCACTTTTAGTTAACAAAAAGTGTAACAACATTAAATTTATAACACTGTAAATAAAGATTATTTCTAAAAATAAACGTTTGATGTCACCATACGAAATGTTTAAGTACATAAAGATTAAGTAATTCTACAAAAATATACAGATACAATATTTTTGTAGAATATAATATGACTCACACAAATAAAAAATGGGAATAAGTAAATTGGTTCTTTTTAAGAATATAAAATCAAAAATATGCTTGTAGAATCGCTGTAATTAGTAATTTTCAAAGTAATCTAAATTAAAAAAGATATTAGTCCTTTATGTCTTAAAAATAAGAATATATAGACAGACCTATTCTCATTCTAAATTCTAAAAAAATATTAATGCCATTTTTTCTAATTAGTTTAGTTTCTTGAGACACAGTTTAAAGAATTTATTCTTTAAACTGTGCTTGAGATCAAATAATTTTAAAAATATAATATTACAATAAAGGGCAGATCGTGTTGCTTTTAAAATCCACAATCCCCAGTTATTATATGAAGAGCAGGTGTACCTGCATGTATACCTGTATATAAACGGCAGATGATTCCTTCCAAAAAACATATGGTTACGAAATCTTCAGTTATTACCCATATTCCTACCTACCTGACCAGACTTCTTCTTTAAAAATACGTGAAAACTATCAAAGGACTAGTTGACCAGTGGACAGTTTAAAAGTTGTACGCGATGAATTATTTGCTATTCTTCTGTTCCATTGGATCTTGGACGGTTTGCATTAAATTTTAAAGAAACCCCAACAAACTCATTATACAGGGCCACAGAGAATGGGTCATAATATGCTTATATGTGCCATACATATTCAGTAAGCTATCCCAAATAAAAATAGTACTCTTCATAAGAAGAAATTCCAAAAAAAATCCTTTATAAAATATTTAAAAATTACCTATATAGTATTAAATCTTGTACGATATGTTGCGACTCATACTTGACCGGTTTTATTATAATTACGGTACATAAAAAATATTGGCACATCATAATTTCTTCTGTTACATTTAATCTAGAAATCTATGTATCATTGGCTTTTTATATTATTTGTGTTGTTTCGCTTTTTCGGTAATCAAAGTGATTATTTCTCGGACGATGCAAGTACATTTACTTGTAAAGGCGACTCCCAAATATGTAAATTTATTACTAATATGTTTAAAATGTAATGTCTACACCGCTTGTTTCAACAATCAACAGGAAGTAAAAACGATAATTATGTAAATACATCTCACTTAACCCATTTGTATACCAATTCAAACGTACAATGTCATTTAGAAATGGACAGAAATAGAAATGAACTAACTTTTATTAACCATTATAAAGTACATTATGTTACACGTGTTTTTAGATATAAAATAAGACGTAACTTTAAATCTATTCAAGAAAATAGAAAATATTTACCATGTAAAATTTTTTCATGATTATGTTTCGCCAGCGGGGTATTAAACTTTTTTCTTTATTATTCTTTTTAAACTCACCCACATATGTTGTTTATTTAGATTCATTTCTATTTTTACCATTTCTGTCATTTTCTTTTGTAATAAATAATATTTTGGGAAGGTAGTTTCATTCCATTACAATGAGTAATGTTTATTTTTGAAGCATAGCTAAGCAATACCATTTATTTTCAATTATAATAATGTGTTAAATTTTTATCTACAAACTTTTTATCTTTAGACTAATTGGTTTTCTAATTATTTACATAATGGTCTTTTAGATTTTAAGCTAACTTATGTATTTTTGTAAATATATTTTTTTCTTTTCAGGCCCTTGCTGTTGCTTGCATTGGTTTGCATTACAAGAGTCGAACGAATGACTTTGACACAGATACTCTTTCCGCAGCTGCTTTTGGAGGATATGTTATCATCCTTATTGGAGGTTTTGCGGGTAAGAATACATTATTTAAATAAGCATGTCATCCATTTCTGTAGTGTTGCAAATTCACACTCCAAAGGCAATTTATTGTCATCACTTTTGTTCTGTTTGTATTAATTTCAATCAGTGATTGAGGACCTTGTTGCTTACTACAAGAACAAAGGCAGCTCCGATTTTGATAAAAATTTAGTTATTTGCAGTGGCGGTTTGCCCGTAAGGGCACTTGGGCACGTGCCCTAGTATAAAATAAACAAAAAAAAAATAACTTACATATTTTCCCCAATGCCTATTATTATTTTGTTCATTTCAAAAAGGTATGCGTTGGAAATTCCAGGCTCAGTTGACAAACTATCAAATAGAGATATAAATATTTTTTCTAATTTGAAAATATAAAAGATAAATTTTTCGCTGGGAGATTTTAAATTGCCAAACACCTTTTCTTCAGAGTCGTATGCTTTAAATTGCGTTAACAAGTTAGAATTGTTAAGTACATTGCATTCTTCTGAGAAATTTACACATACATAGTTAAATGCATTTTAAGTGGTCACATTTAGCTCCCTGCAGTCACATTCAGAAATCGTTATTTCCCTAACTGATTGTTTTGAAATATATTTAATTTTCATTAAGCGGAAAACTTGTTTTCCTAAGGGAAAAACGAATCCCGGGATTCCTTTCCAGTGTGTGCCCCACTGCCGCTAGTGCCCACGAGCCGCCACTGGTTATTTGATATACTGTCTGTAAAAAAATTAAGCTAAAAAACAGGCAAACATATATAACTTTTTTTACTTTATAATAAGTAAGTGCAAAAGTGTACCTTGTTTTTAAACTCTGTTGCAATAGGAGGGCGTTCCAATTGATAATTATATTTTTTTTCTTGTCAGACAAAGATATATTACTAAGAAAAGTTGTAAAGTTACATGATGGCTGTAGAACTGAAAGCGTGCAGCCAAAATTTATTAAAAATTTTATATATACACTGAAGTATAGTCGCCTCATATTTAATGTGTATACAATTTTCAATCTGTTAATAAAATTTTTGTTTTTTCTTAGGTTATTTGATGAGTACTCCATTCAACAAAAAAATCGATATTTTCTTTTCTTTGGTGGGTTGTGCTCTTTTCGTTGCTGTTGGAGCTCTTAATATCAAAATATTTCAGGACTACAGCAAATCAGAATGGAGAGATTACGGTCTGGCAAAAGCCTCACTTGCTATTATAAATGGTGCAATATTTCTTCTTGATTCTTTACTTACTTGGAGAGGAGACTTTTAAACAGTACCTGAATTTTTTTCTAAAAAAGATCTATAAAAGAATTAATGTGAAAACTCGTTTCAGATCAAATAAAATGCATATGTTAGCAAAATTTTGTGCCTAATAACAGTTTACTCTACCTCAGATTTTTTTTATAAATAGAACGAATTATTTGATAATATTTATAAATATATTTTCATGGCTCAATGTAACAGTAATTGTGAATGATAGTCCATGAAAATATTTGTATTAAAAATAGTTTTTATGAGCCTACAATATTTCTGATAATATTTACTGAATTCGCTTGAATTAATCAACAACAAAAATATATTATGTGATTACAAGTAAAAGTTCAAATTGTTATAATTAATAAACATATTCTCTGTTCTTATAAGGACAATTTTGTTAGTTTTAAAAAAGTATTTATCGTGTTGTGTTTTCGTCTAAAAATTATCGTATGTATTTTATATTTTATTTCTTTTATTATTGTTGTTTTTAATTTAATGTATGGCATTTGTAGTGTTAGTTACCCAGTTTTTTTAATTGATTTAGCTTTACATATCGTAATCAATGTAAATATTTTATTATTCAAACAATTTAAAAAATTCATTTTTTTCAGTACAAACAGATTTATTATAAAAAATAACTGTTTATAATAAAAATTAAAGTGCTAATTAAAATTTGGATTGTTGCCTAAAATATTTCTTCAAATAAAAATGTGTGTTCAGTTAACGTAAATAAAGAGAAAAATATATTTATATGAAAATAGTAAGTTTAATAAAAATTTACGAATATTTTTAACAAAGACTTGTTTTTATACTTTTCTAAATAATAGTTTTTATATTTCTAGTTTTTTACTTTGTCAAGAGTTTTTAATATTTTATATAAAATGCTATTGCTATATATACAATATTTGAATGTGTAAGCTATGTAAGTCTGTTAAATTATTGTCCATTAAATTGATTAAAAGAAAATCTATTTTATTTTGAAATTCCTCTATTAAAAATCTGATGTATCCAACATATGATTTTTTTATCTAATTATTACAGATTTTTTCAGGTTATTTTGTACAACCTATTGTAGCCAGTGTTGCCACAAGCAAATTTTTTTCCGAGGCAAATTTCGCTAAAAATAGGGGTAAATCGGGTTACTCAGGGGTAAATTTTATGAGGTGTATTTTTTTTTCCAAAAAAAAAATAAATTAACGTAATACCTATGGGAAATAAATAATATTTAATAAAACCAATTAGGCATTCCAATGACAGTTGATAGGGTCGATGATATAAATTATTATGTAGATCTTTTTTTTTTCTACTCAAAGCTGGTCGCATTGCACGCTGGTAGGCATCCCTAATCTGTCAAGCTTTTTTTTTTGGATGTGCTAGCTAAACTGATTTTTAATGAGCACCATGAAACATACGCTCCAAACCAGGGACTCGGACAATGAACTGGAGTGGGGTAGAATGCTTGTCAATAGGCTTGAGATGCGACTCTATGGGCAAAGACAGGTTATTTTTCATCTCACTCGGGAGTATTTATTACAACCATTTTCTATTTCACTTTGTTATTGTCTGATCCACCAGCTTGTGGATTGAACAATAACAATGTGAAACAGAAAATGGTTATTATAAATACTCCCGAGTGAGATGAGAAATAAAAATGGCAGCGCCCATAGAGTCGCATCTTGTTCTATTGATACAATATGCACATTGGCTTTCTACCTCACTCCAGTTCATTGGACTCGGACCGAAATGAATTAGTTCCGGTTCGGGTTCTAGTAAAACAAAAAAATTTGGGTCCGGTTCGGTTCCGGTTCTTTTAAAAAAATAACGGTTCGGTCCGACCGAATTTTTCGGTCCAAACGGTTCTTTTCGGTACAAATTTTCCATATAATTACTTATAAAGTCAGACAAACACTGCAAATATAAAAAAATTGAGGTTTACATGATTAGTATTTCATTTAATATGTACCCAGACAGCACACCAAATCCTCTGGATATCTACTGAACATCCCAATATCCACTGAATGTCCAGTCCATGGTGGATATCTATTTTATATTCATGAAATGTAATTTATAGACATGCAAATGTCCATATAAATAATAGTAATTATATAGCAAATTATTAAAAAATTACGCCATTGTGCTCACCATTGTGGCTAATAGTACCGTCCAGATATTTAAAATAAATTTTTTTAAGGTGTATTTAATATCCCATGAACATCCACTAAATATATCAAAGTCTAGGCGCGAACGCAAACCATCGTGGATATCCACTAGATGTTATTTGATTCTGCTTACTAAGTATAGATGGCGATACCACTATCGCATCTACTCATGCTCGATCCGCCGTAATTGAGTTCGATCGAAATGTGTGTCCTAATCACTCCATTAGAGACTGGAGTCGAGAATTTTCATTTATTGCTGAAGAGTCCTAATAAGGATGACTTTCTCCTTAGTGGGCAAAACGCAGAGTGTTTTGAGTGTTGAAAATATTTTTTATCTCTGCTATTTTCTTTCGACGTTATTCAATAATCATTGGTTACTTATGAACCTCTACTAAAGATTCCCATAAAATATTTTGCTGAATATCCGAATATCTTCTATATCCTGGGATATAGACGGACATTAGTTGGATATCCATATTGGATATATTGAATATCCACAAAATATATTCTGTGGATATCTCTGTGATTTCTTGTATTTTCTGGAAGATACCCATTAGATATTTTGCTGAATATCCATTAGGATATCTTCTATATCCTGGATATAGACGGACATTTGGATATCCATATTAGATCCACGGAATATTTCTGATATCCTGTGGATATATTGGATATCCACAAAAGATATTCTGCGGATATCTCTGGGATTTGGTGTGTTGTCTGGGTATGTACATAAATTATTTATATTATTTTAGAAGTGCTGCTCAGTATCAATTTATTTAAATAAAACGGGTAGGCAAGTGTTTCAAAATCGGGGTAGATTTACGAGGGAGGTGGTAGGGAGGCAAAACTTGTAGCGGGGTAGAAATACCTCGATCGGGGTAGCAGTGGCAGCGCTGATTGTAGCACATGTGTAAATTTTTAGAGAATATATACATTTTCCATATACTTCTAACTCGAAAGATTTTTTTTATGTGTATTCATTGCCAACGAAAATACTGAAAAATTAAAATTTTACTTTTCCTCCAATTTTTTTCATTACGGTCCATTTTAGAGAAATCATGTATTAAACAAAAGAAATCGATAACTTTTATTTGTACAATTTTCATAATAGAAAAATCGAATTTGGGGGAATTTTAATAAAAAAAATTAAGGTTTTTGTTAAATATCTCGGCAACCGTTCGAGATAGGAAGATGTTAAATTTGTCTCTAAAGGCCCTTCAAAATGGTTTATAAATTACGGATGAATTGTTCGTAGGGATAGAGATCAGAATTATATATCGAATTTGAGGGAATTTTAGTAGAAAAATTAGGATTTTGTTAATTATCTCGGCAAGATAGGAAGATGCGGATTACTACGATAAATTTGTCTCTAAAAGCACTACAAAATGGTAGTTTCCGTTTCTGTAGATAAATTACGGATGAATTGTTCATAGGGATAGAATTAAAGGTCGAATTTGGAGAAATTTTAATAGAAAAATTAGGGTTTTTGTTAAATATCGCGGCAACCGTTCGATATAGGAAGATGCGGCTTACGATGTTAAATTTACCTCTTAAAGCACTTCAAAATGGTATATAAATTACCGATGTATTGTTCGTCAGGATAGAGAATAGAATTATATATTAAATTTGAGGGAATTTTAATAAAAAAATTAGAGTTTTTGTTAAAATATCTCAACCGTTTAAATTAGAAAGATGCAGTTTGTGGCGTTGAATTTCTCTTTAAAAACTCTAAAATCCTTATTGCGGGTGGGACAATTTCCTCATCGTCCTTTTCAAGGGAAAGATTTCAACAGAAAGGTGGCAATATATTTGAATTAATTTTTTTATCAGATTTTTTTTATTAACAATTTGTCGCAAACACTTTTATATCAAATTATTTTCTATATGTTGGTTGTAAAACTAGATTTGATGTATTCATTGGTTATAAGAGGTAAGTTCTACATTTAACTACGCCGTTAAAACATAAAAACAAAAAAATAAAAAACAGAAGATTCCTCAAAACATTTTATTCATATACCATAAGAAAATCATTAATTTTATATATTTGATTAATAAATTATTTTCCCCATCCCCAGAGTCCTTTAACAAAACCAGAAATGCCAGCACCTTGTTTCTGCTTGGGTTGTGAACCTTCAAGTTTATCAGAGAGATCTGGAAATTCTACAAAGTTTAGGGCCAAATCGAAAAACAAGGGTTTCGCTGGCACGGGCTCCATCTGAGGAGGAAAAGTGACCAAATTTGGATTTTTAGATAGTAGTTGGGCATCTTCTCTAAATTCATCCAATCTCTCGATAAGCGGTTTTTTGCTCTTGTACGTTTTTTGAGGAAACTGTACAGTTATTTCTTCTTGTTTTTGATCTAATATCATATTGGCCTTAGCAGTTGCAATATCAATTTCTGATTTTTCTTTTACTCTTTTCAATAACTCCTTCAGTTCTGATACGAATGTACCTATAAAAGAAAAAATACAAGATTAACAATGTGTGTATAATGGCAAGGGCTAAACAGTCTAACATCCATTAAATTTTATGGATCTGATATACTCTGACAGAACTTGTAAATGTGAAGTTACATGAAATTCGAATTTCTCACAGTCAAAGTTTATGTGGAATTATCAATGAAGTGGAGTAAAGTACAGCTCCAATATCAACTTTAAACAATTAGGAATTCTTCAACTTTACCATTGGTTAAAATTTAAAAATTTTGTTTGCAGAATAATGGTTCTTACACTTTTTATAAATATTTTCTGAAATTTTGAAGTTTATAAATCTATTAGTTTCGAAATAGTGACGAAATAAAGGCTCCAATGTCAAATATATAACAAGTAAGAATTCAACTTTGATACTCTCTAACTTCAACATCTGTTGAAATTTGAAAATGTTGTTTGTAAAATTATGTTTCTAGATCTTTTATAAATATTTTCTAAAATTTTCAAGTTTATAGATGGAAATAGTAATGAAATAAAGGCTTCAATGTCAAATTTATAACAAGTAGGAATTCAACTTTTATACTCTCTAACTTCAATATCTTTTAAAATTTGAAAATGTTGTTTAAATATTTTCTGAAATTTTGAAGTTTATAAATCTATTAGTTTGGAAATAATGACGAAATAAAGGCTCCAATATCAAATTTATAACATGTAAGGATTCAACTTTAACCTCTAACTTCAACATCTGTTGAAATTTTTAAGTTCATGGAACAGAAAATAATAGTATGTTTTGTGATTTACCTTGATTCAAATCCTGAACAGACCTATGTCCAGAATCAAACAAAACTGCAGCCTCTTTCCAACGTTTCTGAGTTGCTTGTGTTCTAGCCAAATAATAAGATCTTAAGGATTTATAAGCTTTAATTTGGGATTCATAGTATTTTTGAATTTCGGTATTCTCCTTAATAGCTTCATTTTGTGATATTTCATTGGTTTGTTGAATATTAATGTCCAGTAGGCGAATGCAATCTTGAGGTTTCCTAAATATAATGAAAGACTTAACAATAAATGATAACTTAATAAGGTGTGTAAATAAATATCTAGGCTATTAATTATGTCATACAATCACTTTCTTGGATTTTATCTCATGAATCTTTACTTACCTTGTTTGTAAGATTAAAATCAAGTTTCTTTGTGAAGTCCTTTCTATGCGAATTGATAGGAGATAAGCTAAAAGCAACTGATATTCTTTTGCTTGCTTGGCAGTAATTTTTTCAGCACGAGCACTTTCTCTAGTAAGAGATATTATATCTCTAAGGTCAATAAATAGGTTTTCCAGTATCTTAATTCTAGCTTGACTGTCTTCAGCATGTACTAGCGAATCATTCAAACCTTCAATGCTCACCAAAAAAACTCTAATTCGCTCAACTCTTACAGGTATTTTTAAGTTAAACCATTTTATCTAGAAAATAAATACAATGTATTAAACTTTAAAGAGTTTAATATGTTAAAATTACCAAGAAATATCACTAATCTTTGTATTTTGTACTTAGTATTATTTTATTTTTGAATTATAAATTGCAACAATTTAAAATATTTTATTTTACCCCTTTAAAATTATTCATAAAATGGATTTCACTATAATTTAGTAATTTTTTGGTATTTTGAAAAGTAAAATTTACATAGATAATTTTAATAATTACCTCATACAGCACATCTTCTGTTTTTTCTTGAGTTTGACTCACAAGTGTATCAAAGTTCTCTAAAACTCCTTGACTTCGCAACTCTAATAAGTCTACAGCTTTTTCATCTCCAATATTGTATGCACAATAACGTAAACTTGGACTAATTTCTTCAACTCTCTGCTTGTAAGGCAATTGTTCTTCTTCAGGAAGAGTAGAAGCTATTTTTTCATAAATAACTTGGGCTTTCTTTAGATTTTCTGCAGCTTGCTGCCAAAGCTGTAACTCAAATTGCAGAGAACCTTGTATCCAAGCTAAATATGCTTGGGCTTCAAGTTTAGTTCTTACATCGCACCTCTCTTGCTAAAAAATTAAAAAATTTACTGACATTATTGTAAAAAATGGTAAAAACATTCTTAAAATAAATAATTTCATTAATACATTTTTTAAGTATACTACAAAATTTCTTAAATTCCAACTGGTGTTAAAACTAAAAGTTTAGAAGGAGTACAGAGTAGATTTATTATTTTTCCATAAGGTCACAAGCATGTAAAGAAGTGCAAATCAATATCTTTAGAAAAGCTGCAAGAAATAAGACAAGGACTCAGATACTGACACAAATAAAGGAGTATTTTTATAATGGGACGAATCCATATTAATAAATAAAAATAAATGGAAACTAAATTTAAAGCTAACCTTGCAAAGTTCATCTAATTGTAATGCATATACACAAGCTTTGCGTAATTTCTGAACTAAATGAAACTTTTTTCTTGGTTCAGTATTGGCTTCCTGACGTAGCTGCATTGCATATGCCCAACATCTCTCCGTTAACATTAAAGGAATGTGTAAAAATCTGTCATCTGCTCGCGGATTTATTATATGAGCCTCAGTTACATCTCGTTTCTTGAAGTGTCTTCTATCTCCTTGTGGGATTTTCAACACCTTTCGTAATCTACTAATCCGTCTGGAACAATATCCTCTATATCTTTGAAAATCTCCATGTCTGAGACCGTGCTGTTGTTGGGAATCTTTAATTAACTTTAAAACTGAAATTAACCAGATGTCAACAAATTAAGGTTATAATATATATTTAAATTAATATACTTTCTACTGTAAATGGTTGAATCTTTTCCAATTGAGAAGCTTTAGATTGAACATCTTCTACCTGGGTAACGTTGATTTTTTCTTCAGTTCCCATTGAAAATAAGCTATTTTATACAATATTTTCTTTTGGGTCAACTTTTGTAAAATCTGAAACGTCAAACCGACAAGCGACCGTAAACGTGACATAAAATTGTCAATTGTCAAAAATATTTATAGTCAATGTCAACACTATTCGAGTTCGGAAATGTCTACACTTGTCCGTATTTATAAACCTGAGTGAGACTTGGGTAAGTCGTCCTTGAACTGAAAACGACGTTCGGTTACAACACCTCTAAAGTTCCAGGTGGTTCAGGTGTTACACTGGAATTTAGTTTTACTGTTGAGTACATTTACACAGATTCTTATGAATATTTAAATATTTTCCAATTTTTAGGTATTTAATTATTGAATAAACCCACTAATAAACCAAATTAATACAAGGTAGTTCCGCTTTTTAGTCGTTATGAATTAATTTATAATATGGCAACATTGGTTTATGACATTTAGGAATGTTTATTTTTATACGTATGACGTCATCAATACATTTAAAGTTTTTCCTGTGGCAAAGAACGTTTTAGGTGTGTTTTTGTATGAAAATTAAAGCAAATTTGAAAAACTACAGTTACATTGAATTAAATGAGGTAAGTGCCTTACCTATTATTATATATTTTTAATGATAAAATTTATGTAGCGTATTCTACTATTCATAAAATAGGTATGTTTGAATGTTTCTTACCAATACAATTATTATTTGCTTCAACTGAATCATTTTAATAAATAACTGCCTATAATATTGGTGTCTGACCGTGTCTGTGTAAAAAAGACTACAATATAATAATATTGTATGAAATTATTAATGAAATCTTCAGTTTAATTAAAAATATATTCATATGAATTAGGTGTACCAACATCTCAGTATACAGTCTTCTCACATTGTAGTAATTAATCCTTTTATTTTCAAACAAGCTCTGTTTGTTTATGAAACAGAAACTGATTTAAAAGATATTTATGTTCCAAAAAAAGCACAAGTCAAGAATTATGTAGGTAGTTATTTTTAGAATCTCTGAGGGAGAACTTTACTTACCTATTTTAACATCTTTCAAGCAGATGCCAGTAACTCTAGAATTCATTTAAAATGTTTGCTTTACCTTTTAGGCAGGTCCTACTAAATACTAGTAGCAATGGAAACTAGATCAAGAAAATCCAGATCCCTAACTCCATTTTCAGTAGAGAAATTCAGTCAAGAATTTGTTGAAAAAGAAAGCCTAGCTGAAAATAGTGTTGGGGTTACAAGACAAACGACTACTTACAAGTGAGTTTTATTTTATGTTGAAAATTTTTACTGGAGAACTAACTTTGACCTTGATACTTTTAGTGTTTATATAAATCCTATTGTTTACAGTTCCCTTTAAGCACTGTAGGTATCTTATTTTAGAGTTTTCAATTCTGTTTATATTGGACATGCCATAATAGTAATTACTAATAACACATAGTTTCTTTACAATCAAGTAGACAACAGTCAATGTCAATAAAAATAATTTTTATTCCATTTTAGTCCTTGATGAAATAGGTATCTATTGGCTTTTAAAATACTATTTCCACGCAGTGAAGTAGTGTTTAGAAGGCCTTTGGCCCACCTCACAGAGGTGTAGGCACCTCAAAAATGCTTCGCAACTCTGTAATGCACTTGTGTAAAGTGTATTGGAAGATGTTCAGTGGTCATTACAGTGTTGCAAACATTGAAAATTCAATTTTAGCTAATAAATTACTTTCTAATGGGTTTTTATTTATTTCCAAAATAATACCTATATATTAGGTACTTAGTTAACTCAAGCAGCATGATATTTATTTACTATCATCTGCTAATCTTTATATAATTACTGTAATCTTATTTAATAGCAAAATATTTTGTTTGATTTTTAAAACTACCCTAATACATTTTTAGTTTGAATGAAAGTGTCTCAGGCTTAAGAGCTATTGATAATATCTTACAATGTTATTGTATTTAAGAATGTTTTATAATAAAATGCATAGTGGGTATGTAGTTTTCATTTTAATATCCATATAAATAATATTGAAAACCTCCTTTGTTAAAAATAATCTATACATGCTTAAACTTTGTCCTTTTAGTTCAAATTATTATTATTGCAGAGTTAAAGAATCTGCTAATTCAGTAGATGAAGTTACATCTACAAATAAGGTAACAACAAAGAAAACATCTGGTTCAGAAAAGGGCAAGTTTCAATCCTACAAAACTTCAGATTATTCCTCTGAAGAAGGGGACAATGAAGTTAGCTCTACAAGAATCATAAGCCAGAATGAAAAAAATCAGATAATTGAAGATGCTAGAGCTGCTGCAAATGGCGGAGGGGGTGAAATATCAGCATTAGACCTGTACAAGAAATCAGGAAGATATTGGGAGTAAGTAACTTTTACTTTTTTATTTTATTTTATTTCTTGGCAATTTTTGTTTATTTTATTTTTGATATTTCAACAAGTTTTCAAGTAACAAGGTATCAAAGTTGAAGTTGGATTTTTTAACAATTTGATATAAATTTGACATTGGAACCTTTAATTTGTCACCATTTCCAAACTAATTTCAAAATTTTAGAAAAATATTTATAAAAAGTCTGAAAACATAATTTTGACAACAACATTTTCAAATTTTAAAAGATGTTGAAGTTAGAGAGTATCAAAGTTGACTTCTTTCTTGTTATAAATTTGACATTGGAGCCTTTATTTCGTTACTATTTCCAAACTAATGGATTTATAACCTTGAAAATTTTAGAAAATATTTATAAAAAGTTTAGAAACATAATTTTATAAACAACACTTTCAAATTTCAACAGATGTTGAAGTTAGAGGGCATTATAGTTGAATCCTTACATGTTATAAATTTGAAATTGGAGCCTTTATTTCATCACTGTTTCCAAACTAATAGATTTATAAACTTCAAAATTTTATAAAATATTAATAAAAAGTCTGAAAACATAATTTTGACAACAACATTTTCAAATTTTAAAAGATGTTGAAGTTAGAGAGTATCAAAGTTGAATTCTTACTTGTTATAAATTTGACATTGGAGCCTTTATTTCTTCACTATTTCCAAACTAATAGATTTATAAATTTCAAAATTTCAGAAAATATTTATAAAAAGACTAGAAACATAATTTTGCAGACAATATTTTCAAATTTCAACAGATGTTGAAGTTGAGTATTAAAGTTGAATTCTTGTCATAAATTTGACATTGGAGCCTTTATTTCTTCACTGTTTCTAAACTAATAGATTTATAAACTTCAAAATTTCATAAAATATTTTTAAAAATTCCAAAAACATAATTGTATAAACAATACTTTCAAATTTCAACAGATGTTGAAGTTAGAGGGTATCAAAGTTGACTTCTTTCTTGTTATAAATTTGACATTGGAGCCTTTATTTCGTTACTATTTCCAAATTAATGGAGTTATAAACTTGAAAATTTTAGAAAATATTTATAAAAAGTTTAGAAACATAATTTTATAAACAACACTTTCAAATTTCAACAGATGTTGAAGTTAGAGGGCATTATAGTTGAATGCTTACATGTTATAAATTTGAAATTGGAGCCTTTATTTCATCACTGTTTCCAAACTAATAGATTTATAAACTTCAAAATTTTATAAAATATTAATAAAAAGTCTAGAAACATAATTTTGCAAACAACACTTTCAAATTTCAACAGATGTTGAAGTTGGAGGGCATTAAAGTTGAATCCTTACATGTTATAAATTTGAAATTGGAGTCTTTATTTCGTCACTGTTTCCAAACTAATAGATTTATAAACTTCAAAATTTCAGAAAATATTTATAAAAAGTCTAGAAACATAATTTTGTAAACAACATTTTCAAATTTTAAAAGATGTTGAAGTTAGAGAGTATCAAAGTTGAATTCTTACTTGTTATAAATTTGACATTGGAGCCTTTATTTCGTCACTATTTCCAAACTAATAGATTTATAAATTTCAAAATTTCAGAAAATATTTATAAAAAGACTAGAAACATAATTTTGCAGACAATATTTTCAAATTTCAACAGATGTTGAAGTTAAGAGTATTAAAGTTGAATTCTTGTCATAAATTTGACATTGGAGCCTTTATTTCTTCACTGTTTCTAAACTAATAGATTTATAAACTTCAAAATTTCATAAAATATTTTCAAAAATTCCAAAAACATAATTTTATAAACAATACTTTCAAATTTCAAAAGATGTTGAAGTTAGAGGGTATCAAAGTTGACTTCTTTCTTGTTATAAATTTGACATTGGAGCCTTTATTTCGTTACTATTTCCAAACTAATGGATTTATAACCTTGAAAATTTTAGAAAATATTTATAAAAAGTTTAGAAACATAATTTTATAAACAACACTTTCAAATTTCAACAGATGTTGAAGTTAGAGGGCATTATAGTTGAATCCTTACATGTTATAAATTTGAAATTGGAGCCTTTATTTCATCACTGTTTCCAAACTAATAGATTTATAAACTTCAAAATTTTATAAAATATTAATAAAAAGTCTAGAAACATAATTTTGCAAACAACACTTTCAAATTTCAACAGATGTTGAAGTTGGAGGGCATTATAGTTGAATCCTTACATGTTATAAATTTGAAATTGGAGCCTTTATTTCATCACTGTTTCCAAACTAATAGATTTATAAACTTCAAAATTTTATAAAATATTAATAAAAAGTCTAGAAACATAATTTTGCAAACAACACTTTCAAATTTCAACAGATGTTGAAGTTGGAGGGCATTAAAGTTGAATCCTTACATGTTATAAATTTGAAATTGGAGTCTTTATTTCGTCACTGTTTCCAAACTAATAGATTTATAAACTTCAAAATTTCATAAAATATTTATAAAGAGTCTAGAAACATAATTTTATAAACAACATTTTCAAATTTTAAAAGATGTTGAAGTTGTAGAGTATCAAAGTTGAATTCTTTCTTGTTATATATTTGACATTGGAACCTTTATTTCGTCACTGTTTCCAAACTAATAGATTTATAATCTTCAAAATTTTATAAAATATTTATAAAGAGTATAGAAATATAATTTTATAAACATTTTCAAATTTTAAAAGATGTTGAAGTTAGAGAGTATCAAAGTTGAATTCATACTTGTTATAAATTTGACATTGGAGCCTTTAGTTTGTCGCCATTTCTAAACCAATTGATCTATAGATTTCAAAATTTTATAAACTATTTACAAAAAAATGTAGAAATAAAATTTTAAAAACCACATTTTGAAATTTCAACTAGTTTTGAAGTTACAAGGTGTCAAAATTATAAAACTGCAAAAACTCGTTTTTTTTTATTTATTCGTCTCTTAAAAAACATAATCGAAGTTTAAAATATTGTCTAGCGATAAACCATCATTATAACGTGCATATTTTTACTTACTAAAAATAAAAAATATACTTTTAAATTCAGCATTCAAAAATTAATTTAATCCAAAAAGTATACCATTTTTAAAAGCGATAAATATTCAACCAGGTTGAAACACCCTGTATACAAAATCCAAAAAATGTTTTCAGTTTTTACTCTTATTATCTTTTTATAATAAATAATTTGTATGATAAACCATTTCTATAAGGCTAACAGCTATCAGGTTTGTGTTTGTGGATTAAGTGAAATTGATTTGAAACTTTTATTAATTTAGTAAGTTAACAGTATTTTATAAATAAATTTAAATCTATGCTAATTAATGAATATATAATTTTTTATTTCTGCCGAAAATGTATCTATATTCTTTTATTTCTTACACGTTTTGATTCAAATTCAGACTACATTCGTATATCTACATAATTTGTTTACTTAATTCAAGGTGAAATATTTATTTTAATTAATTAAATAGAAGGCATTTTAGTTTTCTTAAAACATATGTAATTTTCCTTGAATTTTTTTAAATGCTTTCTCTGCATTATCCATTATTTCAAAAGTTTTAACTGAAGATACAGATGTATTTTGTAATTAATTGCACAAGGACTTTTGACACAAAGGAATAATTTGATGTGGTAGTTGTTCATTTTTAAGTAACTCTTTAGACTTTGAAAGAGCATCTGAAGAAGAATCTGTTACATCAAGAATCGTTATCGTAATGTTCCCCATAAAATAAAGCTGCATCAAGCCATGTGCCCCACAGGGTTGTTATTTGTTTCAACTGTAGCGGGATATCTGGAAGATTTTCTTTATAAAAATAGAATTCTTAATGGAAATTTAAGAAAAACTTTTTTAATGTTACTTATTAAATTATTAACGATTGGAAATTTATTGACCCATAGACTTTAAAATTTGATAAAATATTTACAAAAAGTGTAGAAATATAATTTTGAAAACTACATTTTGAAATTTCAATAAGTTTTCAAGTTACAAGGTATCAAAGTTGAATTTGGATTTTTTAACAATTTGATATCGTTGCCTTTATTTCATTACCATTTCCAAACCAATTATTCTACAATTTCTAAAATTTAAAAAACTATTAACAAAAACTGTAGAAATTTATTTTTGAAGACCATATTTTAAAATTTCAATTAGTTTTGAAGTTACAAGGTGTCAAAGTTGAACTTGGATTTTTTAACAATTTACATTGCTTTTATTTCATCACCATTTCCAAACTAGTTGATTTATAGACTTTAAAATTTGATAAAATATTTAAAAATAGTGTAGAAATATAATTTTGAAAACTACATTTTGAAATTTCAACAAGTTTTCAAGTTAGTTACAAGGTATTAAAGTTGAACTTGGATTTTTTAATAATTTTATATTGTTGCCTATATTTCATCACCATTTCCAAACCAATTATTCTACAATCTCTAAAATTTAAAAAACTATTAACAAAAACTGTAGAAATTTATTTTTAAAGACTACATTTTAAAATTTCAACTAGTTTTGAAGTTACAAGATGTCAAAATTGAACTTGGATTTTTTAACAATTTACATTGCCTTTATTTTATCGCCATTTTTAAACTAATTCATCTATAGACTTTAAAATTTGATAAAACATTTACAAGAAGAGTAGAAATATAATTCTTTAAACCACATTTTGAAATTTCAACAAGTTTTCAAGTTAGAAGGTATCAAAGTTGAACTTAGATTTTTTAACAATTTACATTGCTTTTATTTCATCACCATTTCCAAACTAATTGATTTATAGACTTTAAAATTTGATAAAATATTTAAAAATAGTGTAGAAATATAATTTTGAAAACTACATTTTGAAATTTCAACAAGTTTTCAAGTTAGTTACAAGGTATAAAAGTTGAACTTGGATTTTTTAATAATTTTATATTGTTGCCTATATTTCATCACCATTTCCAAACCAATTATTCTACAATCTCTAAAATTTAAAAAACTATTAACAAAAACTGTAGAAATTTATTTTTAAAGACTACATTTTAAAATTTCAACTAGTTTTGAAGTTACAAGATGTCAAAATTGAACTTGGATTTTTTAACAATTTACATTGCCTTTATTTTATCGCCATTTTTAAACTAATTCATCTATAGACTTTAAAATTTGATAAAACATTTACAAGAAGAGTAGAAATATAATTCTTTAAACCACATTTTGAAATTTCAACAAGTTTTCAAGTTAGAAGGTATCAAAGTTGAACTTAGATTTTTTAACAATTTGCCTTTATTTCATCACCATTTCCAAACCAATTATTCTACAATCTGACCCTGGTCCATTATTGTTATCCAAATTTTTTGATTATAAGAATAAATACTATCAAAAAACGCAGTTTTATTCCACATGTTTACGTTGATTTAATTTATTCCAGAATATATCCGAAAACGGATTATACCTATTCGCCTCATTCGAGGGATAGGGTAGAACTAGCACCGGGTGTGGTAGCAATGCCCAACATGTCCAGAAGAAATATTCATTCGGTACACAACTCGGATGCTTCAACTTCATTTACAGAAGTAGAGCACAAAGAGACCAATACAGAATCGTATTCTTTAAGAAGCGCTTCAGACTTATACGCGAATTATCAACCAAGGCAGCTGTTCAATAATAACTATGAGCATAATTACTTAAAGACTAGCAGGAAAACTTCGCTTACATTTTGGTCTAAAACGAAAACTATGATAACATCGACGTTTACAAGGATCGTTACGATTATTACATCGATGTTATATGTTTGCTTTCAAATACAAACTTCTTCACTATCGAAGCTACACAAATTGGCCAGTAATGTGATGTTGTGGGACACCTGGTTGTTATGGAAAAATAATCCAGGGAATAAAGCTGCTAAATTGATGGCTCTATGTGTTATTCCTTTATTGCTTTTAGGAGGTAAGTCGTGTTAATTTTTTTATAGTAAATACGTTTTTTTAATTACTACTATTACTGAATCACCAAAAATTTAAAGATGAGAATTAAAATATGATTTAATAACAAATATTATAAAAAAGAAAGGAGCAATTAGGTAAAAATATCGATATTATTTTATTAAAATAAATAAGTTTTTGTAAACCTGACTATTTTAGTAGAAATTTACTAAATTGATATTTTATAATATCTATTTAAATTTCTAACTGCGTGTTATATTGCAATATTTTAGACTGTTCGCTTTTTAATAAATTATTAATTTCAATACAAGATGTTCCTAAATATCATGCATATTGGGAAGGGGTTAATTCTTTGGCTTATTTCGACAAAAATTAGTATCTAAGAATTTTAGAAACCAAAGATAACAGATCCTAAATAAGTTTTTAAAAATTTGATGGAAAGGAACTTCATTAAATCAAAAAAAAAGTCCCCTTTGAACGGAAATAATAAAACGCGTCTTTTGGTTTGTGTAACTGGACCATTTTAAAAGCGGCCAATCATTATTATTCAATAACGGTGAACGTGACGAAGATACCAAGTGAACGCGAAGTGAGAATTCGGGTGGGATTAAGAGCGAGATCGATGGAGAGAGAAATGTGGAAAAAAGTTTTTGGTTTGGTGATTTTAATTTTAAATTATTAAAATTTAAGTACTTAGGCGTTCCCGCAATTTTTGAGATATTTAGCCGAAATTTGGAATCCAGTTTATGCTGTAGGCCTTACATCATCATCATTAGAAATGCCAAAAGGTTGTGAGAATCTACAGGGTGATACTTTTTCTTCCCCTGAACTTTTTTAAAATTTTTAAATCAGTTTTAATGTGGATAATGTCTTGTTTTTATAAATTTTGACAGCAGACTTATGTTTTATATGAATTTTTAGTAATGAAATAAGCCAAATAATTTGTTTGTACATGATATTTAGAAACACCCTGTATATCGATTAACTGCCTCATGGTTCCCTCTGTGCATGGCTTCAAGTATATGATAATTTAAGACTTTCATTATCATAATTTCTCGATAAATGCATTTAGGGCCAAGTATGTAGCATTACAATGTGTCTTTTTCTTTTTTCTTTCAAAGTCTACTCCAATAGAGGGACTTTTTAAATTCTAATTTTCAATTTGTGTATGCTGGTACTTTTTATATGGTTCATAAAATAAAAGTACTAAGTTTTTTAAAACAAATAAAATAAATATATCCAATTTTTGGTCTGCTTGTGTTCCTGGAAAAATATTTCGAGCTGGAACATACTTTTGAATGGTTTAAATACATTGTTTTAATTTATGGCGCATTATCTATTAAATTTGGTCATTATTTTTTTTGAAACCCTTTATAATTGTTTGACAAATTTGTCCTGTAAAAAACATAAGTACTTTTAAACAACAGATCATAACAAAAAATGCAGAATATCCACATTTTAATATTTTTTACCATATATTTCAGGTGTGCACTTGTTGTTGGTTAGTGGAGTTTCTCTTGTCCCTTCCTGCCACCCTTATTGCAGAAAAATTGCCTCTACTTACATAAATTCATACATAGATAGTGCTTACTACACACTTTTTAACAAAACTGAATCAATGTAATAATTCATTTTCTCACAGCTTCTAATTATTAGTCATTTATGCTTATTTATATATTATATATTCAAATTTATGGTTACTTAGAGGGAACCGGTATATAAGTTAGATTATTAGATAATCAGACTAGGTCTTTTAGAAATGATAGTGACATATTATTAATCCCATTTCACCTAATTCTTTCTAAAATATAATATTCCTTGTAAGGTATAATATGAACATGCACAAAACAGCAATAACACTTCCATTTCTGTCCACACCACTACACACACATACACAAATTTAAGCACGACGTGCCATGCCGGTTTGTTATGTGCATGTTCCTATTATACCTACCTTGTTCAATTCAGTGTAAGAAATAACCCCGTTTTTAAATTTTTCGCACCTGTTTGGTATAATTATGAGGTTTGGACTATAGATTAATGATAATTATTACAAGTTATATATTTATACTCCTTTTATTTATAAAAATAATTAATAATTAATGATTGATTAATGATTAATAATAATAAAAACTGAGTATTTAACAAAACTACCAAGTCCGGACTGTATTTTCTAGATACCTTGTAGAGCATTTCCAGTTGCCAATTTAATTGTTTTTCCGATGCAGGGTAGCAGTTTGATCGTTTGATAACTGCTTATTCCTATTACTTGGTTATATTTGACTAATTTTCTTTTAGAAATAACTTAATTCCTAAATATTAAACACGGAGCTAGGCTCTTTTTAACTGTAGTGATTTATGAGGTTGCCTTATTAATCAGATAGTATTCTAGGAATATATTTAGATGCAGAGGAATTGATTTCTTCTATAATCTTTATTAATCGTAATATACACATTTAGTGTATAAGAGTTGTTTTTACTATAAAGATTAAATATTGAAGACTTTAGTTAGAGATAGTTCAGTTATTTCATTATTTTGACGTTTTTTTTTTATTCGTACAGTATTTACCCTCTAAGTGGCTTTTTGAGATAATGATCTTTAAAATGTACAAATAATACATGTTTATTTTTTTTTATAATTATTTTATTAATGGTGTTTGTAATTATGTCTAAAATAAAATGTTTTTAAGAATGTTATTAGTTTTTATATGCTCCTTTCTTTTTAAAATTGAATAAGTTGGTGGTTAGGAAGAGGCAATGGACAACTCTATATTCTTTTTATAAATATTTACCTACTATATAAATTAAGTGGAATAAATATTTTCTACAAATTTTTTTAGTATTACTTAAATATCTTAGAATTATAGTATTGTACAATTGATATATGTGAATGGACCAGAAGAGATCGCTTAGCGCGGTGTTGATTGTTATTTTGAAGGGTTATTGCATACTAACTCACTGGAATATAGAATGATGAAAGATTTAACAATGATAAATGTTTACTATAATTTGCTAGTAATATTGCCAACTTATTTTCATAACTAAATTGGTGTCTTAAGTTGGCGTGTAATATTGCAATTCATTGAAAAGGCATTTTATTTTTCATTGTTACTGTACCTCAAAGAGTTTTCGACCACCAACTTTTCCATTGTATTGGAAAAACTGTGCCTGAAAACCGTTAAATGTCTATTTTTGTCAGGTTAAAGTATCGATTTTATCTGAAAATTGTTTAATATAGTTTAAAAAGCATTTAACATGTTTTTTTGACATTCATCTCTACACTAAAAGGTAAGTTATCTACTAATTATGAAGTACCAACCAACAATTAGCACAAAATCCTGATAAATATCATGGATAGAAAAACGCGATCCTTCAAAAATTTACTCACATGAAACAATGAAACGGCTTGATGGATCAGGTTGAAATTGTAGGGCTTTCGGGAGAACAATAACCTGTAAGATGCACACTCAACATTATTCATTTTCCCAATATTCTCAATGTGGCACGTGATTTTCTAAAAAACCTCAAAAAGACCTGTTTTCCAAAATTCTTCAAAGTCACTACGGATGAAAAAAAAAATATTTCTCGTAAAAGAACATTCCAGAACCTTGTAGGGAATGAATCGAAGTTTCCGAAACCCCCCTTCCATTTTCTGAGATATTGACGAGAGGAAATGACGCATTTTTGTTCATTTTCTGATAATTTTTCGTAAAGTCCGTATACTAAAAATTAAAATAAAAAATTAAATTTTCTATCTATGATAGTCATCCGGATTTTATGCTAACTGTTGGTTGGAAAATTTGAAAGTAGACACTTCAAGCTTCAAATTGCTTTTTTTTTTTTTCATTCACGTACGACCATTTTTGCCAAAGATACAACTACTCGAAAAATCGCAAAAAATCGAGATATTTTTTTGATTCCTTAATTTTTTCCACTAGTGTACATTCCCAAATCTCCCTTTATGCTTGTATTATAACAATAAAAAAATTTGTTGTTTTATTTTGCTCTCAACTACTGGTAATTTAGGTATAATTAAAAAAAATTCAGACACAAAATTGTACTTACCAAATTTTACCATTCAACAATTTTTTTCGAATTGGGTCATTTCTACCGAAATTGTATTTTATATAGATAAAATCAAATAATTTAGAAATACAGTTCATCAAATTTCTAGAGGTGTTCGACGCCCAGACAGAGAACGCGCTACGTGTGACTAAGATAGCTATTGTACAGTCTGCTAAACAAGTTATTTTAAATAGTTTTTAATATTTTTAGGTAATTAAATTTTAAAAGTGTGGAATAGTTTAGGGATTAAATTGGTCTGATTGGACTTTCTTAGAACGTTTTTAAAAGCAGCTAAAGATAGTATGTAGAATTGAAAATAATTATTATGCCATAAAAGGTGTTTTGGAATTCCTTCAACCTTTTGAAATTGAGTCAGAAAATATAAATTTTATAGGATAGCGGAAAATACCTATAATTTTTTTGTAGGCCTTTGTAAATCGTGGAAATAGTTTATATTTTATTTCTACCTTATTAAGGAAAATGGTACCTATTATTAATAACGGTTGTTTCTGAAACATTACTAAAATTTTCGAAATTTTGTTTTTCTACAAAATAATAAACTATACTATTTAGAAAAAAATTTATTTCTCTTATAATTTTATAAAAAATAACAGGGGAATATTTACATTTCTTGATCTATTAAACAAAACGATAAATTATCTCGACAAAAGACACCATGTTCTAGTACGGAACCTAGTTTTACATTTTTGTTGGTGGTTTCATGGGTTTCATATCAATTTTTTGTAATTGTAGTTTACACGTACATATCTCTTAACACTTGTTTGCTTTATTAAAAAAGTGTGTTGTTGTGATTTACGTCGAAATAAGTCAAAAACAACTTGAAACCCCATATAAAATCAAAAAGGAGAAACGGAAAAAAATTGAGCCTGTAAATGAACACAACTCGGAAACAAAAATAGCTATCTAATAATAAAAAAATCTGATGTGTCCAACACATGACTTTCCTATCTAGTTATTACAGGCTTTTTCCGGTTATTTTGTACAACCTATTGCAGCATCTCTATAAATGTTTAGAGGATAAACTAAATATATACATTGTCCACATACATCTACCGCGAAACGTTTTTCTATAGATATTCATTGAAAATGAAAATACTGAAAAATTTAAATTTAGCACTTTTCCTACAATTTTTCCATTACGGTCCATTTTAAAAAAATCATGTATGAACAAATATTATAGAGATCGATATCGCAAACAACTTTTATTTCAACAATTTTCATAAAAATCAGAATTTTGCACATTTTGTCAAATTTTTCGAATACGGACCATTTCAGGAAATATTTACATAAAGCAAAAATTATAGATAATAATATTAGAAGTAACTTTTATTTGAACAATTTTTTTCTCCAAACATAAATAACAGATATATTCCATAAAATATAAAAACGGCCTCCCATAAAGTACCCCCCCAGATGTTCCGACTTTGTCCAAAATCTAATCATTTCACGTCAGGCCGAAATAAAACTTAAGTTTAAAATTTAATGTTTTTTTCTTTATCCGTTTTTGAGTTTTCTTCAAATTTCGAAATTTACACATTTTCTCAAATATCTCGAATACGGTCCATTTTAGAGAAATTATTTATAGAATAAAAATTATAGAGAATTATATTACAAACAACTTTTGTTTGAACAATTTTTATAAAAAAAATATTTTTTTACATTTTGTCAAATTTCGCGAATACGGACCATTTTAGGAAAATTTTGTATATAACAAAAATTATGGATAATAAAATAAGAAGTAACTTTCATTTAAAGAATTTTCTTCCCCAAACGTAAATAACAGATATATTCCATAAAATATAAAAATGACCACCTATAAAGTACCCCCCCAGATGTTCCGACTCTGCCCAAAATCTAATCAGCTCATTAGACACTGGAACAAAGCTTAAGTTTGAAATTTGGTGTTTTTCCGTGTATCGGTTCATGAGTTATGCGTTATACAGACACACACACACACAGACACACACACACACACACACACAGACACACACACACACACACACAGACATCATCGCGAAAATAGTCAAAACGGATTCAGGGGACCTCAAAACGTAAAAATCCGTCGAAAACTCGAGGTCGAAAAAAATCATGATTCCTATACTTTCCTTATATCTGTATACAGATAGGAAAGTAAAAATAAAATTTGATTCTTGTGCAGCTTCATCTATATCATTAACTGTTTTTGGTTTTTTAATGGTTTTTCTTGGTGATGAAAATTCCGATATCTCACGGTTATCGATTCTTTTTTTCTCTCCAGAAATGCGGACGACAGTGTTTTTAGATACTCCTGTGGCTGCAGCAACACGATCATTTACATTTTTTTTAAATGGTATTGAAGGTGAATTAAAGTTTCCTTCGCTACTCATAAACTCTATAACATTGGCTATTATTTCGCGAGATTGACTGTTAATCACGCGGCCTCTTAATTTGCTATTAAACTCCATACTTAGGTTCTATTAAACTGTAATGAGCAAAAAACACAAACGAAAATAAAAGAAATGTTTTCGAAATTTACATCTGACATTTACGTCTGAATGAAATAGTGAAATACTTGATGCGCAGAGTGTACTTTCATTGCGTAAATCCGTCGGGATGCCTGTCAGTAGTGCTTTCTCTGTCTAGCCGTCGAAAGCCTCTAGAAATTTGATGAACTGTACATACAACAGTATGTTCTGTGCTTTATTTAGCAATAAAAGGGTTTATTTTTATTATTTTCATAAAATTGTGTGAAATTTCCATGAAGCCATGTATTTTGAATATCAGTACTAGCACCACGCCCTTGCCGATTCGCCTCCTTATCTCTAGTCTTCATAGGCTAAAAAAAACGTCACAGATATTAGTGGAACGTCCCTAAATTGTTATTCCATACAATTAGTTTTGATTGCATTTGTCCAAAATAAAAAGTTGATTTTATTTCCGGTTTGGCCGCTGATATAATCATTTTTAATTAAATCGATTGCCTAGAAGCAATACCTTGTAAGTACAAAATCTGTAAATAAAAGCAATAACATATAAGCGCTTTAAAAAAAAAATTGAAAAAAGGATTCAAGGACCAAGACAGTAAAAATGCCATACATGATATTGTATGTAACTTTTTGAAACAGTTGATTAATAAATAATATATTTATACAATAATATTATAACGGTTTTTCTTCATAACCACAAATTTTGGAAGATGTACTTACGTGTTATTGCTTCTAGGCCATCGAAATACAAATTGCTTTTATCTATTTGCAGGCTGGTGGTCGTTATCCAACTTAGGCAGCTTAACAAATTCAAGTTATTCAGAACCACTTCCGGATGAAAATGTAATTTTCAGTGCTTCCGAAAACGAAAACTTATTTAAAAAAGAGCAAATAATTCAAGAAGGAAATTTAAATCCATTTATTGACATTAGCGGAAATGAGATTATTGTTAATCAACAAAAAACAATAGATTATTTAAAAAAGGAGCTAACACATTTAAAACGTGAAATGTTTCAAGTTGAAAAAACTAGACAAGATGATTTAAATAAGATTTTTGCGAGTTTAAATTCTGAAAAACCGAATAATAATGTACCTATAATCTATCGCGTAAACCGTTGCTGTAAAAATCCAATCATAGATATGGAAAAATATGTTAACAGAATATTTGTTAACCTTTTAAACGATCCAGATTTCTTAAAGAACCAGAAAGGTTTAACCGATTACCTCCATACAATTTTCGCTGCTAAACAAGAGTTGGAACTAAGCTTACATAATATTACATCCAATTTAGATTTAAAATATAACAATTTAATACAAGATGGTACTCTTAGACTAATGGATGAAGTAACGGCTAAAATAAAACGAGAAATAAGCAACCGATCCAAATATGCAGATATGGGAAGTATAGACGTTTCAAACGTTTCAGATGAACATATAAAAAAAATTGTTAGGGGCATTCTAGCTCTGTATGACGCGGACAAGACCGGTCTGGTAGATTACGCTATGGAACCAATGGGAGCTCAAATTTTAAGTACACGTTGCACAGAAAATTACCACTATGGCAAAGCAGTAGTTTCAGTTCTAGGTATTCCTTTGTGGTACCCTGTCAATTCACCGAGAACTTTAATCACTCCCGGAATAAGTCCGGGACAATGCTGGGCTTTTCAGAATTTCCCCGGATTCGTCATGATACGATTATCTAAACGGGTCAAAGTAGAAGCCTTCTCGGTAGAACACATCAGTAAATTGTTGGTACCGAACGGAGACGTCGATTCAGCTCCCAAACAGTTCGAGGTATACGGTCTAAAAGACGAATACGATAAGGAACCAACATTGTTGGGCGAATATGAATATGACCACGAAGGGGAATCGCTACAATTCTTTGGCGTTGAAAAAGACAATCAAATATTCGAAATAATCGAATTAAGAATAATTTCAAATCATGGAAATCCAAATTATACTTGTTTATACAGATTCAGGGTGCACGGTAAGAGTGTTTGAAATCTGGAGTTGTATAATTTTGGCATAAGTAAAATTGTATCGAAAACGCAATAAATAGATGTTTACAGGGTGTCTCGAAATTAGACAGTAAAAGTTTATGTAAACAGGTTCGAAAACGTTTTGATGATACATTTTTGTAAATATTTTCTAAACTTTTAAAGATAACTAAGTGAAATTTGGTACAAATGTTAAACCTTTTGCGCCCTATTTAATGGACTAAACCCCAGTTTTTAATCATCTTCATAGGTGGGTAAATTAGGGGAGGGGCTTAGGGTGAAATTGTTCTAAGTTTTTTTTTGTTAACTGTTTTTAACATTTTTGACTACAATATTTGGAAAACCAATATTTTCTTTACAATAAAGCTACTTTCGTTGTATCTCTCTAGGACGCACCATTTTCAAGAGAAAAGCATTTGAAAATGTCAATTCGAAAAGTGTAAACAATAAATAATTAGTAAGCTTGTTGAATCAGAAATTCTATTTTTTTTTTTTAACTTTGAAAACCGATGACTTAAGAAATTCATCCCATATCTCGAAAACGAAACGTTTTCGGACCTGTTTATATTAAGTTTTACTCCTATTTTAGTATGTAGATCAAGCTGTTAAAATATGACCGTCTAATTTCGGTACTGTAAAAGCGAGTGCCAGTCAACCGAGTAAGAGAAAGTTTAAGATTTGGCGTATCTGTGATAATTATAAGACAAGGTGATTAAATGAATAATTACAAATACATATGAATAAATAATTATCTTTCACGATTTAGGTATTATAATTTAATCGTCTTATTTATTCTTTTTTATATTTAAACAGACTACTTTTTAAAAAAGTTGCCTTGTAATTTTTAGTAAGATTGTGGCCTTAACTAATATTTTTATATAAATGAAGGTTAACATCTCCTCAAATGTGGTCATCTTCAATAAAATAAAAAAAAACGCAAAATCATTACCATCTATTACATAAAGTTTATTGCTGACAGTAACTAGGGTTGCCACCTTTTTGAAAAGTGAATAAATACTACGATGCTGACAGGGGCTCCGGTATACAAAAAGTCCTAAAAAAAGGTCGCCGAGCTTGTAACTAAATATCTTCCTTGTCATGCTACCGAGCTTCAAAAAGATCCTTAGGTTATATATTTTTGTACAAACCATGTCCCTTTCAAAGATATGTGCTATAAAAAAGACATTTTAAGCTTTAAAAAGTTACAAGGACATTTTGCTTTAAAAAAGGACAGGTGACAACCCTAACAGTAACCAATCTTGACTCCGCGGAAATCACCAGCCATTAAAAGTGTGTTTTTTTTACTGTTAAAACTGATATTGATTTTGTGTTTTTGTTACTCCATTAATATTTTTACATTTTAAAATGACGTTATTGTTCTTTACTTTCGCACATTAAAAAATACTTTTATTTACTTGATATGAACAACAGTTTCATTTTAATTCTAATATTAAAAAGTTATCTACAAAAAATGTTTCTGGCAGACAGACACGAGTCGTGTTTGATAATTATGCACGGCTCGGCAGTAAATCCAAACTTTGTTTTTAATAAATACGTTCAAGTGAAGCATTTACAGTTATTATAATCTGATCAATAAGAACAATAAATTTTATTCTAATCTAATTTATCTAGGATTGAAAAACTTCATAAATTGAATTTCTACTCACTAGTGTTCCTTAGAGTTATATTAAATGGCACTATACCCTGCTTTTATCTAACATCACTGAACCCACTCAAAAAACTTGCTGGATAACCGCATCGTTTTTATGTTGGGGTCAGTCGTTTATGATTACTGACATTTTTTGCAGAAGATATAATTCTTTTTCGTATAATTCACAGTCTTCTCAATATTGCTCATTTCAAGATACAGGGCATTAAATAAAAAAAAAATGTTTTTTTATTAATATCCTAATCAATCTGTTGGCGATTTTGATTAGACTTGATAGGTTTGTTTTTGGATTAAACTTATTAAGTGAGATAATAATTTAACATCCCGTGTTTAAAAAAAATCACGTATCAGATCATTATTAATTTTGCGCAATGAGTTTTATGTAAAATACATTTTTTTGGTATGTTTTTATTTTATGTGTTGAACAAAGACATTTAAAACTAAATTTTTATTTAATATAACAAAAAATATATATATCTTAAGTTCCTTTTTATTACAATATTGATCTCTTGAAAAGAGAAGCTATTTTATTCAAGAATTATATCTCTAAGAATATTTTTAGCATTAATTCACTTCACTGTTTTGAGTGTTTTTTTGGAATTATACAATAATTTATTTTGCACATTTGTGTGATGTTTGCACTAATATTTTATATACTTACCTATAATATTTTGTAGATTTAAAATTAAATTTCGTTTTATACCTCAATCTCCATTTACCAAAGCCATTTTTTGTTTTTTTTTTTGTTTATTTATTGTTTTTATGTATAAATTAGATGATAGATGTATATATTTGGTAATGAGTACAAATAAGATGTATGTAGTTTTATTACTTTGTTGACTTAATGAAAAATGTTGATAATTTTATATATTACAATATCCAGTTAAACAAAGTTCCTTTGTAGATTTGTATATATTATATCTAATTTCGTAGAATATCTGGTACAATTTTGGTTTTAGATTATTTTAATAAAATGTATTTTTGAGTACGGTTTCTTTGTATCGTGGATTAAAATTTATGGATTATCCTGTAGACTATCAGGGCCGCCGAGATCAAGGTCGGGCCTCGGGACAATTTTCCAGGTCGGGTCCCGCGATAATTTTCATTCAGTCTTTTCAATATCACATTTCTAAAAAAAAAGTTTTCAAGCAAAAACTTCTAGTGACAAAAAGGTCCTTCCTCTTGTCTTCTTGTGACGAACTACCGCTTCCGAGCCTCCCTTATGTCGCTGCCGGGAATTAGTCCCTGTCGCCTCCCCCTCGCGTCGGCCTTGCAGAATAGGGCTAAAGCCTTTGAAAATGATAAAAAGTGAAAAAAATATTAAATTATTTATGAATTAGAGAATGTTTTATTTTGGGATTTATCGAAGTTAATTTTTTAATATTTTTATTTTCTTGAAATAGTTATACTTATGCGCAATGACCTAGAATAAATATATCAAACTATTTAAAACAGGTATTTTCAGTCAATTATCTGAATTTCTCAAAGCAGAAAGGTATTCTTTGAAAATTGCTGTTTTTTTCTTTTCGTTTTTACATCATTTAAAAAAAAATTAAATTTATTTAAATATTTAGCAAGTATAAAAAATTATTGTCAGTTAATTATTTTAAATTCTTTACATAACTGAAAACTGTACCTATTTCTCAATCAAGTTTCCATTATTGTGCGAGATGATTCTCTTGTATTTCCAGTTTTTCCATAATTGTATAACATAGTGTAACAAATTGTAGTATATATTTTGGTTTTCATTTATTTATACCAAGGTTAGAGATTAAATTAACGAAAAATATTCACTTTTTAAAGTATTTAATAATGTTAATGGGTAGCTGAAAAGAAAATTATTATTTATTTATTAAATCAGATTAGGTTATTTCAGTTTTTATTTGAACTATCAAATTATCCAAAAATATGCGGTACAAAGTAGTTACATTTTTGTTATTTGATAACCGATTTTGTATGTCGCCTTTGTAATAAAATTTTTCTAATAATTATCTTGTTTTTTTTTATAAATATGTTTAGCACCTTTTACATTGTAGAGCTGCAGAAATGCGAAAAAAAAATATGCAAGTATCTAATCTACGTTTCACAAAAATTAATATAGACATTCTAAAATATACATAAAATAAGTTTTATTATCTCATTTATTTTAATTATTAAAAAGAATCCATTACATTTAATGGCAAAAGGAACCAGCGACGGCTCATGGGCACTAGCGGCAGTGGGGCACACACTAGAAAAGAATCCCGGGATTCGCTTTTCCCTTAGGAAAACAAGTTCTCCGCTTAGTGAAAATTAAATATATTTCAAAACAATCAGTTGGGGCAATAATGATTTCTGAATGTGACTACAGGGAGCTAAATGTGACCACTCAAAATGCATTTAACTATGTATGTGGCTATTTAATGTATCTCTTTTTGATAGTTTTGTCAAGTAAGCCTAGAATTTCCAACGCGTACCTTTTTGAGATGAGCAAAATAGAATTTGGTCATGCTTGCCAACAATTTTCGAAAATGTACACCATAAATTATTTATAAGACTCAGAATTTTTTATACTCTTAAATATGCCTGACATGAAATGATTAGATTTTGGACAAAGTCGGAACATCTGGGGGGGTACTTTATGGGAGGCCGTTTTTATATTTTATGGAATGTATCTTTTATGTTTGGAGAAGAAAATTTTTCAAATAAAAGTTACTTCTAATATTATCTATAATTTTTGCTTTTTGATAAATTTTCCTGAAATGGTCCGTATTCGAGAAATTTGACAAAATGTGCAAAATTTTGATTTTTAAGAAAATTGTTGAGCTAAAAGTTGTTTGCGATATCGATCTCTATAATTTTTGTTTATACATGATTTTTCTAAAATGGACCGTAATGGAAAAATTGGAGGAAAAGTGCTAAATTTAAATTTCTCAGTATTTTCGGAAAAAGCCTATAATAACTAGATAGGAAAGTCATGTGTTGGACACATCAGATTTTTTGTAAAATGAAGGAATTGAATTTAATAAGAATATAACTTAGATAAAAGAGACCAGAGATATAACATACACCGGTGTTTAACCTGCGCAAATGTTGCCAGTTTCTAAAGAAAGGTTAACGGAGTGGGGGAACTGGGCAGGGACTCGAACTCTGTGACAGGGACCGGACTTTGTTTATTAGCATCATAATGAACTATTAGATTTATTTAAAATATACGTTTAATGGAATTTTGTATTATGAAATAAATTTAACGTGATTTTTTAATATCAAACAGATGCCACGATATTTTATGTAAAGAGAAGACCTTTAATAGAATATTTCGTTAGCTATTATTTACTATGGACTTTTCTGTAAGAGACTACAGTAAAATGTTGAAATAGAATATTGTTAATCGAGTAAGAAATGGTACTCATTGTCTAAGAGTATTATAAAAAAGCATGTGCGCAGGCGAATACTGCAAATCAAACCTTGTGAGTTGAACATTATATTTTTTCTACGACTATCACATAATATTAAAATTTAGTCAAAATGAGAAAATGCTGTTTTGTATTATAACCTCAGAAAAAGATATATTAAAGCTTGTTTCTTTAGGAATATTAATTAATATAGAGGATGCGTCACATAAAACTCTAGAAATGTATATGTCTGAAACCAGATAACATTTTAAAATTTAAACCTATTAAAAGTCATTTGGTCGCTAGGAGTGGGTGATTATCGAAATAAATTATTGATCATTAATAATAATCGATTATTTTCGATCAATCGATTATTTTCAAACAATCTATTTTTGTTCGTATTTCCTTTAAAATTGACTACTTGATTATCTTTAAAAAATAAAAAAAAATAGATTAATTAAAAAGCCAATTAACCGATAAATCAGTGTTTACAAAAAATAATAAACGAATTATCGTTTATTTTAAATAATCGATTATTTTTAATTTCTATTTTTTTTTCGTATTTCCATTGAAACATTATTCGATAATCTTTGAAAAATCTAAAATAATCGATTAATCAAAAATAATCGATTAATTAAAAAGTCGAATAATCGATAAATCGATTTAAAAAAAAAAGAATTATTTCCTTTAAAATCAATTATTCGATCATTTTTGAAACATCGAAAATAATCGATTAACGGAAAATAACCAATTAATTAAGAAGATTCTACGATAAATCGATTTTCCAAAAAAAAAAAACTGAATAATTATTGATTATTTACAAATAATCCTTTTCTTTTTTATATTCCTTTTAAAACTGATTATTTAATTTTCTTTGAAAAATCGAAAATAATTGATTAATAAAAAGCTGATTTACCGATAAATCAATAATTCTATAAAATAACCGAAATATCGATTATATAATATAACCGATTATATTCGATCAATCGATTATTTTTATAGAATCTATTTTTTGTATTTTAAAACAAATTATTTGAATACCTTTGAAAAATCGAAAATAATCGAATTATCTAAAATAATCGATTAATCGAAAATAATCGATTAATTTAAAAAGTCTATTAAACAATAAATCGATTTTTCTAAAAAATCGATTATTTTCAATAAATCGAATATTTTGAATAAATCTACTCTCTTTTTGTAATTCCTTTATAATCGATTATTCCATTACCTAAAAAAACGAAAAAAGTTTATTAAAAATGTTCGATTAATCAAAAATAATCTATTAAAGATAATCGATTAATTATAACGGATAAATCGATTTTCATGAAAACGATAAATCGATTATTTTTGTAACCCCTATCGCATGCTTTTATCAGAGCATTTATCTCCAAAATTTAGAGATTCGGATTTATTGATCCTCTTATCTTTGAAACCGCATTCGATTGTATAATAAATATTGCTAGAATTTAGATTTTTTTAGTAAACGAAGATATTTTTTGAGTTGTTTAGGGGTTTATAATGTAACATTTTACTAATAATATGAGTAATTTCCGTAACTTTAGTATTTTTTGCTTATATAAGATCATATTGCGCGTTTTACTTTGTTTTAAGATTCAAATGTCACTTTTGATTTAACCGCAAATAAAATAAACCTTGAAATTTTAAGTATGTGAGCCTGTATTTCATCTAATATTCTTGTAAAAATATCTAATAAAGGGCTAAAAACCACTTTTAGTAAATATTCTTATAAAACTACTTTTTAAAAACAAAATTTTGTTAGTAACAATGCCTATTTACTTCTTATTGAGATTAAATATTTTTTGAAACCCCTTAATGCGGATCTGAAGTATTCAGCTCAAAGAATCATGGCGACTTTATGTCAAAACGTCAACAAATATTTACCGCTGAAAACGAATATATTTCTTATTTTTCATAACATTAACACATATTATTTGTATATACAATTTTTCACCATACATCGTGGCATTTTCAACTTGAAATTGAATAACTAAAACACTTTAAATTGCTAATAACACCAACAAATAATTCAAAAACGGCGGTCCATAAATGATTTACTCACGCGGAGACAAGCAAAGAATAGAAATTTCGGAGCAATTCGGGTGGCGTCGTGAACACAATGATTTTTAATTGGTGGGTTACTTAGGTTTGGAATAGACAACATGCGCAATGCGCAATGTTACATCTCCGGTCTCTTTTATCTAAGGAATATAATTATTTTTTAATTAAATGAAATTAATAAATTATGAATGTACCTGGATGAGATATGTTACATAACCGGTTTTATAACAGATTTAATTTTAATAAACACCTATGAATGTACTGATTAAAAAAAACACTAAATAATTTCAGCAACAAAATGTGATTTTAATTCAAGTTAACAACTGTTTATCATAAAATATATAAAAATAGAACAGTCAATAAATAATACATATATTAATTTTAACATTTACACATCGTATATTTTAAGTAATATTCGTAGTAGTTCCTTTTGCTCTTTAGATAATATGCTCCAAAAATCCGTTTCTAAATCAACCAACCCACTAGTATCCAGAGATTGGCAAATTGTTACAAGTGACCTAAGAAGGTTGAAAACATTTTCTGTCATTTTACATGCTAAAAAAAAATACATATAAATCTCCAAATAACAAAGTGTTTTTCTTCAACATTTTTTTACTTTAGAAATATTTTAAAATAATTTTACCTTGCAAACTGGCATCATTCATATCACCCCAAGTATATTTCTCTAAAATTTTGGCCAAATGTTGAGAAAGTTTTTGAGGATTGGGTCTCAAAATTAATAATAGCAATACACTATTTATTTCGCATTTCAACAATATATTAAATCTAGAACCATTAGTAGTGGAATTTTGAACAATTTTTGTTATTTCAAAAAATGTTTCAAGAGCTGCTAAATAATCACCTGTAATATAAAAAATAGTAGGTATCAAGAGAGATTATAATAAATATAATTAGTAGCAAATCATATTTATTTTATATACATACAAATGATAATAGCACTTAAATATAATATAAAAAAAATTAACAAGTATTCAAATCATGTGCAACCAGTTTAATCAGACTTATATTGTTAAAAATAGATGTTAAAGTTATTACAGCGCCATCTAGTACGAAAAAAAAAAAGAGGCTGCAAACAACACTGATTACAGTGGTGATTTCCTAAGTAAATGTTTTGTTAATGTAGGTAGAAACTTACCAGATTTTATAAAATGTGAAGCAAAAAGTTCTAAACAGTAAATTCTGGTATCACATCTGTCTTTGCATACTTTCATTGCATCTTCTAGATAGTTTTCAATGTATTCACTTTTATTTATCCTTTTCAGAAAATCGATAATTTCAAGATTCAAACAAATTGGAATTGTACAGTTTGCATTAAGTCTACTAGCTGCATGGGCATAGCAACTTAGTCCAGCCTAAAAAATGTATTGTACTGAGAAATTTATGAAAACAGAAATATACAGAAACAAAGATTTTATATTGCAGCAAAACATTTTTACTTTCTTAGCTGTATACATATTTTTTCAATCTGATTCCAGTATTGTTATTGAAACTGCCTATAAATTTAGGAGAATATGTTAACCTACTTGTAGATACTCTCCATATACAGTTTTGCAGTCAAGCTCTGCATCTATCCCTTCGGCTTTGAGGAGCTGCCTAGCAGATTGAATTAAGCATGAGGTTTCTCCAATAGTATTTAACAATGACCCTTCGCACCTTGCAGCAGCTATCCAACATAAACCAGCATATACTGATAATTCCAGTGATTCGCATTGTTTAGCTAAGTCAATAAAGGAATCGCAAGCTTCTGACACATTTGGTTTTTTTAAAAATCTCCTGAAAGAATATAATTTATTTACAATTTTATTAAAAATATCTGTCTTATGGCGAGTTACTTTTTAAGTTTATTTGATATTAACATGTAATGATCTAATAAATCCAGATGAACGAATTCGGATTCCATTTTGTGCAAAATAATATTTTTTATTTCGATCGACAACAATGCAACCCAGTGTTGCGACTGTCATTGCGTTCGGTTTGCCACGTTCCTTTAACTCCTTTAACACTTTTAACTCCAAACGACTCTTTTAGCGTTCGGTTTAGTCCGATTAGTGACAGTTTAACACGCTTAAATGTCATTTAAAAGCACCCTAAAATTTGTCCCGCTCCAGCCCCTGACTGACCGAACTCGCCTTGTTGCCACACCAATTAATTTTTTCGTAATAGAATTTTGAACCAAAAGGTAATAAAATCGTAATAGATAATATTTTAAAGTAACATAAATGTAACAGAACTATTATTAAATACATTTAAGAATAAAACTTTAATATGAAAATTGTTTATGCTGCTGCAAAAGAATGGGGTAATGATAATAAACCTCAAATTATTTTTTTAAATTTTATACATTTGGTTCATCCAGTGAATTTTTTTATTTTAAAGATGTTACCCCAAAATTCACCTAAGGGTAAATTTTTGAAATTTAATATTTCTTCAAAGTCTCGAAGAGGTCAACGTTCTGACGTTATTAAAAACAATACATAAATTATGCTGAAATGCTGGAGGCTATCCCCTACTAAATACTAAACCAAAAACTGACCTATAACAAAAAAAAATACAATCATTATAATAAAGTGACGCCTATCTTGGATTTGTTAAAACAAGAAAACACAGAAAAACAAATGTATAGATTTCTAAATTTTTTTAAGTATAGGCTCTGAAGTTTAGATGAAGCCACTCATAAAATTTCGATATTTAAAAAAGTAATAGATTTTTCCTCTTTTCTTAAAAGTCGTAATAACGTACTGGTGGAACTTTTTAGTAATAGATTTGTTACAATTGTAATAGCAACGGCAACACTGTGCAACCAATCCAATGACAAATGACATATATAAGGTGAGTTCGGGCTGCGAACTCTAGAGTGGAGCGGAGTAAGTAGGCGTAAACGGAGTGCGCATATGGTTTTATAACTCCTTTTACTCTCAGAATTCAATGTCAGTTGTCAATGTGACAAACTAATACTTAAAAGGTCTTTTCCTTTGCATCGAAAGTGTAGGACCGAGCTACAGTGCTACACCACTTCTGAAAATATCGTTCCATTTATACAAATTGTATGGATGGAACAATATTTTCAGAAGTAACGTAGCTCAGTGCTACACTTTCGATGCAAAGGAAAAGACCTAAAACCTAATCGTACTTATCAGTAACAACCGTATAAGTTTCTTCCATATTAATAGTATGCACGGGAATCAAATAAAAAGCATTTTTACTTAAAAATTAGTCACAATTATCTTATTATCTATTTAAATCACCTTATGCGCATGCCCGATCCACATTCCACTCCACGATTTCCGACCGGTCAAAGAGGAACTTTTATTTTAATTCCTTCCGTACGCCCTAGGTACTTTAGGAGTGAAAATAGTGCGTAGCCCGAACTCACCTGCTCCTCCATACGTAAATAAAACGATGAAAAACAGGTTGAACTGGGAGATGTTTTCTCTTTCTCTAGTACATGCTGCAATGTTTTGTCTCAATTGTGAGCGCTAAGTGTGACGGAGACGTATTTGAAACGTTAAAACGGTGAGCTATATCAAGCTAGCGGGCACTCTGTGGCGGCACCATTCAAGACCTGGCGGGTTTTTTGTAGCTTTTTTGTAGCTTTTTTGTTACACTATTTGCAAATTTGTAGCTTTGCCCAGGTCCGAAAAAACAGCGGATCCGCTAGCTTGAATTTCCATAAATTCCATAGTAGCGGCACAGATTCAGACCCAGCTGGTTTTTCGTAACTTTTTTGTAGCTTTTTTGTTACGCTAGTCTCCCTTTTGTAGCTTGTACTGAACCTGAGAAAAGCGCGGATCCGCTAGCTTAGCGGATATTTGTAGCGGCACCAGCCCGGACTCGGCTCATTTTTTGTAACTTTTTTGTAGCTTTTTTGTTACGCCTGTCTCTATTTCGTTGCGAGGCCTGAACGTGAGTAATAATCGTTTCTCCATGAAGTGAGAGAAAAGTGCGTTAATTTAAAATCAAGTTTCGGCCTCTACAAGTAATGTGTGCAACTCGATAGTGTGACTATCTGTTGATAGATGGCACCAGTATTGCATTTCACGAATTATGGACATCTTCCATCCAATATATTTTTGAGAAATTTAGATATCTCAAAATCGGACATTTTCAACGGTATGTATATTAATTATTTGTCCGATATTAATGTAAAATACATATTGGCAAGATTATTAAAATAGTTGTATGCCGGACGCCACTATTTTGCCGATCGGGTGTTTTCGGTTATTTTTAACCGACTTCAAAAAAGGAGGAGGTTCTCAATTCGTCGCGATATTTTTTTTATGTATGTTCAGCGATAATTCTTTAACAAGGTGTCCGATTTCAATGATTATTTTTTTGTTAGAAAAGGGGTACTTCAGGGGTGGTACCATATATATTTGGCCAAAATCTAATAATTGGGTCCATGAGAAAATCCTCAAACTCTTCATTTTTTATGTATGTTTAGCGATAATGCTTTACCACCTTGCCCGATTTATATGATTCTTTTTTTGTTAGTAAGGGGGTACCTCGGGGTGGTCCTATATATAAATTTGGAACGTTTTTGAAGTCGGTTTTTTTTAATTTTAAATTTCTAAGGGTCTATTTATACTCCCTTATTATTAGTATTTGCATTAGTATTATGATTAAGCATTAAGTTGAACCTTCACAATGTAATGGGGACATTTATACTCGATTTATGATTAGTATTAGCATTAATATTTATGCTTAATAATTGACAGGTTCAACTTTTAAATTAAATATTAAATTTCTTCTTTTCTATAAAATGAATCAATAACGTATTTGGCCTTTGTTTTTAATAGACAAAGAATAGGGATAATTGACAATACACATATGATTATGTTGTTTATATGTTTGTTCCAACAAGCTCGAAAACGATAATATTTTGGTACAAATCATGCGCTGTATACAATTTTTGTGTATCAGCATTGTTTACCGATTATAAAGTTGACAAATGACATGTCACCACGAGGAAGCAAAGGCATCTTTTCTGTCTGATTTGTATCAAATTTCTGCTTCTTTTTATCTGTTATAAATTTGAGACTGAAATCCGTTAAAATGTCCTTAATTAAACCTATTTTTGAATAATAATATTTTTAAATAAAATTAACTAGTAAAAATATTAATAAAAATACATTTAAAACTCAAATATCTTAAAAGAACGCAACTCTGGCCTCTTACATATTTCTTCAGTAACCATATATTTTGTTGACTGCAGAATTATATCTTATTAGGTTTAAAAAAGAATTGCTAATACTAATTATAAAACGAGTATAAATACCTTTTTTGAATGATTTAACAAATTTAATGCTTAATCATAATACTATATACAAATACTAATACTAAGGGAGTATAAATAGACCCTAATACTTGTTACTGCTAAAAACTTACTGCTAACTTCACACCGGTGGTAATAGCTACCAAGCAATTACCTATTCTCACTATATACAGGGTGTTCCATCTCAGACGAGCCACCCCGTATAGTTCTTATCCCATAGTAATTGGAAAAATTTCCCGAAACACGTCTGATGATTTTCTTTGGGGGACATCTTTTGACGTATATATATATTTGAGGCTTGAACGAGCAAACCCCCTATAAGGGGACGCTTCAACCCCTCAAAATTGATTAGGGAAGAGGGGTTGGGTGATACTTCATTTATAAGGTCTTGGAAGCCTCTTTACAAACGGTGTATGAAAAAAAAAATCAATTGTTTTATCATGCTTACAATCAAAAAAATCAAAACTGCGTTTTTAAATGAAATGTTCAATTTGTCTTCCATTGACTTCCATGCAATAATAAATTCTCTCGAACTAATAAATAAAAAAAAATCAAAACATTTTCTTATCTTGCCTTCATTTTTTTTGTTCTTCGATCATTTCATGTGATAAAACAATTAATTTTTTTAAGAATGTGATTTTTTTCATACACCGTTGTAAAGAGGCTTTCAAGACCTTACAAATTATGTATCACTCAACCCTTCTTCCCTATTCCATTTTGAGGGGTTTGAAGCGCCCCCTCATAGGGGGTTTGCTTGTTCAAGCCTCAAATATACGTCAAAAGATCGATGTCCCCAAAGAAAATCATCCGACGTGTTTTGGGAAATTTTTCCAATTACGGATAAGAAATACGGGGTGGCTCGTCTGAGATGGAACACACTGTATAGTTGTGATCCGACAGAATTAAACACTGGTCCATAAATACTGCAAAACGATTGGTTAAGGAAATCATTCAAAAAAGATGTAAGAATATTTTGGATTCAACAAAAGTTTAAATACGTACATAAACAACACTAAAAAACATTTAAAAACAAATGTCCGATTTTGAGATTATATCTAAATTTCTCAAAAATATATTGGATGGAAAATGGCCATAATTCGTGAAATGCAATACTGGTGCCATCTATCAAAAGATAGTCACACTATCGAGTTGCACATATTATTTGTAGACGCCGAAACTTGATTTTAAATGAACGCACTTTTCTCTCACGCTCATGGAGAAACGATTATTACTCACGTTCAGGCCTCGCAACGAAATGGAGACAGGCGTAACAAAAAAGCTACAAAAAAGTTACAAAAAATGAGCTAGTCCGAGCTGGTGCCGCTACAAATATCCGCTAAGCTAGCGGATTCGCGCTTTTCTCAGGTTCAGTACAAGCTACAAAAGGGAGACTAGCGTAACAAAAAAGCTACAAAAAAGTTACGAAAAACCAGCTGGGTCTGAATCTGTGCCGCTACTATGGAATTTATGGAAATTCAAGCTAGCAGATCCGCTGTTTTTTCGGACCCTGGGCAAAGCTACAAATTCGCAAATAGCGTAACAAAAAAGCTACAAAAAAGTTACAAAAAACCCGCCAGGTCTTGAATGGTGCCGCCACAGAGTGCCCGCTAGCTTGATAGAGCCAAAACGGTGTTGACCAGATAATAATATATTATTTTGTTACGTACCAATGTCTAAAAAATGTACAAGGATCTTTAAAATGTATTAGATTTTCGATATAATTGCGATTACGTATAGGAAACAGGAGACTTTTTAGCGAACAAAAAAATGGCAATCTGTGTACACCATCCGGGACAACGTTCTACTGTCGCCGGTAACACCCGGCCATTGTAGCTCGTCTCTATTATAATTTTGTCTATGGCGTTATCATTTGCTGTTAGAAAAAAAATATTCACGCGCGCACTCCGTGTACACCATCTTACTCTCGCCGGAAACACTCGGCCATTGTTGATTGTCTCTATTATAATTTTGTCTATGGCGATATCTGTCAA
>OV651832.1:4479593-4659593 GCA_927349885.1 Psylliodes chrysocephalus
GGTTAGAGGTAAAACTTTGGTTTTATTACTTACTAACTGAAGATTTTAATTGAGGAGATGAGTTATTGTAAAATGAGTAAAAAATAATGAATTTATTAGGTAAAAATTAACGCAAAAAAAAGATGAGCAAACTTTTGATCAAGACTTGCAGCATAGTTTTATTTAAAATGATTCTAAATTTTATAAATCATATGGCAAATCTATTAAACTTAAAATATATTTATTTTAATTTAAATCAAACATTGTTTTGTCCAACCTTTGATTAATAAATAATGGAAAATGGTTTATTGAAGAAAAATCAAATCATTCCAATTTTAGGGATTGTGTAATTAGGAAATGATCGAATAGATTTTTCTGTTTTTGTTTTAAAAATTTTGTGACTGGTGAATAGGTGCTCAATTTTTAAATAGTGCGGCCACCGTTTTATTATTCAATATAAGATTTCTAATATATATCAGGACTGTAATATGCAATATAATATGTAAGATTTTTCACTATAACAATGTTAATTATTTTTAATTTTTAAAATGAAATACAGAGATTGTAGTAGAGAAATCATCTCAAGCAAATATCTTTTTTTTTAGTAAGATTATCTCAAAAGTTTACTCATTAGTTTAGTAAAATTCTTCTACTAATATATTTAAATTAAATGCAAATCTAGTATAATACAAATGCAGAACGATTTTTTTTTTAAGTGTAAACTTATTTTTAAATCCCTAAATTTTGTACCAGAACTATTGGGACCATCAAGATATTGTAAAGAAGAGAAGAGGAATGGTAAAGTCTAATCAAAATGGCGACTATTTAAAGTCAATAATTTTATATTTCATTGATTTGATTATTTAAAAAATAAACTTTTTTTTAATCTACTACTTTAAACTCAAAAATAATTAACTGTGAACTTCAACTAACTTGCAGAATTAGCCAAAAACTTTTATTAGAGATAATCCTAATGTTTTTATATCATTTAAATGAAGCTATTTAAGAGGTTACTTTTTAATAGCAATGATTGGGCCATACATTAGATTCATAGGGACAAAAAGATATGGCGACGAAAAAGAAATTAATTCTTTAACACGGTGTCCGATTTCAATTATTCTTTTTTTGTTAGAAAGGGGGTAAATTTGGTCAAAGCAAAAAATATTAATTGTTTATTACTGAAAGATGGTAGGAAACGAATAGAGCGATTATAAAAATATTAATGGGCATGAAAATGTTTCTAATTCATTACATAATAATTTTTTCAGGTCACTTACTTTCTAGCAAGTAACAGAAAACCATCTTATCTTAGAAATGCAGGCTAAAATATTCCGGGGAAATATGAAAAAGTGTTTATATGAACATGTGTCTCAAAATGCATAAATGGTTTAGAAATGTAAGTAGTTTTTTTAATGACTAGCTAAATTTCCAAACTGGTATAGATTTTACCCCTAAATATGCTGGTGTTGTCAAACAACTAATAGTTTAATCAAAAGTGGCAGTTTTTGTAAGGGTTTGAGTTATTTTTAACCGACTACAAAAAAGGCGGAGGTTCTCAATTCGTCGTAATATTTTTTTTATGTATGTATGTATCTATGTATGTATGTATGTATGTTCAGCGATAATTCTTTAACAAGATGTCCAATTTCAATGATTCTTTTTTGTTAGAAAGGGGGTAAATTTGGTCAAATCCACAAACTGTTTATGTATGTTTAGCGATAATGCTTTACCACCTTATCCGATTCATATGATTCTTTTTTTGTTAGTAAAGGAACACCTCAAGGGTGGTCCCATATAAATTTCGTTAAGATGTGGTGATGTCATCTGCACGTTTTTAGAGTCTGTTTTTTTAAATTTTTAATTTCTAATACTTGTTATCAATAACTTTCTAGAAAACCTGAATATATTTACTTTCAATTTTATACAAAAACTGTTGTTATAAATTGAGTGGAGCAACGATTTTCGAGAAAATTAGATATACAGAAGTGAAATAAACTAATATTTTTTGTATTCAAAGAAAAAATTTAATAAAAAGAGACAAAAATAATTTGTTATTTTAAGTTTAGTGCCCTATCTTTTCATATAAACATTTTATCATATTTTAATGAGTACTACAATAATTTACCCTTTATCAATAACACCCTGTAGATCCAAATGTAATTTATAAATCACACATAAAAGTATAATTTGAATTCTGTTTGTAATAGGTTTTGGTACAGAAAGAATTTTACTAAACTGCTTATTGGTAAACCTTGGAATGCAATTTTAAATATTTAATGATGAAGATAGAGATTTATTAAAAATTATAATTTCTTTAAATTTAAAATGTTTCATCTTTCTTGAAAACTTAAAATCAAGCAAAACGCAACATTTTATAAGAAATCGCCACACATATTTATTATACTCTCCCGATTACAATCGCTGTGTTTTATCTGTTACAAAAAAACCTTCCACTATGATATAAAATAAAAATGTAATTTTTCGCTAATTTTCACAGTTCTGATGCCGGAAGTGATGTCAGAGAAAAATGGAAGTTCCCACCGCGAGAGACATCCTAATGGACTCTTTAAATAGTGTTAACAAATAAATCAAACGAACTATTAAATAAATCGAAAAATAAATTAAAACGCGAATATAGGAAATTTTTAAATATTTTGCTTTGAAGTTCGTAATATTCACAAATGGACAAGATTTGCAAAGTTATGGTAACGTTTTATATAATATAGTTGCAAATAATTTTTTTTAGTTTGTTGAGTTTAAATATGTATATGACTGACTCATGAATATCGGTTTATAGTAGACAAAGGTGCATACGTTAAAATCAACTTTAAACAATTATAATTAAATTATTTTAGAAAATGAATTTAATTTAATAGGACATAATTAGTGCTTCCATACATTTTTAAAAATAAAAAGTATTAGAAATATTTTCTTCCAGAAATACAGTAGACCGTGACAAGAGATCAATATTGTGGCCCGCGCCTAGCATTTTTGACGCCCTTGTGCAAATATAAAATATTATTTTTTCTAAACACTATTCGTCCCTCCCTACCTCACCACGTATTTATCGTTTTAAACTTAATATATTAATAAAAACATACTTAATTATTGTTAAAAAACGATTTTAACTTGTGCTCCTTCTGTTCTATTTATTTTCGTTAAGCAGAGTCTTTGTAAATATAAAATTTAAGAATTCACTGCCATAAAGCTCATCAAATTAAACGTGAAAAAATTAAATTAAAAGTGTAAGATGCGACTATAGCGGGTTGCGGATATGTATGATAATATTTGAGAGTATTCTTTAATTTTTAATCAAAAAATAATTAATCCTAGGTTATATAATACCTAATCTAGAGGGAGCATGAAGGGAGTTTATAGACCAGCATTTCTCAACTTGTTGGGCGCCCCCCCCCCCCCCTCCCTAGGGGGCGTTATAACTCTACATGGGGGGCGCCATCATTTCAAAATGTAAAAAAAAAACGATAATTACTAGTAAAAAAATTTAATTCATAGAAAGAAAGCGAAGAAATATTTTTTTAAACTTTTGTGACTAAATTTTTACATAAATAACTTTCACTCCCTTGGATGTTTTGTTTGCAAATATTTCTAGTTTTTTTTAATTTTAAAAGTTTTTACTCAGTAACTAACTGTTTTTTTATTGATCTAAGGTGTGAGAATTTAGTATGGTTTCTGTTTATAATAAATAGTTTAATTTTAGAAAGTAAAAGAATATTCTCAAATAAAAAATGACTTATCGTAAAAGGATTGTCATGAAGTTTATCATCTTTTTTGCTACTCATTGAATTTGAGAAACACACTGCCTAAAATTTAATACGCGTCTAGAGTAGAAATATTTAACCACAATCATAATCAGTATGAACAATTATTGTATTGTTTCATACTAATCTATTAGTGATCTTCAACATTTGTACGTTTTTGTAAAAATTGAGCTAACATTTCAGAAACTATTAAAAAAAAACGAAATTTTATGACAAAAGGCGATATATAGATATATACTTTTCAGCGTATTACTTACATCCATCAACACAATAAATAATTTTGAACGTTTACCATTTATTTGCATTCATCTAATACTTATTCATTTTCATCAAATTCTACAATATTCTTTGTGATATTAAAATAACTTTGCAAAATCTTTAAAAGCCACGATTAATTCTAAAAATTTATGGGTACAATTGTTTGTTTTTTATATAGCGAAGTTTAATAAAAATTTAGCTCAAAAGTATTTTGGGTGATGACGTCTCTACAACTAATTCTAACACATATTTTGTAATAATAATTGTAAATAACACAATGCGTCTAATGCTTAGTACTTTTTGAATTTATTTTTTTGAATAAAGATTTCATTTGTAACCACTCAAAATCACTTCGATATATACAATATGGAAGAAGGTATCATTTTTAAATTCGTTTTTAGTTTCTTATTTATAGAATATATAGCAGCACTTTCAAATGATGACGATTACATAACTATCTTTATAACATAACTTACAGGTGTTATTCCATTTAAGAAGCAAACTATAGTTTTCTCGATAAAAAAAACATAAGTATATTCATAAAATACCTTTTTAAATCTATTTTTTAATCTGGGTTTGAATTATGTTTAATTATTTTCAATATTACGGGATTATTTTTTTCAAGGTAATACCTATTTGTCGTATACCTGTAAAACATTAAAATAGCCTGCCTCTGGAAAATTTTCTATAGTATAATTGATTATAATCTTTAAATCTGATGTTTCAAAAGAATCATTTCCACACTTTTGTACTTTTTGTGGTCCTGTTTATAAAAATAAATCAAATCTAACAACATATAAATATGGTGGAAGTAAAAGTCTCATACATTTCCTTTTCTTTCTGTTTGTCCAGTGTTCCATCTGAATGAATATTTACTAAAGAGGGCTATTAACGAGAGTGAAATAGATTTGTGAGTGTGAGAAAGCGTACTTAAATTACTTTTATTTTGTGAAAGCTGGATCGCCTTAATGTTCGCATATTGGTGACTCCTAGCGAATCTGGTGATAGTCCGGTCAACAGTGTTCATCTGTTGGCATGGGTCAGAGCCGGTTCCCGATTTGTTTTTTAAGCTCTTAGGAGCGGGTAGAATATCTTAGTCACCATTAAACTTACTTGGTCACAAACTGATGACTTACATAACCTCGCCTGTGCAGAGTTGGTATATTAATTGAAGATTGTACCTGTCGCCTCCCTCTTCTTCTTTTTAGAGTTTTTTTTACAATTTATCCGTCAATTTATTATTATTTATTCGCCTAGAGTAAGCTTTGACTTGCCTTTTGTCTTACTTACATAGGATGGAACAAGTTGTTTCTTACACCCAGCATGGACAATTTTCTTTAACAAGTTTTGTACAAAATGCTGTATTAAAAAGTGGTGAAACTTCATGGCGCTATGTTAATGGGTTTCAAGTTAACTTGTACCTTGGTATAGAAGGTCTTAGGTCACTAAGGCTTTTAAACAAAAGGTTGTCCAAAAAGTGCCTCTCTTTTGCGATCTAAAACTTCGCATTCGCACAGTCGTTTCTGGTTTCTTATGACATGGTCGGCACATGAGTTTCCCAATGTACATGCCAATTTTGTTCAAGTGTCTTTACTGGGGCGTGTCCAGTCATGAACCCTGTTTTTACTTTCAACTGGTTCCTATTCATAAAGAGTAGTTCTCTAGTTCTTTTGGGACATAGTCTGTCTATGAAGGCTTTTCCATCCAGTCGTTTATGAAACCCCGGACTGTACTTTTTGATACTCCTGGGTTTGTTTCTAGTTCCGGTGTTTCTTTTGACCCTCTTTTTGCAAGTTCGCCAGCTTTTTTGTTGCCTTTGATTCCTTGGTGACCTGGCACCTAAAATAGTTTTACTCTATTTCTTTCTGCCAGTGTCCTGAGTTCTTCAATGCATTCTCATTTCTAGCACGTCTCCTGTCACTAACCTTGAGATACTCATGTGACCTGGCTTAATGTCAAAATTTCCCAGTGTATTCCCTAATTTGTAAGCACCTAATCTTGTCTCTGTTTCATTATTAAAGGAATTCATTAGATTATTCTTGAAATCTTTATTCACAAACCATTCATTTTCAACCTGACACTTGACAACTTTCCTATATCTACTTGACTTCTTACATCTAACTACTTAGCAACCAAAGTTAGTATAAATTCTGGTACTGTGCCCTTATCTTCCAACTGAAACTGTACTGTTTCAATGAACTTATTCAGATTTTTTTAATTTATAATTGAACAAAATTTTCCATTTGGTTTCTTTATTAAGAAAATATTGAATAGAAATTGTTTCTTACATGGCATATAAAAGCGGATGGTCTTAACATCAAGTTGACAATTTATTTCTGATAAGATCTGCTGATGCTCAATTAAAGACTGACAGGTTTAGTAGGAATCATATTTTGTATAGGCAGGGTAACTTTTATTGTAAGACCTTCTAAAGAGATTGACTGAGATATCTCTCCAGAATCTGTAGTGCAAATGCTTTTACTTAAGAAGGCGAGCTCTGTTGTGTGAATGGCTCTGTTTGGGTTGATGTTAATGTCTTTGTGGTCTTTTCCAAGGTTTCTCTTTCTGTACCCCTGGGTATATCGGGGGGAACTTTTGAAGTTTAAAGTACCATTAACTTAGGCCTCTGCTTCAATTTTTCACCTGAAAGCTTCATAAGTTTAGTGGATTTTCTTCGCCCTCAATAAGCTTCCTCTTTTAGGTTCACAGTGTTGGCAATGAGTATTGCATTGGAGAAGGGCAATATCACTTAGTAGTGCTTCCCTTCAAGATCTTCTTCTTCTTAGCCAAGAATTGAGATGTGTGCCTTACCAAGTAAGGATAAGGATAAGATTAACTTGGTTTGTAAAGACTTTATCCTCATTTAAGAGCTGTATTGGCATATGCTGTTTTAGTCTTTGGGTTGACTTTGGGTGGAACAAATTCTGATCATTTTAAAGATGGGAGGCAACTAGTCTCCCTTTAACATCTTCTTCTTAGCCAAGAATTGAGAAGAGTGCCTTACCAAGTAAGGATAGACTAGACCCAAACTTAGAGTGTAAAGACTTTGACCTCATTTAAAAAATGTATTGGTATCTGTTTTCCTAATCTCTGGGTTGACTTTAGGTAGAGCAAATTCTGATCCTTTTGAAGATAGGAAATAACTAATCTTTGTCCAATTTTTCTGCTAGTAAGTTTAATGGTAGGATTAAAGTAGGTAAGTTATTTTTTTAATATCTTTCTTATAGCCAGGCGGGTTAAATAACAATCTAAATTTCTTCAATCTTAAAATAATAATAAACCATGTCATTGTCATTAATATTTATTTAAAATGTAACCTCTTTGTATTCACATATTGTTTATCCGTTGAACATAAACAACGAAACATTTATAACTAAATATTTAAGAATGATACCTTCTGTATTACCTACTCCAATTATGTATAGTTTCAGTCTAGCCAAATACCTATTCAGTTGAATTATCGGTATATTAAATAATAAAAAAAACCATCTAGTTTTTAGCAATTCAACATAGATCTGAGTAGATAGATTATACGTTGACTCATACGATACCTAATTATAAAAAAATAATCAGTATATCGAACAAGAACTTGCAGGAATGTGTTATATATATACTAAGGATGCCCCATGGTGTAAGTGGTTCTGTTAGTAATAAATTATATGTTAAATACAATTGCAGAGATCTACGACGTTTTCTAGTGTCTGAAGGGATATACTTAGAAGAAATTTTGTCTGTTTAATTACCAAAATAAAGATAAGTGAAGGAATTTAGGAATACATTCAACTACTATAACTCTTTTTGACCCCACTGAATATCTAAACTTGCCTACTATGTAGTGTATAGGTAAGGATAACTATATCTTTACAAAAAGTGTCCATCATAATATATAAAATTAAGATGGCGCTTCTGTACCATACTCAATCAAACCAATGATGTCTATAGTTATATAGATTGTTCACCCATATGTAAATAAGAGAGTATAACCTTCATACTTGATGAAATAGTGGACACTTTTTAATATAAACAACCATATAAGATTGTCATCCTTTCCTCAACACTCCATTTTGCCTACTTGTTAAATTTTTGACAACTATGACACCCATTGCATTTTGAATATAAAATTATAAATATTTTCTCACGGATAAAGTAGAAAACGGCGTTGATCTACTGTTTCTTATTACTCTGCATATTTTGTAAACCTAGATGAGTTCCAATAATAAATATTTCAATCGAAACATTTTTATATTTGTGATAGATAAAATAGTATTGAAATTTGATTTTTTTGATGAGAAAATGTAAAAATTATAAAATTGTTTTATTTTCGATATATTTAGGAAGCCCTAATATCAAAGTTTCATATATTACACAAGCCAACAGACATTTTGGTGCCTGTAATTTTTGGATGAAGAATCCAAAATAGCAATCAGATTTTGTCTATGAGATCTAGTTTTTAAGATAAGCAATATTTACTATTTTTCAACTTGTATAATATATTTTATGTTATAACTATTCATATCACCAGTTAAAGAAAAACAAAAACACATAGAGTTAAATATTTATTACAAAAAGTAGAGTCACTTATCATCTAAAAATTTTCTTTTATACGACTTTATCACATGGAATTTTACAAGGGCGGCCTCGCCGAACGCTCTACAGTAGCCGGCCATCATGAGACGGCACTGGTAGCCTCTCAATTTGATTACGAAAATGTTATTAGGAAGCTTTGGATTTTTGACTGATTTTAATTTTGTAGATATCCCAGAAAAATTCGTTTAAATAACAGGGTCCGTCTAAGTTTTGTCGAACTTTGTTTAACTCAGTGACATTATGCATTAGTCTTCCGTCCGACCAAATATCAAGGGAACCTCTCGATATTCGATCGAACGGCTGACCAATCACGACTGTGACCGCGTTGGCTCAACGCTCAGTCGTCCGTCCGACTGAATCACCCGAGTATCCATGTCGTGAGAATTGTTCTTCAGTATGTTTGGAACTATAGAGGGTACTATTACTTTCTTCTGTAAATATATTTGGTATATTTGGATAATTAGAGATGTTTATTTATTAATTTTTTTCTTTTTATTAGAACTAAATTCAATTATTCTGTATCTTAGAAACTAGAGCTAATAGGAAAAATCTGCTGGCAGTTTTAGAATCAGCACATTAGATATAACTAAAATTAGTTCGTAAATTTTCCTCAGCAACAATTTTTTTTTTAATTTTATTGACATGTGTTATAATTAGTTCTATATTGTTTCCCAAAATTGGAACTCGTCAATTTATGTTATTTATTGTTATTGTATGAAATAGTTTTTCTGGCCTTAATAAAATAAATTTCAAAAATAAAAATATATCTTTATATGCATGAAATATGAAAAATCAAATTTGTAAATTCTATATAACATTACATGCACTTAAAACGTACAGATAGATTTGCAGCACCACTGGAATGCTATTTGCCCAATATGTCCGTACTTATAGTCAATTAGATATAGCACCACTATTTGGCGCTGCAATCAAAAAACATTATACATTTTACAGGGTAGGAAATCAGTATGGAACAAAGTGATTTTTTAACTACTTTAAAATTGTTAAAAATACCTCTTTAAATAAAAAAACTTTTCAGGAATCTGTAGATTTTTCTTTACCGCTGTTCAACTGCAATATTTCATACTACTTGCTACCCTGTAAATTTAATTCAATACTGACAGACCACCATTGCTTTGTTACGGGGTGATGATTATTCTAAATGTAAATATTGTTACATATTAAATAATAATCATAATAATATTAAACAAAGGGATGAAATGTTGACCATTTTTTTATTATGTTGAAAAACGTTTTTGTGAATATGGACGAATGTTTGCTAGCGTTAGATAACTATTTACACCTTTTTGTAGAAATAGAATGTGTAACACAGCTAAAGTTAAATATTTTTTTATATAATATATCTAATGTACATTTTGTGTTATAAAAACTATTTATAAATAAATTTTAATTATATTTCTAAAGAAATAGAAATTTTTATATCTATAATTAGCTGATCTTAGTCATAAAAAAGTTTGTTCCTATATTATTTTGGTTATAATTAGTAAACGTTACAAATTTTGAAAATATGTTCACCTAAATTGGCTGCAGATGAAAAACTTTTTTATTATTAATATTACGAAAAAAGTTATTTTTAATAAAAAGTCGGGCATGATCTAAAACCTAAAATACAACCATCAGATATCAAATTTTATTAGTCGTATACGAGGTTTGTCACTGGCTGCGTCTGAATGCGTCTATCTACGTCTGCTTGCGTCTATCTACGTCTGGCTGCGGCTGGTTGCGTCTAACTGCGTCTGGTTGTGTCTATCTACGTCTAGATTTGTCTGGCTGCGGCTAGCTACGTCTAGTTGCGTCTAACTGCTTCTGGCTACGTCTGGCTGCCTCTGGCTACGTCTAGATGGTTCTAACTCCGTGTGACTACGTCTAGATGCGTCTGGTTGCGTCTAACTACATCTGGTTGCATCTATGTACGTCTGGCTGCGTCTATCAGTCGTATACGAGGTTTGTCACTATTGTAAAAATTTGATAATTGATGGTTGCATTTTAGGTTTCGGACCATGCAGAACTTTTTATAAAAAATGACTTTTTTTCGTAAAGTTAATAATAAAAAGTTTCCCATATGCAGCGAACTTAAGTGAACACACTGTATATACGAAAATTTGAGAAATTTAAATATTACCAATGAGAACTTTCCACTTAATTATGAATTATTGTTCTGTGATTTGAAAATTTTCAAATATATACCTAAAGAAATTATATGTATCACAATAATCATAATAACGCCAAATATCTGTGTTACACCGTTCTGTGAAGGTAGGAATTAATATTTTCTAAGTTATTATAAGTAGGTATTCAAAATTTTACCGAGAGTACGGATGACGTTCCTCTCCAAAAACGTTTTGGTATATTTGTGTAAATCGAATCGATTTTATTTGCGTTAGATTTTTTGGTCGAAATGAAGTTTATATCCAAAATATATGCAAGTTACACACTGATGATGATGATGATGGATAAATGCGAAACTGTTGCCTGATTACTGAAAATATATTAGGTTAGAATTATGTTATTAAATTACGAAAATTACGAAGTATGTAAAGTTTCCTGAACGCAATAAGATTCTATCTCTATAAAAATGTGTTTTATTTCATCCTATCTTTATAAAGATTTGTACTAAATACTTACACTACCTACATACATAATAAAATAACTTTTTAGGTGGTTTGACATCAGAACAAAAATTTACAAAAGAAAAACAATTTTTAAAAAGTTAAACAGTTTTTTAAATTCACTAGGTACCTATGATATCTAAAAATACTAATAACTCAAACCATTCTTAGCACGTTGAATTTTAAAGCAAATTCAGTCTTCATCTAATAAATGTTTGTCTTGAAATCTACACATTCAATTACTTTTATTGTAATTTATGTTATATTGTAAAATTTGCCTTGTAAATGGGAAACTGTTGGGCAATAGGTAAATGCTTTTATTATTATTATTATTCAACAATTTCCCATTTACAAGGCAAATTTAACAATATAAAATTAAATTAAGAAAATACATAAGGTAAATAAAAAAGTTACAATAAAAAGTAATTGAATGTGTAGATTTTAAAAAAAGAATCTGTTCCTCTCTAAGACAAATCGTTTTAAAGTACAAAGCATTTTCTTCTCAAAATGTGGATAAAAGATGAACGTACTCTAGTTAGTTATACTGATGGCGCCATCTACTGACGAGTTGCCAAAACAAGGAACATGTCAAAATAGTATTCTATTATAATCTACTCCTTGTTTGTGATTTCGTCTACAGATGGCGAAACCAGTTTAAAAATATATCGATTTTGCCATGAGAGTAAATTTTTTTCGACTATGAAATCTGAAATCGACAAAAAGTGGACTTTTGAAAAAATTTTAAAATTTCGAAAAAAAAAATTGTTTTTATTGCGTAAGTCGATAGAGCTCCCTACGTATTTCATTTTAGGGTCTGCCCGTGGACCTCTGGGTCATTTTGCTCTATCTCTTACCGTTTCCGAGATATTCGCGTTTGAATTTTTGAACTTGAATATTTCCTAAACTGCTGGAGATAGAGACGAAAGGAAAACAGCACCCTGATGTATCTGTCCTGCTCTATATTTGTGTTTATTTACAAGTTAATTGAATAATTAGTTACTGAGAAAAACGAAAAAAACATTAAACGGTTATAGAAACGAAGCAACCGAGTCCACCCTGTAATTTGTCATGCTTTCTTTTATATGTACCCAAATTTGCATCAAAATCTGAGGAAAAAAATAATTTGATCAAAAAATTTTGAAGGCTATACCCTTTCGATTTTTCGTGAAAAATTCATGGTCTTCGATTGAGCTGTAAATCGAACAGTGGACAGTATGCGCTCTAAAACGGTAAGAAAAATTGTCCGTTTCTCCATAACTTAAATGGTCAAAAAGTAGAGGCTTGTTTTGTGATAATTAGTAAACTTAGAAAACTGCAACTGACTTTCTTCAAACGTACTTGTGTTCTACTTACTGCATACAACGTTTCGTCCAAATCGGAGCAACTTTTTTCAACTTTTGAACGAGGAGAGATATTGAATAACAGACAGCACTCCGACATTTAGTTTTACATCCTGATTCTCTGTGCCAAATTTCAGTGAAATCGGAGACAAAAAAAAATTATGTAAAATTTTTTGAAGGCTATACCCTTTCGATTTTTCGTAAAAAATTCATGGTGTCCGATTGAGCTGAAATTCGGAATATACATAGAATCTAACGTGTAGATTTTAAAAAAAGAATCTGTTCCTCTCTAAGACAAATCGTTTTAGAGTACAAAGCATTTTCTTCTCAAAATGTGGATAAAAAATGACCGTACTCTAGTTAGTTATACTGATGGCGCCATCTACTGACGAGTTGACAAAACAAGGAACATGTCAAAATAGTATTCTATTATTAACTACTCCTAGTTTCTGATTTCGTCTATAGATGGCGAAACCAGTTTAAAAATGTATCGATTTTGCCATGAGAGTAAATTTTTTTCGACTATGAAATCTGAAATCGACGAAAAGTGGACTTTTGAAAAAATTTTGAAAATTCGAAAAAAAAAATTGTTTTTTTTGCGTGGGTTGATAGAGCTCCCTATGTACTTCATTTTAGGGTCTGCCCGTGGACCTCTGGGTCATTTTGCTCTATCTCTTACCGTTTCCGAGATATTCGCGTTTGAAGTTTTGAACTTGAATATTTCCTAAACTGCTGGGGATAGAGACGAAAGGAAAACTTCACACTGATGTATCTGTCCTGCTCTACATTTGTGCTTATTTACAAGGTAATTGAATAATTAGTTACTGAGAAAAACGAAAAAAACATTAAACGGTTATAGAAACGAAGCAACCGAGTCCACCCTGTAATTTGTCATGCTTTCTTTTATATGTACCCAAATTTGCATCAAAATCTGAGGAAAAAAAAAATTGACCAAAAATTTTTGAAGGATATTAAAAAATGACTCTCAAAGTACATTTCTTTCGAATATGAAATCTGAAATCGACGAAAAGTGGACTTTTGAAAAAATTTTGAAATTTCGAAAAAAAAAATTGTTTTTATTGCGTGGGTCGATAGAGCTCCCTACGTACTTCATTTTAGGGTCTGCCCGTGGACCTCTGGGTCATTTTGCTCTATCTCTTACCGTTTCCGAGATATTCGCGTTTGAAGATTTGAACTTGAATATTTCCTAAACTGCTGGGGATAGAGACGAAAGGAAAACTGCACACTGATGTATCTGTCCTGCTCTACATTTGTGCTTATTTACAAGGTAATTGAATAATTAGTTACTGAGAAAAACGAAAAAAACATTAAACGGTTATAGAAACGAAGCAACCGAGTCCACCCTGTAATTTGTCATGCTTTCCTTTATATGTACCCAAATTTGCATCAAAATCTGAGGAAAAAAATAATTTGATCAAAAAATTTTGAAGGCTATACCCTTTCCATTTTTCGTGAAAAATTCATGGTGTCCGATTGAGCTGAAATTCGGCATAAACATAGAATCTAATGTGTAGATTTTAAAAAAAGAATCTGTTCCTCTCTAAGACAAATCGTTTTAAAGTACAAAGCATTTTCTTCTCAAAATATGGATAAAAGATGAACGTACTCTAGTTAGTTATACTGATGGCGCCATCTACTGACGAGTTGCCAAAACAAGGAACATGTCAAAATAGTATTCTATTATAATCTACTCCTTGTTTGTGATTTCGTCTATAGATGGCGAAACCAGTTTAAAAATGTATCGATTTTGCCATGAAAGTAAATTTTTTTCGACTATGAAATCTGAAATCGACGAAAAGTGGACTTTTGAAAAAATTTTAAAATTTCGAAAAAAAAAATTGTTTTTATTGAGTGGGTCGATAGAGCTCCCTACTTACTTCATTTTAGGGTCTGCCCGTGGACCTCTGGGTCATTTTGCTCTATCTCTTACCGTTTCCGAGATATTTGCGTTTGAAGTTTTGAACTTGAATATTTCCTAAACTACTGGAGATAGAGACGAAAGGAAAACAGCACCCTGATGTATCTGCCCTGCTCTACATCTGTGCTTATTTACAAAGTAATTGAATAATTAGTTACTGAGAAAAACGAAAAAAACAGTAAACGGTTATAGATACAAAGCAACCGAGTCCACCCTGTAATTTGTCATGCTTTCTTTTATATGTACCCAAATTTGCATCAAAATCTGAGGAAAAAAATAATTTGATCAAAAATTTTGAAGGCTATAACCCTTTCGATTTTTCGTGAAAAATTCATGGTCTCCGATTGAGCTGATAATCGGACAGTGGATAGTATTCGCTCTAAAACGTTCAGAAAAACAGTCCGTTTCTCGCTAACATAAATGGTTAAAAAGTAGAGGCTCGTTTTGTAATAATTAGCAAACTTAGAGGACTGCAACTGACTCTCTTCAAACGTACTTGTCTTCTACTTACTGCATGCAAAGTTTCGTCCAAATCGGAGCACCTTTTTTCAACTATCAAACTAAGACCAATATTGAGTAACAGACACCACTCCGACATTTAGTTATACATCCTGATTCTCTGTACCAAATTTCAGCGAAATCGGAGACAAAAAAATATTATGGATAAAAAATGGCCGTACTCTAGTTAGTTGTACTGATGGCGCCATCTACTGACAAATTGTGAAAACAAGGAAGATATCAAAATAGTATTCTACTATTAACTGCCCCTTGTTTGTTAATTCGTCCATAGATGGCGAGACCAGTTTAAAAAGGTATTGGTTTCGCCATGTTCTGTTCACATTTTAGATAAAAAATAATTTTTTTTCGAGTATGAAATCTGAAATCAACGAAAAGTGGACTTTTGAAAAAATTTTGAAAATTCGAAAAAAAAAATTGTTTTTATTGCGTGGGTCGATAGAGCTCCCTACGTACTTCATTTTAGGGTCTGCCCGTGGACCTCTGGGTCATTTTGCTCTATCTCTTACCGTTTCCGAGATATTCGCGTTTGAAGTTTTGAACTTGAATATTTCTCAAACTGCTGGATATAGAGAAGAAAGGAAAACAGCACCCTGATGTATCTGTCCTGCTCTACATTTGTGCTTATTTACAAGGTAATTGAATAATTAGTTACTGAGAAAAACGAAAAAAACATTAAACGGTTATAGAAACGAAGCAACCGTTTCCACCCTGTAATTTGCCATGCTTTCTTTTATATGTACCCAAATTTGCATCAAAATCTGAGGAAAAAAATAATTTGATCAAAAAATTTTGAAGGCTATACCCTTTCGATTTTTCGTGAAAAATTAATGGTCTTCGATTGAGCTGTAAATCGAACAGTGGACAGTATGCGCTCTAAAAGGGTAAGAAAAATTGTCCGTTTCTCCATAACTTAAATGGTCAAAAAGTAGAGGCTTGTTTTGTGATAATTAGCAAACTTAGAAAACTGCAACTGACTTTCTTCAAACGTACTTGTCTTCTACTTACTGCATACAACGTTTCGTCCAAATCGGAGCAACTTTTTTCAACTTTTGAACGAGGAGAGATATTGAATAACAGACAGCACTCCGACATTTAGTTTTACATCCTGATTCTCTGTGCTAAATTTCAGTGAAATCAGAGACGAAAAAAATTCTATGTAAAATTTTTTGAAGGCTATACCCTTTCGATTTTTCCTGAAAAATTCATGGTGTCCGATTGAGCTGAAATTCGGCATATACATAGAATCTAATGTGTAGATTTTAAAAAAAGAATCTGTTCCTCTCTAAGACAAATCGTTTTAAAGTACAAAGCATTTTCTTCTCAAAATGTGGATAAAAGATGAACGTACTCTAGTTAGTTATACTGATGGCGCCATCTACTGACGAGTTGCCAAAACAAGGAACATGTCAAAATAGTATTCTATTATAATCTACTCCTTGTTTGTGATTTCGTCTATAGATGGCGAGACCAGTTTAAAAATGTATCGATTTTGCCATGAGAGTAAATTTTTTTCGACTATGAAATCTGAAATCGACGAAAAGTGGACTTTTGAAAAATTTTTGAAAATTCGAAAAAAAAAATTGTTTTTATTGCGTGGGTCGATAGAGCTCCCTACGTACTTCATTTTAGGGTCTGCCCGTGGACCTCTGGGTCATTTTGCTCTATCTCTTACCGTTTCCGAGATATTCGCGTTTGAAGTTTTGAACTTGAATATTTCCTAAACTGCTCAAGATAGAGACGAAAGGGAAACAGCATCCTAATGTATCTGTCCTGCTCTACATCTGTGATAATTTACAAAGTAATTGAATAATTAGTTACTGAGAAAAACGAAGAAAACATTAAACGGTTTTAGAAACGAAGCAACCGAGTCCACCCTGTAATTTGTCATGCTTTCTTTTATATGTACCCAAATTTGCATCAAAATCTGAGGAAAAAAATAATTTGATCAAAAAATTTTGAAGGCTATACCCTTTCGATTTTTCGTGAAAAATTCATGGTCTTCGATTGAGCTGAAAATCGGACAGTGGACAGTATGCGCTCTAAAACGGTAAGAAAAATTGTCCGTTTCTGCATAACTTAAATGGTCAAAAAGTAGAGGCTTGTTTTGTGATAATTAGAAAACTTAGAAAACTGCAACTGACTTTCTTCAAACGTACTTGTCTTCTACTTACTGCATACAACGTTTCGTCCAAATCGGAGCAACTTTTTTCAACTTTTGAACGAGGAGAGATATTGAATAACAGACAGCACTCCGACATTTAGTTTTACATCCTGATTCTCTGTGCTAAATTTCAGTGAAATCGGAGACGAAAAAAATTCTATGTAAAATTTTTTGAAGGCTAAACCCTTTCGATTTTTCGTGAAAAATTCATGGTGTCCGATTGAGCTGAAATTCGGCATATACATAGAATCTACTGTGTAGATTTTAAAAAAAGAATCTGTTTCTTTCTAAGACAAATCGTTTTAGAGTACAAAGCATTTTCTTCTCAAAATGTGGATAAAAAATGATCGTACTCTAGTTAGTTATACTAATGGCGCCATCTACTGACGAGTTGCCAAAACAAGGAAAATGTCAAAATAGTATTCTAATATAATCTACTCCTTGTTTGTGATTTCGTCTATAGATGGCGAAACAGTTTAAAAATGTATCGATTTTGCCATGAGAGTAAATTTTTTTCGACTATGAAATCTGAAATCGACGAAAAGTGGACTTTTGAAAAAATTTTGAAAATTCGAAAAAAAAAATTGTTTTTATTGCGTGGGTCGATAGAGCTCCCTACGTACTTCATTTTAGGGTCTGCCCGTGGACCTCTGGGTCATTTTGCTCTATCTCTTACCGTTTCCGAGATATTCGCGTTTGAAGTTTTGAACTTGAATATTTCCTAAACTGCTCAAGATAGAGACGAAAGGGAAACAGCATCCTAATGTATCTGTCCTGCTCTACATCTGTGATAATTTACAAGGTAATTGAATAATTAGTTACTGAGAAAAACGAAAAAAACAGTAAACGGTTATAGATACAAAGCAACCGAGTCCACCCTGTAATTTGTCATGCTTTCTTTTACATGTACCCAAATTTGCATCAAAATCTGACGAAAAAAATAATTTGATCAAAAAATTTTGAAGGCTATACCCTTTCGATTTTTCGTGGAAAATTCATGGTCTCCGATTGAGCTGAAAATCGGACAGTGGATAGTATTCGCTCTAAAACGTTCAGAAAAACAGTCCGTTTCTCGCTAACATAAATGGTTAAAAAGTAGAGGCTTGTTTTGTAATAATTAGCAAACTTAGAGAACTGCATTTGACTTTTTTCAAACGTACTTGTCTTCTACTTACTGCATGCAAAGTTTCGTCCAAATCGGAGCACCTTTTTCCAACTATCAAACTAAGACCAATATTGAGTAACAGACACCACTACGACATTTAGTTTTACATCCTGATTCTCTGTACAAAGTTTCAGCGAAATCGGAGACAAAAAAAAAATTATGGATAAAAAATGGCCGTACTCTAGATAGTTGTACTGATGGCGCCATCTACTGACAAATTGTGAAAACAAGGAAGATATCAAAATAGTATTCTACTATTAACTGCCCCTTGTTTGTTAATTCGTCCATAGATGGCGAGACCAGTTTAAAAAGGTATTGGTTTCGCCATGTTCTGTTCACATTTTAGATAAAAAATAATTTTTTTTCGAGTATGAAATCTGAAATCAACGAAAAGTGGACTTTGGAAAAAATTTTGAAATTTCGAAAAAAGAAATTATTTTTATTGCGTAGGTCGATAGAGCTCCCTACGTACTTCATTTTAGGGTCTGCCCGTGGACCTCTGGGTCATTTTGCTCTATCTCTTACCGTTTCCGAGATATTCGCGTTTGAAGTTTTGAACTTGAATATTTCCCAAACTGCTGGAGATAGAGAAGAAAGGAAAACAGCACCCTGATGTATCTGTCCTGCTCTTCATTTGTGCTTATTTACAAAGTAATTGAATAATTAGTTACTGAGAAAAACGAAAAAAACAGTAAACGGTTATAGATACAGAGCAACCGAGTCCACCCTGTAATTTGTCATGCTTTCTTTTGTATGTACCCAAATGTGCATCAAAATCTGAGGAAAAAAATAATTTGATCAAAAAATTTTGAAGGCTATACCCTTTCGATTTTTCGTTAAAAATTCATGGTCGTCGATTGAGCTGAAAATCGGACAGTGGACAGTATGCGCTTTAAATCGGTAAGAAAATAGGTCCGTTTCCCACTAAACTAAATCGTCGAAAAGTTGAGGCTTGTTTCTCGATAATTGGCAAACATAGAAAACTGCTTGTGAGTTTATTCAAACCTACTGATCGTCTAATATCTGTATACGACGTTTCGTCCAAATCGGAGCACCTTTTTCTAACTTCTGAACGAGGAGAGATATTGAGTAACAGACACCACTCCGACATTTAGTTTTACATCCTGATTCTGTGTACCAAATTTCAGCGAAATCGGAGACTTTCTTTTCTCTCTATTTTTTTCGATTGAGCTGTGGCCATATAGTATCAAAAGTCATACGTAGATGTCGCCACGAGTACCAAAGAAAAGTCGAATGTACAGCGTCTCCCAATGATTAGTTTGTGTATTGATTACATTATCAGAGAACGATAGTTTTTTTTTTCTTTTTTCTTCTTCTTTTATAGTTTTTTTTTACTTTTTTTTTTGTTTTTTCTATTTTTTCTTTTCTTTTTTTAAATTTATTAATAAAATATAAATATTTAAAGATATTTGAGCATCGAACTAAATAGAATTAGTAACTTGTTTCTCTACATTTTAGGTAGGTAGGTATTTCTAATTAATAATCATAATCAAAAAGAATAAATTTATTAAATAAAAATATACAAATATAATATTAAAAAAATATATGAAGTAGCTGGGACTATTATTGGGGTGGGACTATCGGGCTGGGACTGTCGGGCTGCTACATAATCCAAGTTACCATTGCGCCCCTAACACAATGAAGAATGTGATTTCTGAAACAAAAAACGCACAGTATAGGTATAAACGTAAAAGGTTCACAGCAAAAACCATCAAGTTCTTTCTATGAAACCAAATTTTTCAGGAGAACAGTAATGTAAAAAAAACTAAATACGTGTTGTCCGTCTTTGTGTCTGTTTCTGTCAGTTCGTCCTTCTGCGTCTGCCTTCGTGTGACTTCGTCTGTCAGCGTCTGGCTGCACTTGCCTGCGTCTAGATGCGTCTGTCTGCGTTTAGATGCGTCTAGATGCGCCTGGCTGCGTCTATTTACGTCTGGCTGCGTTTGATTGCGTCTGACTGCGTCTATCTACGTTTGGCTGCGACTAGCTGCGCCTGGCTGCGTTAACCTTTTCTGAAACACGCAAAAATCCCCTTTTTGTTAACTGTTGGCTGCTTGATCTAATGAACCCAGTTCATCTAAAAGGCTAGTGGGAAAGAAGAAAATTGGGGTTATATTACCTTAGTTATTTGTCATTTCTAGTAAATAAACATTGTTTTCTCTAATTTTATCTAATATAAGAGTAACTTTATAATGGAAAGGGATTTAGAACAACTTAATTCAGCCTTAAACGCAATAAAAGTCTTAAGATCCAACGTCAGAAGTGTATTTGAATCTGTAAGTAACGGCTTGCGAGCAGACCATGGAGATGAGGGAAAAGAAACCAAATTTATTTATGAACTACAAGAACTTCTTACCACAGTAAACAACAATTTAAGGTATGAAAATAAAATCATTGTTATAAACATTCATTAATTACAATCAAAATTTACAGAGATGTTGAAAATGCTGTTTCAAATCTATCACAACAAGCTGGCCCCTTTAGTCTAGGAAACACCACGTATTTAAGTCAAGAAACAACTCAAGAAAGGCAAGCATTATATGGACAATTGGTCAATAGTTATAAATGGACTGATAAAGTAAGAGTTTTATGGATTTTAAGGTTTTTTTACTTCAAAAAGTAACCTGTTACTCTATCTTGAAATCATTCATTTATTTTAATATTTTTTAGATACGTGAGTACAGTGCAGTAGCTGGCAATATTCTTGCAGCCAATTCTTTTAATAAGACATACAAGACTTATAGTACAGCGAAAAGGAGAAAAACGCCTACAAGTAACCATAATGTAGCACCAGAGTAAGTATTAGTAAATAGAATAATCATTGTGCCAACATTTTCTATTGTTGATTATATTTAGAAGGAATCTTGATTGACAACTAAAATAATTAGTCAATGATATGCTGACTAAATTTGGTGATAATAAAAGGGGATGATTTGAGAATGCCACTGCAAAAATAGTAGAGGGGTGACTGACTTGGGATGTCAACATTCTGAATCCAGAGAGAGGAAAGTTATTTATTGTGAATACTTAGTAAGATAGGCATTCCCAAGTCATCTTATTAATGATGATATTCCCTGGGTATCTCATTTTCCTGACTTGTTTGCACGTTACTTTCTTCTTCTTCTTTTAAAAACAAAAGTGTTCCAAAGTAACCCCCAATAATTATTGACATGAAGTGGCTGCAATACTGCTAGAAATGCTATGCAAATATGTGTGCAACAAAATAGAGGTCACTTTACAGTTATTATTTTTTAAAAATAAACAATTTTGCACTCAAACAATATTTCCATTCATGTAGATTATGTTTACATCAATCAATGTTAGAAAATATGATTATTTTTTAATGTTTTCTGATTTTTTAAATCATCTTGTTTCATTGGCTCATCCAGTATTTCAATTTCTTCTAGTTTCCCATGTTTAGTCTTATATCCCACACGCATTCTCATTTTATTTAAAAAAAAATCTAAAACTATTTCTCATAATTTTTCATTGCATAGAAAATCTAAGCACTAATATGCTATTATATTGTGAGGTTTTGCTCCAAAACTTTTCAGTTATAGTCCTTATTTTATTCAAATATATAACTTATTGTTTTATTCCTTTTTAGAGTAATTGAAAACTTGATTTCAAGTATAGATAGACTCTTTCCTGATGTCACATTTACTCCCAACAGGCCGTTGGTACCAAATCCGATAATTCAGGTAGGTGAACTTAAAAAAAAAAATGCTAAAAAAAGTGACTTAAATAAAACTTAAATATATAAAAATTTCGTGGTGAATATTATTAATTTTTTTCTTGTTATCCAAAAATTATTTTCTTATGAGATGTAGAATATGCCTAAACAATATTATAGACAACTCATATTTCATTAACAGTTTATTTTTGCTAAATCTTTTCATTCATCAGCAAATAATTTACAAACTGCCATACAATGCATTCTACTTTATATTCTTTTTTTTTAATCAGAAACTGATGCAGAAACAAACCTTGTATCTTTTTTTATATATATATATAAAAAAAAATCATATTTACAGATAACTCTAGGAAGAATTTTGAAAGCTATCATTGCTTTCAAAGGACTGATGATCGAATGGGTTGTGGTAAAAGATCGTTCAGAATCGAATGATCTTTGGACAGAATCTCGCTATAAGGTTTTTAGAAAAGTCACTGAGAATTGTCATGCAGCAATGTGTCATTTTCACTCTCCAATGATGCCTGATTTAGCCGTGCGATCGTTCATGGTAAGTAATAATATCTTTTTTTATGAAAGTGATTTAATTTACTACAAAAATTAATATTCTTTGAAATAAGGGAGATTAAAAGGGAACAAAGGGGAATGGAAAAACAACTTTTTCAATCATAACTTCCAAACAGAGCAAACTATCAACTTCAAATAACTGACAACTGATTTTATATAAAACTATAAAATTTACATTTGTATATTTTTTTATTTCAGCACTGGTTTCATAGTTACATTACACTTTTCAATGCGCCTTGTAAAAGATGTGGAAACCATCTAAATTCCAACCTTCCACCAACCTGGAGAGATCTCAGAAGTTTGGAACCTTATCATGAAGAATGCAAATAAAATTATGTTTAAGATTAGATTACTTTTGTACATATTTATAAGTAAATTAATAAATAAAACTGTATTACTGTATATTTTGATGTCAATTTTTTTTCTATAGAAGATGGGTGTAATACAAGAAATATATTTCAAACTGGTAAAGCCCAGTAATGGCCTGTAACTGAATTGAGTAAAAGATTAACTATTTTAAGAGGGCAGAATGATTATTATTGGGCTAAAATGCCAAAACTCGCCCCCACATCGAAATCGATTGTGAAATACCCAGAACACCCGACGAAAATCCCTAGTACTTAAGTACATCTTGAAACCATTTTCAGAACCCCTCGCAATCCCTAATTTTCCAACATGATACCGAACTCCACATCCATTAGACACTTGCCGCTCCAATCTTTCCCTAGCAGGCAAAAAAACAGCCTCTCAGCCCGATTCCATACTTAGAAAAGCGTTGAAACTGTGTTTTCCACCCTTACCCTACTCTTAAACTCCTGCCACTCATTCTCCTACTTTTCACTTGCCTAAAAATCCGATATCACCATTTTGAAAGCATGCAAGGACCCCAAGTACCTAGATTCATACCATCATATCTCTCTCATATCAGTACTAGGTGAACTTTCTGCTCAAGGGAAGAATTTGGGACTTTTGTAAAGAGCAAAACATAATTCCTCAACCCCAACATGGTTTAAGACCTCATCACTCCACTCAGGACGCAATATTCACACTACTGCGGTCACTGCAGTAAACTCCATATCTCTTCAGCCGTTTTTCTCGATGTTTAAAAAGCCTTTGACCAAGTCTGGTATGATGCTGGACTAGCAAAAAACTTATGAACATAGGTGTCTCCCTCAATATCTCAAAACTCATGCCTCACTTACAGAACTATTACAGTCAAAGTAGGCAACGCCCTGTCAGACCCATTTGCTGGGGTACCCGCAGGGCTCCGTCCTGGAACCTCTCCTATACTTCATATATACTCGCAACGCTACACCTTCGAAACCACCTATCGTCAAAATGTCTATCTATCATTTTTAAACATCCAAATTCTTAAAGAGCCTCCCAGATTCCCCAGAACCTTAGTGTAAATCTCCAAAACTCGCTAAACAGACTAAACTTGACTATTTAGGAGTGTCATTCTCTCGTACTCTTAACTGAACCTCTAATGTCCAACAAACTCTTGACAAAATGTCATGGCAAGCAAGTTTTCTTGGAGCTTTGTGTGGATCTTTTGGACGATGCAACCCAAACACTTTAATTCACACATACAATTCATTTATCTGTCCCATTACCGAGTACAGAGCGGTACTATACAGCGTACTTCCAGCACATCTTGCCCGCAAATTCACCACGCTCGAGAGACGTATACTCCGATGATTCCAATTTCTTCCCTTCCGCGAGAAGTTTTCGAAATCATCTCTAACGGCCCCATACTCACTCGTTTCCAAACCCTCAGGAAACAATACGTCACTCGCACTGTGAAAGGATCAAACATTCACTCCTAAAACAGACTACAAACCCCCCCTGGCGCCCATAACGTCTCCCACTATTTCGCAAACCGAAAAGAAAGCTCTCCCAACCTAATCTAAGAACTCCCACTCACCGTTAAACTTCAGGATTTGCTGGACTCAGCCCCATTATCTATAAGATAAATTAATCCATCCCAATCACATATCGATGGTTTACCAAGTAACATTTTGATAATATTTCACACTTTAAGTTTAAAGGTTAAAAAAAAAATGATATCCTGTCCTATATGTCTCTGCAGTTCTCGTAGATGTTACTCTGTGAGTGCTCTTTTGACAAATTTGTCTGGCTTGCTGTCAAACACTCCTACTATGTTTAAAAAGACACACACACGACCTTTTCTTTGTTTGTCAGTACATCCTGGATTTCCTTCATCACATGTACCAAAAGGCAGTTTCTAGCGATCTTGCTGCTGGCTGTGATGGAGTAGCACTCTTCTGTTAATATTATCAACCGCCTTCGCTATGATTTTTATTAAAAAGATTGTGAGGTTGATTGTTCGGAAGGATTTAGAACGTGTTTCCCTTGTTTTGGAATGCAGGTGACTCTGCGCCCTCTTCTCTTTGTTTCTGGAGGCTCTAATACCTAGTCCCCAACCACTAATGTCCACCCAAGAGCATATATTAACAGAGGACGATTCTCTACGAAGAAAATGTGAATAGGAGCACTAAACCCCTATTTAAATACTACCTAGATACTTGATTAGTGACTCACCTTGTATAGCTACAATCTTGGATTTAAAGTTGCTTCTTTCAACTCATAAAATACTGGAAGAATATTGACAGTGACCCAAAATCAATCGGGTACATTTGGGTATCTACTTGGAAGAATACTTCAGATTGTGTATTGCAACAAATGTTATTAAGACTGCTCTTACTTTTAGTGATGGCGGGTATACACGCTACGGTGCACTAGAGAGGCCTGCCTGTTCAGGAATGCCTGCACAGGTAGACCAGAGCGTGTATTCGAATAGACCTGTGCAGTTTTTTAAACTTGCTATGATAGATCTCTCCGATAGACCGCCAAAATTAACACAAAAAACATGATGAATAGAAGCCGGTTCTGATATTTTAATTTTCAAAATATTCTCAGATTGAATTGAAAAATATGGAACTCATTTAACCAACTGTGAGTCATCAATGATTTATGAAATTTGTATACATAATAACTCAAGAATCACAAAAAAATATAATTGAAGTAAGAATAAACAATAAATATCGCATTGCTAGTAATTTTTTAATTATATCTATCACAATAGTTATTGAAAATTAATGTTTTATAACGCAATAGTTTTTGGTGTGTTGAAAAAATAAAGTTCAACTAACAACGGGACTTTCTTATTCTTCGACATCTTGTTATGTAGGTATTGATCTTATTATTGATATTAAAAGACGCCTGAAGCAAGATTAATAAATAATAATAACAAGCTATCGAGAAAAATCATAATTGGATTGACATTTATATTGTAAACAAAGTTTATTACCTCGAAATGATACTTCAACAAAAAAAAAACAATTTATTTAATATTAAAATCGTAATTAAAATTTACATAAAACTACAGAAGTATAAATACAAACCAAACGTTATGCAACAGAATAAATCGTTAAAATTGTTGAAATGATGGACTGTATGTTTTCACTATTTCAATAATATTTATTTCCAATATATAACAAGATACAAAAATAGCAAAACCAAGAGTTTATTAGTAATCAATAATAATAATAAATGTCGTTGTTATTCGGCACTACGAAAAATTGGCATATATTTAAATAGCAAGACCTAAATGGATATGGGATTTCAGTGTTTCTACTTCTTATTCTATCAAAAAATTCTTTAATATGTTGAAGTGTTATTTAATTTATGTTTGATCCACCTTATATATTCTTGTTACATTTTTATTCTAATTATCAAATGATTTTTTACCTTATAACAAGTTACGTTAATGGTTTTTTACCCAACATCGAACCAACAAGCAGCTGATCCATAGTGAAAGTGTATTATATAACAGCTGTAAAGCTGGTTTCATTGTACCTACATTAGCGGGCTATATTTTTGACATTCTACATGGAATTGTATAATTCTATTATTATAAACTATCAACGATCTTGAATCGGAGAGTTTGATTTAGTTTTTTTGTATGTGCTACTTTTTAGTAAACGTTAAAGTTCAAAATACGAATAAAATATTGAATTTATAATTTTATGACTAGAATCGTTTTTATTTTATAATTTCATTACCTATAAAAAAATACCAAACCCTACATACATAACAAAAAGGTATGTAACAAATATTTTTCAAGACTTACAAATTGCAATAATAATATAATTTTATAATAACAGCACAACATTAAAAGGCTTTAAGAAAAATTAGGTATTTAGGTAAGTATATCATTTTAGTTAATTAATGAAGCAATAATATAAAAAATTACAAAATTACAAAAGTTTTTTAATAACAATCACAATAATTTCCCAATACGCATGTAAATATTACTTACAAGATACAATTAGAACCTCTGATATAATACTCAGTGATTAAGTAGGTAAATGCATTCATTCATTCCATTTTAATTATTGTTTATATAACATACGTTGCACTACACTTAGATTTATTTTACGAGAAACTTAAGATCCATGGTCTTTGTAGTTTAGGTAAAGAAGAACGTTTTTGTAAGGGATTTTTTTCACCACATCTACAAATCCAGTTATTTTTTAAGTAAACTTTCTTATCCGGTCTTAGAAGTTTGACGAACTTGAGGTGGAAGCGTTCTGCGTTTTTATTATTTCCAAATCGGGAAGAGTTCCCAGACAGCACACCAAATCCTTTGGATATCTACTGAACATCCCAATATCCACTGAATGTCCAGTCCATGGTGGATATCTATTTTATATCCATAAAATGTAATTTATAGACATGCAAATGCCCATAAATAATAGTAATTATATAGCAAATTATTAAAAAATTACGCCATTGTGCTCGCCATTGTGGCTAATAGTACCGTTCAGATATTTAAAATTAATTTTTTTAAGGTGTATTCAATATCCCATGGACATCCACATATATCAAAGTCTTAGCGCGGACGCAAACCATCGTGGATATCTACTAGATGTAATTTTTGATTTTGCTTCCTAAGTATAGATGGCGATACCACTTTCGTATCTACTCATGCTCAACCCGCCATAATTGAGTTGATCGAAAAATTTTTCGCATTAACTCTATTAGAGACTGGAGTCGAGAAATTCCATTTATTGCTGAAGAGTCCTAATAAGGATGACTTTTTCCTTAGTGGGCAAACTCAAAGGCAGATTGTTGGAAATATTTTTTATCTCTATTTTCTTTCGTAACAATCATTTGGTTACTTATGAATGTCTACTAAAGATACCTATAAAATATTTTGCTGAATATCTGAATTATATATCCTGGGATATAGACGGACATTTGGTTGGATATCCATATTGGATATCCACAAAATATATTCTGTGGATATCTCTGGGATTTCTTGTATTGTCTGGAAGATACTAATTAGATATTTTGCTGAATATCCATAGAATATCTTCTATATTCTGGATATAGACGGACATTTGGATATCCATATTAGATCCACGGAATATTTCTGATATCCTGTGGATATATTGGATATCCACAAAATATATTCTGTGGATATCTTTGGGATTTGGTGTGTTGTCTGGGTTCCTTTATTTGGATTTTTTCCTCGAGCAAGTGCGTAGAAAAAGGTTTCAGTAACAGAGATTGCTTATTTTATTCATTTTGCTTCGGACTCTCGGACGATTTTTAATTTATTATACTTTAAAAACTCAACTATTCTAACTAACTACCTAACAAACAAAAATTCAGCACGCATAAAATGTCAAAAGCAATACGCCGAACTCGCCGAACACGCGATTGAAACAATACTATTCTAACTATTCATTCCGAGCCGCTTGAAACGTGGCCCTGTTTGAATGTATAAGAAGCGTTTTCTACAGGCGAATGGCGTGACCTTTTAGTCCAATCATTATAGTAAGTTCACCTCGGAATTCGAGATACCCAGCTGTAAGTCTGTAAATACTTGTATATTGACATCCTAAAAGTTGTCTCAAAACCTACATATAGTAGGGTGTACGCATCTATTAAATTTCAAGGTCAAAGGTCACAAAAATCGGTTTTTTGCGCTTTTTTTGTAAATATCTCATTTCCTATGGGTTTTTTGCTATTTGTATTTATTATCAATATTGTAGAATACAAAATTCTCTAAAAATTTTGTTTAAAAAAATTTTTCATACGGTGAACCGTTTTCGAGATAGATGACGGAGAGCGCGCGGTCACAGCATCACTTCAGGTCAACCGGTGCCTCCGGTCGAAAACGCGCCATATATAGTTGATGAAATATCGATAAATCAATGATTATAAATATTTGTCAATTTTTATTAACTATTATATTATATTTTATCATTTTTTTTCCTAACCTATCCACTTTTTATTTAGTATTAATTTATTTAACAACACTTACCTGCCCATGTAATTGCAAAATTGTTAATGAAAATATAGGAATTATATTTGAATTTTAACCTAATTAATATTAATAAATTCTTACATGATGAAAAAAAAAAAACAAATAAATTATGAATTAATCTTTTTATTAAAAAATTTCATTCAATACATTTATTTTTATTAAAAGTAAAAAAATGGAATAAAAGGTACAAAAACTACAATTTATAATTTTAATAATCTTCTTCCTCTTCATCGTCGTCTTCCGGCTGCTGGTAAATTTCAGACTGGTCTTCATTATCGTCTTCAACGACATTTCTCTCAAGTTCTTCCATGATTTCGGGGTCAAAGGTTCCATCTTCGTTAATGTCGCTCTGATATGGTAGAGCATTGAAACAAGCTTGCCCATTACATTGGCCACAAGCTAAAGAGCATTGCAAGCCCGCTTTCCTGCATCAGCATCGCGAACCACAACCACTCTTGCAGTTGCAGAAAATTGTATGTAGCAAATCTTCTGGAGCAGGTGGTAAAATTGTCATGATAGGCTCCAGAAAATCGTTTCGCATTGCCCAACTCCATACCTGGGGTTCCAAATCATGCCTTAACCAAGTTTGAACTTAATAATATACACGTTTGAAAGGTTGATGAGCAGCTGCTTTTGTTGGTGAAATATTTGAAAGCTGCACAGGTTAATTAAGTTTTGTAGACTTGACGTAATGCATATAACGAAGATGATCGAGACTTTTCACAGATTTCGGAGCATTATAGACTGCCAATAAGATTTGAGTTCCACTCTCTAATAATCTCTGGGCCGAACAATTTTCTTTCTCAAATGCTGCAGCTAGTTCATTCAAATTTGTCAGTTTCTCAAAAACTTTAAAAAATGATTTTTCCCTTTTTAAAAAGCGCAGAAGTTGTGTCACAGCCACTTAATGCGTGCAGAAATAAAATATGTGTTTTGGAATGAGGATAATTATCAAAACTTTTAGTCAAGTATATCCCCGTTTTTACATTTCCTTTCCCAACTTTTTTAAAGAAAATGTCTTGTTCGTAAGACAGTGTACGCCCAATTAAAATGACAAGTAAATCAATATCTTGTCCTATTATAACTGCAGTTTTTTCAGAATTTGATTCTTCAATTGCAGTTTCAACAATAAAAACATCAGCATTATCTCTGGCTTGTTTAGTAGTAATATTTGCAGCTTGTAATTTTTCAATTAACATATTAATGAGCATATCTTTGTTATTTCGATTTGATAAGAATTTTTCTTGAGTAACTGGTACAACTATTGTTTCATCTTCTCTGCTGCTCCATAGCTTTTACGTTCTTACTGTAATCTGAATTTTTTTAAACAAAATTTGTAGAGAATTTTGTATTCTACAATATTGATAATAAATACAAATAGCAAAAAACCCATAAAAAATGAGATATTTACAAAAAAGCGCAAAAAACCGATTTTTGTGACATTTGACCTTGAAATTTAATAGTTGCGTACACCCTACCATATGTAGGTTTTGAAATAACTTTTAGCGTGTCAATATACAAGTATTTACAGACTTACAGCTGGGTATCTCCAGTTCCGAGATTCTTACCTAATTTAAGCTTAAATGACTGGACTATTTAGTAATCTTTTACAATGGATTGATATGTAAGCAGCCGGACCACTGGTCAATGTGGCAGTCAATTGCTTGAATTATTAAATTTGTTGTGTCTAGGAATAATACGACGCAAGTTTTTATATAACTAAAAATTATATTTAATATATATATATATATATATATATATATATATATATATATATATATATATATATATATATATATATATATATAAGAACGAGATTTACTTTGATACAATAAATATTTTCGTTTTTTTTTTTTTTTTTTTATTAGTTAAAACTTCTGGTTTTACCACTGCAATTTTCATGTAAATAAGTAATGTAAGTAATGAATAAGAACGGAAGTTTGGAAATAAGCTAAATCGTCTTAAAAACTAGTTATGTAGCAGACATGTTATATCAATTAATTAAAGAGTAGGTATAGCGAAATAAATAGTAATCTAAAAAATAAATGGATATTTAAATAAGCTATTGTTTCGCTTCGTTCTTCTGCCTTTAAAAATGTCCATTGTGATGTTTAAATGAATAAGTCTCTAAACAAAAAATAATAGTGTTATTTAAACAATCAAAGTTAGGGGTTTTTTCTTGAATGTGCCACGATCTTTTGGTCCTTTAAGGCAAGCCACCACTGATATTAGATTCTCTATTTATTTCTTTACAAAATAAGTTTCTTGAACTTATTACTAGAAAAAATCAATAAATTTACACATATTTTTATAAGAAACCTACTCTGCGTCCGACGATATTAAATTTCTTTGTAGTAGACTATAGGTACTTGCTATACGTGCATAATACCTCACCTTACACCACGCAAAAGAGCATTGTATAAGAAATTATATAATCGGTGGCACCTCGGTGTTGTAGGCCAATGCATAATGAATCATTTATAACAAGTAGGTTAATAACCAATAGATGTGTAAAAAGTGTTACGAATACGTAGTACCTAAACACAAACGAATAATATTTTGCTCCTAATTTGAGATTGTTTGTTACATCTTTCTCTTTTTTTTATCACAATTAGCTGTTGCGTTAATGTCATAAAAATAATTATTACTGTCTTAAATATATTTTACTCCATGTTGTTGTTAAATAATTAGAAGTAAGAAGAAATTGTCGCCGATTTTGTTATTTCTTAATATTAATAATTGCATCATCATTTGTAACAACTTTTTTTAATTATTCCTTGAATTTAAAGCTATCTTAAGGGTGGGTTATACAGGGTGTCTGTAAAAGGTCTATACAAAAACATACCACATATTCCTTAGACCAAAATAAGTCGATTTAAGTAAAATTACCTTAGTACAAAGTTGATTCGTTTGGGCTCCAGAGGGCCTTGAAGTTACAATTTTTACATCGTTTTTCCCATATAAATTTAAAACGGCATAAGCGATTTTGTTCAAATTTGGTATATTGGTAGAGTTTTATGTGGCAAAAAAAATGGTATTAATACATAGGCGTAAAACTTGATTTTTTAAATAATTGCACCTTTAAAAATTCTACGCCAATGGAAGGAAAGGAGTTTGAGTATGAAATTTAGATTGCACAACTCATTTACTTTAAAAAACTCACTCTTGATAAGACTCGATTACTCTCATGGTTTTCGCTAAATTTCTGTTTTAATAATTTAGAGTGTATAGGTTTCACAAAAATATTTATTTACAACATAATCAAAATAGAGATTTTACAAAAATTGTTCAAAATGTTCACCATTTTCACGCATACAAAGATTTATACGTCGAAGAAAATTAAAATGTATCCTTTCCATAACTTCTTCATCACTTCTAAGATTGTTTATTGCATCATGAATACGTTGCTAGAGTTGTTCCTCATTTTCTACAGATTCTCTGTAACCTGTGGATTTCAGATGTCCCCATAAAAAGTAATCCATCGGTGTTAGGTCTGGGGAACGCGGTGGCCAGTTTACAGTTGCGTCATTACCTCTGCCTATCCATTTGTGTGGATATTGTTCATTCAAGTGGTTTTTAACGTTTAAAGAAAAATGTGGTGGAGCTCCATCTTGCATAAACCACATATCTCTCCGAAGTTGGAGAGATAAATCTTCTAACAATTCTGGCAACGTATTTTGTAGAAAATCCAAATAATTTTCTTCAGTTAATCTTCGTGGAAGTATGACAGGACCAACAATGAAATTACCAATTATTCCAGCCCACACATTAATTTTGAATTCGTGCTGAAAATGGTTTACCTTTATTGCATGCGGATTTTCAACGGCATAAACATGTTCATTATGGGTATTAGTTATACCTCTTCTTGTAAAACCCGCTTCATCGGTAAAGAGAACCTTCTTGACAAAGTTTGGATCTCTTTCTCTTTGCATATTAACATATCGACAAAAACCCAAACGAATTTGAGGATCATGGACTAATAATTCTTGTACTGGCTTCTTATGGTATGGATATAGCAATTGTTCTCTAAGCACTTTATGAACGACATCTTTACTTACTCCTAGTTCCCTTCCAATTCGTCTGGTGCTTAATTCTAGATCTTCTTCAACACGTTCTAAAATGTCTTCTTCAACTTCTGGAATCCTTACAAAACGTTCTCTTCCATTATCAACAGTATTGGGAGCAAAGAAACCGATCTCCCGAAGACGTCTCTCAACAGCAGCAACAGTTGGGTGGCTAGGTACACGACGATTTAGAAACCTTTCAGAGTACACCTTGACACTCTCTCGAGCATTTCCTTCACAAAATTCTAATGCCAGTAACATATCGGTACCCAGACAACACACCAAATCCCAGAGATATCCGCAGAATATCTTTTGTGGATATCCAATATATACACAGGATATCAGAAATATTCCGTGGATCTAATATGGATATCCAAATGTCCGTCTATATCCAGGATATAGAAGATATCCTAATGGATATTCAGCAAAATATCTAATGGGTATCTTCCAGAAAATACAAGAAATTACAGAGATATCCACAGAATATATTTTGTGGATATTCAATATATCCAATATGGATATCCAACCAAATGTCCGTCTATATCCCAGGATATAGAAGATATTCGGATATTCAGCAAAATATTTTATGGGTATCTTTAGTAGAGGTTCATAAGTAACCAATGATTATTGAATAACGTCGAAAGAAAATAGCAGAGATAAAAAATATTTTCAACATTCAAAATATTTTCAACATTATGCCTTTGATTTTGCCCACTAAGGAGAAAGTCATCCTTATTAGGACTCTTCAGCAATAAATGAAAATTCTCGACTCCAGTCTCTAATGGAGTGATTAGGACACACATTTCGATCGAACTCAATTACGGCGGGTCGAGCATGAGCAGATGCGATAGTGGTATCGCCATCTATACTTAGTAAGCAGAATCAAATAACATCTAGTGGATATCCACGATGGTTTGCGTTCGCGCCTAGACTTTGATATATTTAGTGGATGTTCATGGGATATTGAATACACCTTAAAAAAATTAATTTTAAATATCTGAACGGTACTATTAGCCACAATGGCGAGCACAATGGCGTAATTTTTTAATAATTTGCCATATAATTACTATTATTTATGGACATTTGCATGTCTATAAATTACATTTCATGGATATAAAATAGATATCTACCATGGACTGGACATTCAGTGGATATTGGGATGTTCAGTAGATATCCAAAGGATTTGGTGTGCTGTCTAGGTATATTCTGCATTGGTATATTGTACAGCCATATTAATAAACCACGCATTTATTTTTTTAACTATTGAGTCAGATAGAACATTTTCAATCGTTAACAAGAGATTAGGTGTTAAAACTTGACAATATTTTTATTTAGATGAAGCTATGGAAACCAACAATAAATGTTTTTGTATACGTATTGCAGGCAAATAATTAATATTCCTCAAAAAATCGTACATGGCAAGAATCGAGTATTTTTGTTAAAAGTCCCGATTAGAGGTGTTGAAGAAGATATGAAAAAAGTACATAGGCGTAGAACTTGATTTTTAAATAATTGCACCTTTAAAAATTCTACGCCAATGGCAGAAAAAGGGTTTGAGTATGAAATTTGGATTGGGTACTCATTTACTACAAAAAAAGTGCCCTTGATAACAGTCGATTTACCCTCATGGTTTTGACAAACTTTGTATTTTAATAATTATTGTTTATGTTCTAAAATTACTAAAATGCAAATTTCGTCAAAACCATGAGAGTAATCGAGTCTTATCAAGAGTACCTTTTTTAAAGTAAATGAGTTGCGCAATCTAAATTTCATACTCAAACTCCTTTTCTTTCATTGGCGTAGAATTTTTAAAAGTGCAATTATTTAAAAAATCAAGTTCTACGCCTATGTATTATTATCGGACAAAATTTTAATACCGTTTTTTTTGTCACATAAAACTCTACCAATATACCAAATTTCAGCAAAATCGCATATGCCGTTTTAAATTTATATGGGAGAAACGATTTAAAAATTGTAACTTCAAGGCCCTCTGGAGCCCAAACGAATCAACTTTGTACTAAGGTAATTTTACTTAAATCGACTTATTTTGGTCTAAGGAATATGTGGTATGTTTTTGTAAAGACCTAAAGCTTACTTAAAGTTTCAGTTTGAGGTGACACATGACACATTTTGTATGGCATAGGTACAGTCTAAACAGCATTTAGCACTTAAGGATTGTTTCCCCAAACATTAGACTGCACCTATAGAATAGGAAATTGACATGTATCTATGTAAGTTGACAGCATATAGAAAACTTTTTTATTATTCGTTTTACGAAAAAATGTTATTCTTCATAAAAATGTGTGCATGGTCTAATTAAAAATTCAATCACCGGATATCAAATTTTATCAGTCGTTACAAAGTTTGTCAAAAAATATGACTACTCAAAATAAAATATACCTTTATTTTCGATAAACCCCATATACGACTGATAAAATTTGATATCGGATGATTGAATCTTAGGTTTTAGACCATGAACAAATTTTATGTAAAGTAACTTTTGTTTCTAAAATTAATAGTAAAAAAAAATTAATATGCATATGGAAAACCTTTATTATTACTTTCAGGGAAGAAAATGTTCTTCATAAAAAGTTGTTCATGATCTAATATTTTTCAACAATATTCTAAAACTGAAATAAAATACAGGTTGTATTTTTACTTTCCTATCTGTATACAGATATAAGGAAAGTATAGGAATCATGATTTTTTTCGACCTCGAGTTTTCGACGGATTTTTACGTTTTGAGGTCCCCTGAATCCGTTTTGACTATTTTCGCGATGATGTCTGTGTGTGTGTGTGTGTGTCTGTGTGTCTGTGTGTGTGTGTGTGTCTGTATAACGCATAACTCATGAACCGATACACAGAAAAACACCAAATTTTAAACTTAAGCTTTGTTTCAGCGTCTAATGAGCTGATTAGATTTTGGGCAGAGTCGGAACATTTGGGGGGGTACTTTATAGGTGGTCATTTTTATATTTTATGGAATATATCTGTTATTTACGTTTGGAGAAGAAAATTCTTTAAATAAAAGTTACTTCTAATATTATTATCTATAATTATTGTTCTATACAAAATTTTCCTAAAATGGTCCGTATTCGAGAAATTTGACAAAATGTAAAAAAAATATTTTTTTATAAAAATTGTTCAAATAAAAGTTGTTTGTAATATAATTCTCTATAATTTTTATTCTCTACATAATTTCTCTAAAATGGACCGTATTCGAGATATTTGAGAAAATGTGTAAATTTCGAATTTTGAAGAAAACTCAAAAACGGATAAAGAAAAAACATTAAATTTTAAACTTAAGGTTTATTTCGGCCTGACGTGAAATGATTAGATTTTGGACAAAGTCGGAACATCTGGGGGGGTACTTTATGGGAGGCCGTTTTGATATTTTATGGAATATATCTGTTATTTATGTTTGGAGAGGAAAATTGTTCAAATAAAAGTTACTTCTAATATTATTATCTGTAATTTTTGTTTGATGTAAAAATTTCCTGAAACGGCCCGTATTCGAGAAATTTGACAAAATGTGCAAAATTCTGATTTTTATTATGAAAGTTTTTGAAATAAAAGTTGTTTGCGATATCGATCTCTATAATTTTTGTTTATACATGATTTTTCTAAAATGGACCGTAATGAAAAAATTGTAGGAAATTAAAATTTTTCAGTATTTTCGTTTTCCATGAATATCTATAGAAAAATGTTTCGAGGTAGATATATGTGGACAATGTATATATTTAGTTTATCCTCTAAACATTTATATAACTAGATAGGAAAGTCATGTGTTGGACACATCAGATTTTTACTTTCCTATCTGTATACAGATATAAGGAAAGTATAGGAATCATGATTTTTTTCGACCTCGAGTTTTCGACGGATTTTTACGTTTTGAGGTCCCCTGAATCCGTTTTGACTATTTTCGCGATGATGTCTCTGTGTGTGTGTGTGTGTGTGTGTGTGTGTGTGTGTGTGTGTGTGTGTGTGTGTGTGTGTGTGTGTGTGTGTGTGTGTGTGTGTGTGTGTGTGTGTGTGTGTGTGTCTGTGTGTCTGTGTGTCTGTGTGTGTGTCTGTATAACGCATAACTCATGAACCGATACACATAAAAACACCAAATTTTAAACTTAAGCTTTGTTCTAGCGTCCAATGAGCTGATTAGATTTTGGGCAGAGTCGGAACATCTGGGGGGGTACTTTATAGGTGGTCATTTTTATATTTTATGGAATATATCTGTTATTTACGTTTGGAGAAGAAAATTCTTCAAATAAAAGTTACTTCTAATATAATTATCTATAATTTTTGTTTGATGCAAAATTTTCCTAAAATGGTCCGTATTCGAGAAATTTGACAAAATGTAAAAAAAATATTTTTTTATAAAAATTGTTCAAATAAAAGTTGTTTGTAATATAATTCTTTATAATTTTTATTTTATACATAATTTCTCTAAAATGGACCGTATTCGAGATATTTGAGAAAATGTGTAAATTTCGAATTTTGAAGAAAACTCAAAAACGGATAAAGGAAAAAACATTAAATTTTAAACTTAAGTTTTATTTCGACCTGAGGTGAACTGATTAGGGTTTGGACAGAGTCGGAACATTCGGGGGGGGGAGTACTTTATTGGTGGTCATTTTTATATTTTATGGAATATTTTCGTTATTTACGTTTGGGGAAGAAAATTCTTCAAATAAAAGTTACTTACAATATTATTATCTATAATTTTTGTTCTATGTCAAATTTTCCTGAAATGGCCCGTATTCGAGAAATTTGACAAAATGTGCAAAATTCTGTTTTTTAAGAAAATTGTTAAACTAAAAGTTGTTTGCGATATCGATCTTTATAATTTTTGTTTTTAAATGACTTTTCTAAAATGGACCGTAATGGAAAAATTGGAGGAAAAGTGTTCAATTTAAATTTTTCAGTATTTTCGTTTTCAATGAATATCTATAGAAATATGTTTGGAGGTGGATGTATGTGGAAAATGTATATATTTAGTTTATCCTCTAAACATTTTTAGAGATGCTGCAATAGGTTAACTAGATAGGAAAGTCATGTGTTGGACACATCAGATTTTTATAATTGTCTAGCAAAAAAATAGTTTTTCAATTGCCTAGCAAAAGCTTAACACTCCGTATATACAAAAATATTTTTAAGTGTTCTTTTTCTAATTCGTATCAATTTAATTTGAAATTTGTTTGCATATCTGTAACACAAATTGAAATATTAGGAAACTACTAGGAAACCCTGTATACGTACATTACGGAACAAAAGCAACTACAACATAATATAACACATTATATTTAAAAACAATAGAAATGATGAATTATTGACAAATTTATCACCTCCAAAAAAAGAGAAAGAGAAAGTCATCTGGGCAGATGTCCGATCAAGAGCGAGACAGCGCGCGCGAATCAAGTGGGGACCCCAGCGATGTGCCCCAAGTTAAATACAAACCTTCTTTGTTTTTTGAACCAGTGCCTGTTCGCAATTTAACCAGTTGCGTGTTTTGTTATTAAAAAAAAAAAATAATTCGGTGAGTGATTTATTTTCAAAAGAAATAATGTGTGTGATGTGTCATTCGATAGGAATATACAGGGGTGTAAAAGGAAACAAAATTAAGTAACAAGTGTTTAACAATTGATGAGCGCCCATTACGTAATATGAAAGGATCTAAAAAAAGTTGTATAATTTAATAACTCAAAATTTGTTAGCTTGAAAAGTTTAAAACTGTTTATAACCGAAGTATATATTTAAAAAATATTATTTTTACGCTTTGAAAATATTTTTAGTTTAATGTTATGAACTTAAACATACAGGGAAGGTATAAGATAGGTACCCTTATATAATTATTTATAATTTAAAGACATTTCTCAATTACTGTATTCAGTAGAAATTATCTGATTAATATTTTCATTAAGATACACATTTTTAACAATAAATTAGACCATTCAACTGTTTTTTAAAGAAAATATTTTTCTATTTTTAATTTTTAGAACCCTTATAGGTAATTATTACCCTCAAGGGTAATAAATATCCAAAAATAAAATTTGTATATGTTGTACTACTTTAAAATTAGTGAGCACCTAAATAATTACAAATATTTATAACCAAAGATTCAAAGTTGTGGTTGACTGTTTTAAATTATTGTTATACAGGGTGTTTCATAATATATGCGCAGGACTTCAGGACGTGATAGCTCGTCCAAAAATATGAAAAAACGTTTCTATTAGCTTACCCTCTAAAATGCAGCATTTTCGAGATACAGGGTGTTGAAATTGAAAAAAAAAAGTCTACGCCACTGGAAAAAGTACGGTTTTGAGACGCCCATTTGAACCGCCAATGTTTTCTACACAAAAAAGGTACTCTTGGTCATACGCTCTAAAGTCGACCGTTTTCGAGAAAAATCAAATTTTGTTTTATTTCCAAAAATGACCATTTCGCGTCGCCTTTTAAACATTTCATCTACTTTACATCTTTTTCTAGATAACATTTGGTAAAATTCTTCTTCATCTTCCTCTTCTTCTAATAAAATTAATGTTATTAAATCGTCGTAATCCATATTTTTTAATACACCCCGCAAAAATTTAAAATGACAAAAATGCTACAGTCCGCAGTCAACGGCTGCCTAGAACTGCGTCACCGAAAACATCTTTTCATCGCGGCTACAGCTGCCGCGGCCAGCGTCTCTAGTCGCGCGGCTCGAGCAGCACCACCGAAATCGCACCTTTATCGCCGTCACTGGAACGATATACACTGCGAATGGTGAGACCAAATTTAATATACCTACATATTTTTTGAAATTCTTTATTTATTTACAAAAATACAAAGAAACGAAGTTAGAAATAAGGGAAGTCACATAGGTAATTTACTAACAAACAAACAAAAAACATCTATAAGAAAAAAAAAAAACAAGATAAGCAACACTATCCATGGGCGTCGTTACACAATTCTATAGGGGGGGGCAAAATTTTGAAAAAATTTAGAATGTTTATTAGTTGAAAAACAGAGAAATTGAAAACTAAAAGAGCAATACAAATTAACAAAAGTTTTTAATAAATAAAATAACCCAACAAAAAAGACAAAAACTAAAATAAAAAAAAAACAAGAAACTTAAAAAGAAATATTTCTAAAAAACAAATAGAAGGTGTAAGATAAAATAAAAATATGAACAAGGAGACAGAGCCATACATAATATAAAAAAAAATAAAATATTTATAGGAACACAAAAAAATTTTAATTTCTTCTTCCTCTACCTAAAATAATCGATAACAGAAAACATGATTTCTTTTTAGTTTTTTGCGATTATTTTTGGATGTACGTTCATCATGCAAAGCGCAGTCAGTCTATATTCATTCATTATTCGCTCTGTGCGTGACAGCAGCGCCAACTAATTTATGAACTAACGGACGATATTTGCGTATACTGACAATACAATTTTTAATGGAATTAAAAAATATACAGGGTGATTCACATAAGAACCGACATAGAGCAGGGGCATATAGGGGGTCCCAAAATATGGCAATTTAACGCAACTTACCTCTATACCAAGTTGCTTCCCTAAGGAGTTATAGGCTTTGAAAGTGAAGTTATAAATTTTGAAAAAAATAAATATCTCCGTTATTCTTGAACTTAAAGCAACCAAATTTGGTACACTTTGTGGATGTATTTAGGGCGTTACTTGACAGTAACTAGAGTTTAATTGAAATTTGTAAAGGGGGTATACTGGGTGGCGCACCATTAATATTCAACAGAATTTTGTTAACCCTTGATGGATTTTAAAAATCTTTGCTTGGTTTTGTGGGCAATTCAATTCTTAAACTTTTCTTACTCTAGTAATTTTTCGAAAAAACTTATCATTTTCATCAAAAACTCGAATAACTTAAAACGCGCGCTCTAGGTGTGTTATTTAAAATCATCGAAAATTCAAAAGTTGGCTATGAAAATAAACGTCAAACTTGACAATGAAGCAAGTAAGTTGTTCAATTAAGTAATTGTTGTTTGAGTGTTCTTAAAATGAACGGGAAGTTTTCTTTTAACGAGCAAGTTGACATGCTGTTAGTGCTAGGTTTTTGTGAAGGAAACTGTAGAAGAAGTGTAGAAGAATATCGTAGAAGATTTCCTAACCGTATCATTCCCCATAGAGAAACATTTTCTAATGTTGAAAGACGAGCTAGAGAAACGGGCAAGTTTCTCAATAATACTCGAGAACGTGCTGTCGCACTCAGGCCACAAGTTGAGGTAGCCATTTTAAATGCTATTCAAGATGATCCACATATTAGTACTAGGAATTTATCTCGACAAATTGGTATATCGCAGAGTTCTGTGCATCGAGTTATCCGTCGCAATCTACTACACCCTTATCATGTACAAAAAGTCCAAGAACTTTTACCCGGAGATTTGGTTCAACGTGTCAATTTTTGTCAGTTTATTCTACACCAAGATAATAACTTCCAAAAGAAAATTCTTTTTACGGATGAGGCGACTTTCACTCGCAGAGGTATCACAAATCTCCATAACTATCATGAGTATTCTGACGTAAACCCACATGCAATAACTCCTCGGCATTTCCAACGTGAATTCAAAATTAATGTTTGGATGGGAATTATTGATCGATATTTAATTGGTCCTGTTGTTTTACCGAATCGGCTGAATGGTGAAAAATATTAAGAATTTCTACAAAACACCCTTCCGTATCTACTTGACGAGGTACCTTTACAACTAAGGTTGCAACATTGGTTTATGCACGATGGAGCACCGCCTCATTTTAGTATGAACGTAAGAAATTTTTTAAACCACCAGTATCCCAATAGATGGATAGGAAGAGGAAATAATTGCCCACAACGTTGGCCCCCAAGATCACCTGACCTGAACAAATGTGACTTCTTTCTGTGGGGAACGTTGAAAGAATTTGTGTATTCTTCGCCCGTTGCGTCTTAAGAAGAATTATGGAATCGCATTATTCATAAATGCACATCTATTAGGAATAATCAACAGTTATTAGATAGGGTGGATTTTAATTTTCGAAGAAGAATAAATTTATGCGTAAGAGAAAACGGCGATCATTTTGAACAATTTCTTTAATTTATCGATAAACAATTGTTTGTTCTGGTTGTTGTTTAAGTTTTTTGTGTTTATTTTGGTTAGTTGTTAATCCCAGTTTTTCACATTTCAGTATCTGTACTTACTTTAAGTTATTTTGTTACGTATCTAAATAATAATTTGCCAGCCAATTCCTACTGATCACATTAAATGACCTACTTTCTTGTTTGACGTTTATTTTCATAGCCAACTTTTGAATTTTCGCTGATTTTAAATAACACACCTAGAGCGCGCGTTTTAAGTTATTCGAGTTTTTGATGAAAATGATGAGTTTTTTCGAAAAATTACTAGAGTAAGAAAAGTTTAAGAATTGAATTGCCCACAAAACAAAGCAAAGATTTTTAAAATCCATCAAGGGTTAACAAAATTCTGTTGAATATTAATGGTGCGCCACCCAGTATACCCCCTTTACAAATTTCAATTAAACTCTAGTTACTGTCAAGTAACGCCCTAAATACATCCACAAAGTGTACCAAATTTGGCTGCTTTAAGTTCAAGAATAACGGAGATATTGTTTTTTTTCAAAATTTATAACTTCACTTTCAAAGCCTATAACTCCTTAGGGAAGCAACTTGGTATAGAGGTAAGTTGCGTTAAATTGTCATATTTTGGGACCCCCTATATGCCCCTGCTCTATGTCGGTTCTTATGTGAATCACCCTGTATATGTGTAGGTGTCTACGGCGCAGCATTCATTTGTCAGTCAATTTTCTGGTAAAACGAGACACGGTTTCAGATCATACGGAAGACCATGTGAATTTAATTGCGTGGTTATCTATAGGATTTGATGGATGCCATATTAGCAGAAATTTTATTTCTGTTGATATGACATCCATATTATTAAAATAAAATCACCATGCATTACCGTTTTCGATGATAGTAGTTGGTGTTTTCCGGGTTTTCCTCACCTGTAAGTCAATAGTCACCATTAATCATCTTTAAGTCGTCCCGGAGCGCCAGAGCAAATAATAATAATAATAATAATAATAATAATAATAATAATAGCCGTCCCTTTCCCCGTACAAGCTCAGCTTTTGGAGTTAAAATTCACTCATAAGGGGGTGGATTAGGGAGAGAATTATTATTATAAGATTATATATTTACGAGAAAATGTATATGATGCCTAAGCCTAATAAGTTAACATTGAAGAAAAGGTTAAATAATGTGAAAACAAAAACATTACCATTATATAATAACGTAGTCTCAAAACGTATTAACAAAAATAATTGGTAAATTTGCGATTGTAATTCATATTTTCTTTATTTTTAGTTCGTAAGAACCCATAGAAATTAATGAATAAAATTGATTTCTTATGAATAACTCACAAGATTGCATTTCAGCCACATACAATAATCAAAGGCAGAAATCTAATCCTTGCTCAATATTTAAGAGTTAAGGGATGTTGAACAACATTGTAAAATAATAATTTATTGTTTATTTAAAACCTTTCAATTTTCTGATGTCTACTATTTCCAGTATTACTGTTATTATTACAAAAATAAAGGTGTTTTCTTCTTATTGTACAGCTATCCATTTATTTCTTTGATTTAATTTTCATTTTGCTACTACAATTTACAACACAGCAACTGTTATTGCTTTATCGCCTTGGACAAATTTCGCTTGTGTTTGATTTTGTAGGTTTTATAGTGTTTTTTCGTGGTTTTTAGTAGCATTGCTGCATTTAGTTATTGTCAAGTCAATTAGTGTCAAAGTCATAATAAATACATCTTTTAATTTTCTTCTCTTATTTACAAAGAATATTTTATTTCTGTGCTAATTTCACGTAATAATACGTCAATGCGCGTGCGCCTATACTTAATTTAGTACTAAAAATTGGTATCGTTGCAAAAGGAAAAAATATTTTTAGTTCTAAATTTAGTACTAAATTAATAACTTGATTTAGGGCTAAATTTAAGTACTTAATTTAGTATTGTGACATACAGCCATTACGCGTTGTATAGTCGCAACTGCCCCCCCCCTTTCTCCCCCCCCCCCTTATCCCCCCCCCCCCCCCCATGGGCGAAGTTAGGGGAGGGCTTGGGGGGGCTAAGCCCCCCCCAAAAACCAAATTAGCCCCCCCAAAAATAATTCGAACATTTATCGCACATCCACCCATACATTTCAGATTTTAGAACAGAAATTAAAAAATAAAAAGAATCGTGCCAATTGATTGATTCTGCAATTTTACATTTAGCTCAGGAGGCAGTAAATTTTTTTCGTACCTACTCATTTTTCCAGTAGGTGTATATGAGTAACAAAAAACAAAATTTTTGAATCTGACTCTTATTTTCCCAGTCATAAATATTATACATTTACTAAACTAGAACAAAAAGTTTATAAAAAATAGCAGTTTGGATTATCTCAGATAGTGGAAAGTGAGTGTGGCAGAAAATTTAGCATATAAATTGATACAATCATGAACTGTTAATAATAATGTCTGGCTGATTTACGAAATTGGCAAATGAGTCTGGTAACATCTTCAAAATCGAAAAAATATAATATTTTTGCTTTTATTTTCCCGGGTTTGAAAATTTGCCACGTAATAGATTATATTGTAATTTTATACCTCTATTTTATAGCCGATCAAATGCTGTTATTTTAAAACGTTTCCATGAAAACTAGAAAAATTTCCGGTAATTTTCCTATTGGTGGGTACCCTAAACGAAATTATACTGAAAATTTTTTTGACAGTTGAGAAGCCCTTCCATGCATAAAATATTACGACGCAACGCGATAGTGTGATTAAAAATTTGCCGTTTTAGTGGTTAATATTTTATTTAATACCAATTATAACTAGGTAGAAATACACTACATTTATTTTAAGTAAAATATTAATGAGATTTTTCCCGTCAACTAAACGACTTCAAATATGACAAATACTCATGGTATGGCCACAGTTAAAAATATATGTTTTATATGCTGTGGTATGGCCAGCTTTGAAAATTTGATTTTAGTCGTTTTAATGTATGTCTGTCAAGTTTTGAAATTTGGATATTTTGGTGTAAAATTTTCTTACCCAATATCACATGTGCTTAAATTATTATCAGTAAATTTTTGCTCACTCACGCATATTTTAAGAAACTTATCCATCGTCTTCGACTAAATTTCAAAATATTCGTAAGTTCGAAAAAATTTCCGGAAATAATTTAGTCACTTGTGGTATTCTAAGTGAAAATACACGTCTGGCTGACAATTACAATCACGAAGGCCTGCCAGACTCACAAGTAGTGTCCGACTGAAGGTTCGGTGACGGTTTCGGCCAACTTCGGCTTAAAATAAGAGTTTCGACTACAGTTTCGGTTTCGGCGGAAAACTGGCCGAAACTGCGGCCGACAGCAAAACTACTTTCGAAAGTTGGTTGGCGACTGTGCCGGGTGCCATTCTTACACAGTGCACGTACACACAAACATCTCTGCTTTGTTTCAAGTGAACAGACTTCAGTGCTCCTTATCCTAATTTATTCGGATCAAAGGTGCAATTTTTTAGGTGAAAACGTGGAAAAATATTTTTTTTACACTACAACGTTAGACTGTGTACTTATGAATATTAATTTAATTATAAGTAACAAACATATTTAATCCGCTGAATTTGTTTTTTTTTTTTTTTTTTGAAATAAAAATTATACATTACATATAATTTTCTTCATAATACTATTTTTTTGTTACAAAATATCTACTACAGATGCAGAAATGATTGATACTTTGTAATTCACTTACTTTTTTTTTTAATTTTAAAAGTAATAAAAAAAAACAATGTTCATAAATTTATTAATGGCTTCTTTTGATCACCAAAAATAAATAGGTAATAAGTAAATGTAGCTTAAATTTATAATACGAGTTAATTAGTCTAAAACAAGGATTACAATAAGATACTGCAAATTTCAATAAGAGATTGCCTTAAAACAAAGTTCTTGTTTCGGTTTCGGCCGAAACTAAGAAAGGAGCCGAAATTTGGTTTCTGTTTCGGTTATAAAACCATATTTCGGTCGGACCTGACAAGCCAGGTAGTTAAACGAGGAGAGGAATAGCAATCGAACGTGCCGAATTTAGCGCGCTTGGTGATTATTAGATGAGTCTGGCAAAGGCTTTCGGGGTGTTCCACATTAGCCAGATTGTATTTTAAGCTGTTTTCATAATATACATTTTTCTAGTAGTGAGAAAAACTTGTGACAGGGATCCTTACTGGACAATGCCAACTAAAAGGACACCTTAGTAAACTGAGATTAGTAGAAGATAGTGACTGCAGATTCTGTGAGGAGGACGAAACCTTCGTTCACATTCTAACTGAATGTGCAGCACTCCAGAATCAAAGGACACTATACCTAGGAGCATATGGAGCATATAAAATAGAAGAGGGAAATTTACCTAACTTGAAGCCATTCCAAATCCTACACTTCCTTGAGAAAAATATAATTGGAAGGATCTTTATAGGCATTGAGACATTTCTGTGCTGCATAAGCGACAGAAGGGGGCACAATAGATCTTTTAGGTCGCAGTTTATTAACACCCCAATTCCAACATAACATAGTGAGAAAACTGCAAAAAAATGAAATCCACCAATCACAGTTCATATTTTGGACACCCAACTACTATTATTTTTAAAATTTTAAATTCTGTCAGTATATTTTTTAGTCATTAAGATTACATACGTTAAAATTAGTTATTTTTGTTTAGAATCGATAAAAAATGGCATTTTTATTTTTATTTGGGCCACATTTAAAAAAAAATGAATTTTAATCAAATTGTATGAAACTGATTTAATTACGAGTATTAAAACTAAAAACCTGGAGTGAAGTGGAGCTGAGGACAGAGCATCTAGATTCCACGTGAATAGCCTGGGTTCGAATCTGGACAAGGGGCTTATTTTATGTTTATTATATTTTATAAATTAATAAAATTCATAAATTATTTTAAAATTAGTTATTTTGTCTAAACCTAAAATAATTTTTCAAATTTTTATATTTTCCTTAGTGGTTCATAGAAAAAATATACTGTACAACTCGAGTGAATTGTCCATATCTACTCTTGTTGCACAAACTATTATTTCATGACTGCGAAAATGAGGAAATTTTTCATAGATTCGCCAGAATTTTTTTACTTAACTTTAGTATACCTCTAGAACTAATATATATTATATAACTAGGGCTAGGGCTTTAGCCCCCCCAGATCTGATGACATAACTTCGCCCATGCCCCCCCCAAACGACGCCCATGACACTATCACAAATTAAATTGCATTAACGACATAGTAAAAAGTTTTATAAAATAGGTAAACACTTAAAACTTAAAGTAGACGCTAAGAATATATTCTTTATTATCTTTTTCTGTTTTTCTTTTTATTATTGATGACTTTTAAGATATACTCAGGATATTTTATTAGCATGTTTCTAGCCTTTCATAGAAAAGGCTCAATCATTTTGTATCCCTTACAATTGTTTCCGTTTTGAAACTGTGTAGCGTGTTATGTGTACTTGTCCTTGAACTTGATAATACGATTTGTGGTTTTTGTCAATTTTGTTTTGTCAAAAAAGTAATATTTTTGGTTCGAATTCCTTGTTCTGGGATCATTTGCCTTGCAGAATACGGAAATGTTATTTTAACTTGACCTCTACCTTCGATAAGACCATTTGGGGTTGCTACTAAAAAAGGCTGTTAGATATCAACAAAACGATCACACAGATCTAGAGTTTTTCTAAGTTATTTTTTATAATTGCTTCCTAGAATTTTCTTTATTTATTTTTGCTGTAGTCATAAGTTTGATATAATAATGTATCCAAAAGTGATTGGCAGCTGTCGTTCTTTTCTTGCAAACAATCCCAAAGAGTGACGTTGTAAGCCTCTTTCTTCTTTTAATGTACCATAAATCCAAGGCATGTTGGTCTCTAAGCAATTCTTCTAGTTTATTAAATTCTTCTGGAGTTTTCTTTAAATTTTCTGAAAATTTTATAACCTCTATTGATTCATGCCTGTTTGAATATTGGAGATTGGACTGCCTTAGACTTTAAATTCAGTCTGCCTTAACAGAAAATCCAGTCATTGTTCAAAATTTACTTCTTGTAATCGTAAAGGGTTGCAGGAGGACTGGCCCACATCAGAATGGTAGAAGACTTACAGTCAAATCAAAAGAGAATAACTATAAGATATTTTCCTTTCTTTCTTGCACTGTTATTATAAATGAAACGCATATAGTTCGTATGTCTATAGCACTAATTGTGTGTCGACACAAATATTTACTGAGATGATAATAATATGACGAACTATGGGTTAAAAACGAACTAACTGTATCACAAAAATGCAAAATTTTAAACTTTTTATGATTAAAAAGGTTCTACACAGACCGAAAATTAAACAAGGAACAATATTTCTTTTTTTATCTGGTTCTACGTTGAATTAGCGGTTTGGATTTACATGTATTATATTATCCACTCGTTAAATCTGGACCTGAATGTGCAGCCACAGCTTATACAATACAGCTAAAACACTCTCTTGGCGGCAACGGTTTGCGTCGATTTCGTCGCGCATCGCTTAAGCTCCGCCTTCGAAGGGAAAAGACGGTTTTGGCGTTCAGAAGCGTACTTAGGTAAGGTGTTGAGTCGTGCGTATAATTTCGTTGATTGTATAATTTCGTGGAGCCTATAATTTCGTTGATTTTGTTTAAGTCAAAGGTACTGTTATTATTTTGGTGACTCTTTAGCTGTGAGTAGAATGAGTGAAAAAAAAGACATCATTCTGTTTGTGCAGTCAAAAGCTGTTTTAATAAGGGTTATACCTGCAAGAAAACATTCTTTAGTTTTCCCAAGGACCCAAACCGATAAGTACCACATTATAAGAAATTTTCATTGTTAAAAATATAATTTATACAGGGTATCCCATTAGTGCGTTATTGTTCATTATTTTGTTGTAGACACGCAAGAAAGTTTTAAATAAAAGTTATATGGATTTAAAAAATATCTACATATTTTAAAAATAACTTTGGATATACAGGGTGTCACGTTTTTGCCTGGCAAATTAAAATGTACGTTTTTTAAATAGAACACCTTGTATTTTATTTTATGATAAAATTATTAACACCCTAAATTATTGTAAAGACGAATTGATACAGAAAAATTTTATCAGGTATGTGTGTGGTTACCTTTTAATAAAAGCCTTGCGGATCCACTCCTCTGCGATACCTGTCTTGAATATAACAAAGATCACGTCGAATTAGATGATTTTTCTTTTTATTGCTTTTTAAAGGCATATGATAACGCCAATCCAGATACATTTGGAAATCTGTAACTGTCAAATGATGAATTTGTAGAACTAATATTCAATATTGAAAAGATATTTCTAAATAATTTTGAAGAATTGGCTACAAAAAATAACATTTGTACCACACTTTTAGAATTAATTAACCCAATACCCTTTAGTCATCCATGCTAACGTTTTCCAAAAGAATAACTTATTTTATTGTATGTTTAATCTCAATAACTAAAAAATATACTGACAATTAGTTTGACAGAATTGTCATTTATTTAAAATTTTAAAAATAATAGCAGTCGGTTGATCAAAATATGAACGGTGATTGGCGAATTTATTTTTTAGCATGGATATTAGCCAATCTATGCACATACTACAAAACGAAAAAGTATGTTATTGCGTTCAACTACGAATATATTTCATATCCATTTTAGGTAGTGAGAACACTTTAACAAAATTAAATCTACAAATCACAGTTCATATTTTGGTCACCCAACTCCTATTATTTAATTTTTTTTAAATAAGTGACAATTCTGTTAAACTAATTGTCAATATATATTTTAGTTATTGATATTAAATATACATTAAAATTTTTGTGTAGACTCGATAAATAATAGCATTTTTGTTTTTATTGTGTCCACATTTAAAAAAAAAATAAATTTTAATCAAACTACATGATACTAATTTAATTACGAGTATTAAAACTAAAGTCCTGAAAGTTTCGGTGAAGATAAAGACAGAGCATCTGCCTTCCACGCGAAAAGCCCGGGATCGAATCTAGGCCGAGGACTAATTAATTTTTCATGTTTATTTTATTTTATAAATTAGTCAACTTCGTAAATTATTTTAAAATTAGTTATTTTGTCTAAATAACCTAAAATAATTTTTTAAATTTGTAGATTTTCGTTAGTGGGTCGTAGAAAAAATATACTGACCATATCGAGTGGATTGTTCATATCACAATCAGACGATTGAGTACTCTGCCTACGACGTCGTGCTCAAACTTCGTCTTTGTGTGATATTGCTATCATATCCACCCTTGTTGAACAAACTATAATTTATTTGTTTTCTTGGTTTAAACCAAAACTTAAGTTTTACATCAGAAATAGGAACTAAATTAATTTACTTTTCAAGTTTTCTTGTAAAAATCGATATTACTTTCTCCAAGTACAAATTTAGTACCTACCTAAAATAAGTACTAATTATGTAATATCGTGTAATATTGTAATTCAAATTTCACATTACTATAAAGTTTCAAAATTCCCTACTTCGGTATGGTCAGATAAAAATTGAATATATTATATTAATAAAAACTGTCAAAGTATTACTTCTACAAATCTGTATTTCAATTAATAAGATTACATCTAAATATAACCAATATTGTTAAAATAAAAGCACAAATTCTTTATAATTCCAAAATACCATAGAGTTCCCAGACCTCAGTCGAAGCATTCGTTTATCTAGGTTTATCTACCTTTGCGCGAAGAGTAACACTTGCCAGAGACATGGGGTACCACTTGATTTGCATCCACGAGCGTGACACAATTCTTTAACAATTGAAGCCCTTGGTGTAAAAAGGATCCAAACCACAATTTGTCGTGAAGTGACTGTTTTAGCTCAAAACATTTGTTAACCAGGATTTTACTAGCCACATACAAATTATTTTACCTCTAATCCGAAAGATGTGCTATTTTTCGTAATATTTATATTTAAATAATGTTTCTAATTATATTTGACAGATTTAAAACAAATTAAAAATTTAATTTCCCAAAACTTACTTAATATGGCATGTAACCAACCTTATTACGCCAAGGTTTTCAATTTTTCAATAATAAAAAAATTGTTTAATCCGGGCCCGACTTTTCCCTCGAATCTAACAGAGATAGCACCATTCCGTCTTGCTTGGTTCTCGACCGCCAGATCAAAGACGCCGACACGGAGTTGTGGAGCTGTATTGTATAAGCTGTGGTATTAGTCGTATTAAGTCGTTTCTCACTTTAAAGAATAGTCAGATTTACGTTAAAATGCCTGTCAAATTAAACTTTTTTTAAATTTCCTTCTTTCCATTAATGTAACTATTTATAAATAGTTTTAATATAATGCTGTTGTTTTTTATTTATATTTTTTATGGAATTAATTAACTTAATAATTGCAATCCTAATTGTGCGATACATAATTTACATTCAAGGCCTAACTTCAATTTATTTATGTTTGAAAATGGCTCTTTAGTCGAAACCGGTCGTCAATCCAATAAAAGTTGTGGTAGGTATTGACTTTTCATTTTATTTATCTTGAAGATGACCATATTTGAGAGTTTAAAATCCATTTATCGATTGAAGAAGTTTTTTACATGTTTTACCAAATAGGCAATATCCGGTATTCAATAAAAGTTTAGTGGAAATGTGGAAAATAAACTCATTGGCAATAGAAGATGAAACAGAAAGTAAGTAATAAATTTTATAATCCGGATGTTAGTAAATTTTAATATTAACATAAACGAAACCATGACCTCCAAATATTCAAATTCAGGTAGAATTCTTAATATTATATAATTATAGAAACCAGTAACATTTATAGTTTTTCATATTTTTATTATTATATTATTGAAATCTTAGTAGTCAAGTAGAAGACAAAGAGATCTAATTATTTATATTAATATTATTACAAATAAATTAGGGCTGAATATTGAAATGTTCACTCAAATATTGCCAATGATTTTCAGTGTTGCAGTCATAGAAATTAGAAGACCAATATAAACATAACATTTAAGCAGAAATTGAAACCTACTGTGCATAAAAACGCGTCTCTGCGCCTGACATCGCAAAATAGTGTGTCTAGAAGCTTGCGCAATATGCATGACTTGTCCCTGTAGTGTTGCCAAATATATTAAACATACCTAACAGAAAAGAATTTTAAATTAATTAATTTTTAAATTATATGATTTAAACAGTTTATATCTACGAAATATCGCCACAAAATAACTTATACACATTTAAATAATCAACTAATAATATTTATGTGTAATTACATTCCCAAAAATATATACAAATACCGTATTAATGTCATTAATACCGTATTTTTAATGTTCAATAAGCGATTCACCTACAAATTCAATATTGACCTGGCAATAGCACTAAAATCCGGTGTTTCAAGGCTATATGACGCTGCCCTTACAGGACCGTTTGTAGTTTATTATTTATGCCGCGTTTGAGAATCCACATCGGATGCATCTGAGATGTAGTAAGTAGTAAATCTTTGATCACGTGATTCAGTATACGTAAATGTAATGGGACAGATGTGTCCGATGTGGATAAAAAACGCTCGAGATGTAAAAAATGCATCCGATGTGGATTCTCAAACGCGGCATTAATTACACGATGAAAGTGGCATTTTATTTTTAGTTTTGTGTAGTGTTTAGTCAAATCCTAGGTACAATAAAAGACATTTTTACATTGGCTAATGAAAATGTAATTAATGTATTAGACAGCTGTTATATTTATTACAAGATTTATGTCTGCAAATCTAAACCTACCTAAGAATTATAATTATTTAAATAGAGAGCTGTATATTTATATACAGGCTGCCCAGCGACGGGGAGACATTATCGATATCGGTTTTAATGCATTTTAAAACATAAACCCGATCTCAACAATCTTAGGAACTCTTCTGTCACTCGATATTTTAATCGGTACTTCCTCTTCGCTTTTTGGCTGGCACAACAATTATTTACATTTCTTCATTCCTTACCGCGTTCGAACCAGTAAGGTTTAAAGAAATTTAAAAAAAAACCTACTTTAAAAATAAAGATGTTAATGATTTTCTTATGGATCCCATCTTCAGATCTTGACTTAATGTATATAAAACTGTTTCCTTTTCTAACAAAAATAATCCTAGAAATCGGGCAACGTGGTAAAGAATTATCGCTCAACATACATAAAAAAATATTTCAACGAATTGAGAATATCCTACCATTTTGAAGTAGGTATGTTAAAAAAAAATTGTTAATAAAGTGAAAAGTAGGGCATGAACATATATTATAAAGTGTATAAAATGATAGATAAATCCAGTTTAGAAGGTATTATAAATAAACTGTGGAAATATCGAGACTCTCGATTTTGAATCGGAAAAATATTCTACGCCATTTAGTATGAAAGCTGATCAAAATGAAACACATGAACGACAAACTGTTATTGACAACTTTCTTCAAACGTTTTCTATTTTTCCGAAAACTAACTAGATAGTTCGAAAATCATTTCCTTCGTTAAAACGCCTCTTGTTCCGAAAAAGGTACACGCCTGCCAACATTCATCGTTCATTAAAAAAGTGGTAGATACAAAACGCTTCGTATTGTAAGGCCAAAATATATTTAGAAATCGAAATAGTCATATAAACAAAAAAATCATATGAGTGAGATAACTACCAAATTAATGATTTACAAGTTTATTCCTATTATTTATAAAATAGGTTTGCAATGTGCTGGTGTGGAATGTTATCATCGACTAAAAACTTTAAATCTTTGTATTAAATTGATCGAAAACAAACTATAAATTGGTTTAGGCTATATAGAATGTTTCTAGTAAGCAGCAACTAATTTTTATTATGGAACCGAAAGACCCTTTTAAAAAGGTTCAAAATTAAAATAAAATATGTACCAAGTAAATGTAGTAGTATTTTTTAATTTATATTGAAAATGGTAACATGAAAGGTTTTCTGTCTAACGACTCATAGTCTCGGCTGACAAAATGTAAAAAAATGATCTAACATAATATTCCTGGGCCCTATTTTGCACTCCCCAGATTAAATTTAGTTGTAGCAAATAATATTATCAAATAAGATGTCAAATCAAAAGCAAAATCTCGTGACTACAGTACTAATGATTGCCTGTTTGGAAAAGTATCTTTGTTTGTAAATATTTATATGCATAGTTATATTTAAATGCGCGAGTGTAATGTTAAGTATAAACAAAATCCGCCCATTATGTATATACGTTTAGTTACCGATCCTAGTAGATAGGCAATTTATTATTGTTTTAAGTTTTACCGTAGGGAGAGAGAAAATCAATATTAGGATAAATGGTCCAGCTCCTTTCTGATTACGTAGGTACCTAAAAAATATTTTAGTTTTTGGTTAAGTAATTAATTATTGTAACAGTGATTTTCTTGTGATAGTACCTAATTTAGATTGTGGATTAAAGTTTTTGTATATAATTTCGCTGTTTAATAATAAACGTAGTCAAAACCGGAGCACGTGGTTTTTCTGGAAAGTATTTTTAAAATCACAAGCAAAATCTCATGACTACTGTACTAATGATTGCCGAAAATTAACTAATTCATATTTTATGTCATATCTTTCTTAATAACGACTGTCAGAACCATATTTACCTTAACTTGAAATTTTTTTAATCGTTTTTTGTATATAATCATCTCTAAAAATGTATGATTGAAATATCGTGCGAACTATTTGTTCGATCAATAAAAAACTTGCACCGGTCCTGTTCGCACCAGCACCGTTATACGCATGAGCTCCGACACACTATTTTCTCCTTATGGTTTCATTTTTGATATATGGAATCGGCTTTCTATACTATTTCTATGGTTGCAGTGCTAATGTTAAATATTCTGCAACAAAAACAGAACATTGAATTTTTTTTCTAATACCAATTATTAATTGGTATTTTGAAAAAGATAATTTGGTGAAATTTATTAAATTTCGCAAAAGTGGTTACCGAAATCAATTTTATTAAACGTAGGCTTGATTATTTCCTAATAAAAAAATATAATTCTGTGCGGTTATTATTAAGAGAAAGTTATATAACACGCTGGCCATTTAAATAATATTCTTTTAGCTCTTGACCTTGATCTAAAATCAATTCTCTTTCTCTTACTGAGTTATATAATAAATTATTATTAGCAAATTCATAATTACTAGAAAATACATAATGATTTTTTCACCTATTAAGTTTATAAATATTGTAAATATTACCAAGTTTTTATTTATTTGAATTAGTGATAAAAATCGTTATAATAGGGTTCATGTCTCTATGGTTAACGCTTGAGTGGTAACAATTAAATCAAATCCATTTTTGACTAATATTGCACAAAACCAAGCGGTGAAACAAATTAGCAAATGGCGACAAAAATTCGATAATAAAATATTCGAAAAAAGAAGAAAAAATTTACTAAAGTTAATTTTAAAAATCAGAATTTCATCATGTCTCAAACAATTAGTTTTTACCAAATTCCTTTACAAAATAAATTCTTGGGCCATTGCTTTTATAAATAATACGTAATAACGTGTTTGGGGCTTTTATTTGACTCTCCCTCGTAGAGGGAGAGTCAAATTTTGTTCTGTACATCTCTTTATTTATATTTTATCTTGTTTTCTAAACCATTATTCACGATTTAATGAGATTTTTTTTTCTAATTAAATATAGAATTTTAAATTATAAAACCATGGCAAAATGAAAAACATTATGCTTTTTAGGAACTTTTTTCAGATGTCCTAAGTCATTCTAACCTTAAATTTCACGAGATGATTACTTTCTTACTTTCAGTTCGAGGTTGAAAGTTCAGATACAACTAAAATGCACTTTTTGCAAATTGCAACGAACTGTAATTGGATGATGTAATAGATTTGGAGAGCATTGTGCAATACCTATCCAATGTAACAGCGATATCGATATTTATTTAATGTTTACTTTCTCCAATGGTACCTATAACCATTCTTCGGAATAATTATTGACCTACTTAACTTTTATGCGAACTTGAGAGCGGCAGCAACGTCCTAAACTTAATATACAGGGTGTGCCACATGAAATTCCCGAAACGATTAGGTGTTAAAACTTGACAATATTTTTACTTAGATAAACCAACAATAAATGTTTTTGTATACATACATATACAAATAATTAATATTCCTCAAAAAATCGTACATGGCAAGAATCGAGTATTTTTGTTAAAAGTCTCGATTAGAGGTGTTGAAGAAGATATGAAAAAAGTACATTTTTATGTTTTTCATCGTATAAAATTTTGTCCGATAATAATACATAACTTGATTTTTTAAATAATTGCACCTTTAAAAATTCTACGCCAATGGCAAAAAAGGGGTTTGAGTATGAAATTTGGATTGGGTTCTCATTTACTACAAAAAAGTACCCTTGATAACATTCGATTTACTCTCATGGTTTTGACAAAGTTTGTATTTTAATAATTATTGTTTATGTTCTAAAATTACTAAAATGCAAATTAGGCAATCTTGAGTTTTTTTAAAACAATTATAATTCTAATTCGTGAGTTTTACAGTAAAAACAGGAAAAAATGAGTTAAAATCTTTTTATCTTTGACAAATTTAGTTTATAATTAATATTTTTTATATAATTACTTCATTTCAATGTAAGTTTTCTCATTTAAAATAAAAAATTCCTATTATAGAACTTTAAAAATGCGTTTTTTTTCCTAACTTTTATAGCCCGTTAGTATATGAACTTTTGAGATAAAAAAAATCAACTCCGAAGTATTTTTTTTAGAGAATAATGCCCTACAATATGCCTGGATAAATTTTTATCTCAAACAGTTCAAAAATTTTCAATCATAGAGGTTTAAACTACATCAACTTTCATAGCCCGTATGTATATGGATTTTTGATGCAACAAAAATCAACTCTGGTGTATTCGTTTAGACAATTTAATGCTCTATAAGAATATGCCTGGATAAAAATGTATCTTAAACAGTTCAAAAGTTATAGCATTTTAATGAAAATTTCCATGATACTGCTTTAAACTAAACATGTTTGTTTTTCATCAACTTTCATAGCCCGTAAGTATATGAATTTTGAAAGCAAAAAAGTCAACTCCGGATTATTTTTTTTAGAGAATTGATAAAGTTTATATCTCAAAGAAAATGGACATTTAATTAATTCATTATTATTAATAATGCCGTCTGGACTCCCAAGTATGGATGTTTTTCATAAATAAATAATCAACATTCTTGTACCGTTAAAAGGAAAATTTTTAAAGCACCATGTCTTCTATTATTTATTATTTATTTCATTAAAATTATTTATTGGAAAAAACAAGCTATCATAATAAGAGAAAAATCAATAAACAAAACATTCATTTAATTATTAATTAAAGTTTTTGACGTGTTTTTCATTAGACCGCGTCATAAAACTGCAGTAGTTTTTCCTACAAAACCTTTGATTTTTGTGAAAACAATTATATTATTATTAGCGACGTAATTTTAAAATAAAAATAGTTTCCTTTTTTATATGATTCGAAGCCGCAAACGCAATAGAATGTCCGACATTTTTAAATGAATAATAATTTATTTGTGGATAAAGATTTGAGATCTAAAAAGATGTGGGGACGAAAAAATAATAGTATTCAAAAAAATACATTTTTCGAACCTGTAGAATTAGTTGTTAGATACCAAATTAATTAACATCGTCTCAAAAATTTTAAATTAGATCCTAATTTGATTATTTTTGGAATTAAACTCCTAAAATTGACATCAATTTTATTTGTATAACAAAAAAAATTGATCGATCTTTTACACCACCTTGTATATTAATCAGTCATTCCTAAAAATTAACTAGAAATTACTAATTTTCTACCTTGTTAAGTAATTCCAATTAAACTCAAACATTACTTTCTGTTTCTTCTAGATAATGTCTGACCGCAAGTGGGTCACCGACCCAGACGATTACATCTGCACGCTGTCACCTGAGACCCAGAAGATCGCCGAGGAGGAGCTGCGCGAAGACGAAAGTTCTCGTCGATCAGCGCTGGCCTCCATGCGAGAATGGATCATGCAGAATCCCAAAATAAGGAATTGTAGAATGGGTAAGTAGAATAAACCATGCCGAAATGTCCTCCATAGTTTTTTAATTGAGTTAGATGAACGGCAAACGTTTTTAAGGTCGAATGTCCTCGCTTGAACTTGCTGGGAAAGATTTACAATTTGTTTTCAAGGACTATTTGTAAAAAAAATGGATTTCATTTGAACAAACTTCGTATATTCATTTGTATCCACGCTAAAACAATATAAAACATTTGAGTAGATTAGTCTTAATTAAATTTGCGCTTTTAGATTCGAAATTCCTGTTGCGATTTTTGCGTTTCAAAAAATTCCACGTAACACTCGCACAAGAATGCATCGAACGCTACATCCTCTTGCGGCAGACATTCGGAGTCGCCTTTAACTGCTTGGACATCACGATACCAATGATGCAACAGCTTACCGAATTGGGATACATGTTCGCTTGTCCAAAAAGAGACAGCAAGGGAAGGAGGGTAATAGTAACTAGGCCTGGTGAGTATTTTGAAAAGCATCACTAAAATGTCTTATCTTATCTATATAACCTAGCATTATCTTCTGCAGGCCTCCACATCATGTGCCATCTATTGCGATTCGTGTCTAATTTTATTTTATTTTCTAATAATGTTAGTGATTGTATTTGGTCAAACTTGTGACACCGCCAATGTATGCTTGATCGGAAATATACTCCTTTTGCTTGATTTTTCTCTCACAAATTCCATTTCATGTTCCTTATAACTTGGCCACACAATACTGGAAAAACGAATAATCAAAAACGTAGATTTCGGTAGTGATGAACAAAACAATACCAAAACCAAGACCGCGTAAGTCTTGCACACTCGGTCTTGGTCTTGCAAGCTTTCAGCTGGTCTTGGTCTTACAAAAATGCAAGACCAAGACCAGTCTCGCTCATCACTAGATTTCGGTTCCTCCTCTTTCCTTTTTTGCTAGAAATACCCACTATTCCTGTATGTTAGTTAGCACACTCCTCGCACTAAACCTTTTGTAATATTTAACTTTCTTTACAAGGCGTATTCGATCTATATTCGTTTACCAACGCGGACATGTGTCGAATCCATGGTATCGTGTATGAAACTTTGATGGAAGACGAAGAAAATCAAGTTAGGGGATTTGTACACTTTGCCGATGGACAAGGAGTGGGATTCCCCTACCTAACTTTATTCTCCATCAAGGAAGCCGTGCGTATAGTTAAAAACGGAGAGGTAAGTTATTCGAATCGATTAGTATTAGAATTGCCTAAATGCTTCAGCACCGCTCCCATTTTTTTGCAATTGATCATTAATGTCTCATTTTATTTTCAGCTGTATCTTGTAACAATGTCTCTGTATACAGGGTGTTATTGAAATACACGTACATATTAAAATGGGGAATAGTATGTAATGACCAAAAACGATTAGCACCAATTTTAACTTCAAATTCTAAAATTTAAATATTGGGGAAGAGTCCCCTTTTCCGACCTACTAGTTTCCATATTTAAAGAAGTAAAATAAATCGAAATTGAACTTACCCATAGAAATTGCACTGTTGCCGTAGCAAAACCAATTAATTCAAAATAAAGTTTATTACAGTAATTGTTCAAAATGCCGTCCATTATTATTTACACACACTTGCAATCGTCTTTCCAAAGAACTTTGAACATTAGAAATTAGTCTTGGATTTTGTCGTAGTTCGTCGGCTACCGCATTAACTTTATTGGTTAATTGTTCAACACTATTAATAGGTTCATTATAAACCAGTTGTTTCATGTGACCCCACAAAAAGAAATCGCATGGATTTAAGTCCGGAGATCTCGGAGGCCATTTAGTAGGTCCATTTCTGCCTATCCACTTTTGAGGAAATCTAATGTTCAAAAACTGCCGTACGTTTAAATCAAAGTGAGGAGGAGCGCCATCTAGTAGGTACCACATCCGTTGCCTTAATTGTAACGGTATCTCTTCTAGGAGTACTGGCAAAATATCTTCTAAAAAGTGGAGATATCCTGGCCCATTTAATCTGTTCGGGAGAACATAAGGCCCGATTAAATACTGATCTATTATGCCAGCCCAAACATTTATTGAAAATTTTCTTTGATGCCCAGTTTCCATAATGGCGTGAGGATTTTTATCACTCCAAATATGCGTATTGTGCATATTGAACACGCCATCACGAGTGAATGAAGCCTCGTCAGTATACAATAATATTTTTAGAAAATCAGGAATATCAACACATTTTTGAATCATCCATTCACAAAACTCCACTCTCTTTTCTTCATCACCTGGATATAAGGCCTGGACTTTTTGGATGTGATAAGGATGTAAACCTTGTTCTTTAAGTGTCCGCCACACAACAAATGAGGACACTCCAATTTCAAGACCTAGTCTTCTACAACTTAATTGAGGCCGGTTTTCAACAGCTTCCAATATTTCTTCTTCGGCCGCCAATGTTCTTTGTGTTCTTGTTCCCCCTCGATCTGCATTGACACTCTCAAATTTTCCATGGTCTCTTAGATGCTGAACAGTTGAAATAAACGTACGACAGTCCGGAATTCTCCGATTTGGAAACCGTTCGCGATACAGGATTTGTGCTTGCCGAGAATTTTCTCCAGCTGCCCCATAAACCAGCACTATATCCGTTAGTTCAATATTCGTAAATAGTGGCATCGTAAAAAAATATTTAAAAGTAATCGTAACAACACTTTTTACCAACTTGGAAATGACGCGCTCGTGTTAGCCAGATTCGTAAATCAACTAAAATTTTAATAATCTATAGTTTTAAAAATGTATAGTTTAAAAACAATCATTTATCAAATATTCTAGTTTTTTGATAACGAGGGTAGTAAAAACCAGTCTTCGGAAATAGAAATTAATTCGAAAATCTTGGCAACATGGTTATTTCTTACAAGACTAGTTTTCTTATCATCTGACAAAAACTTGCATATTAATTACTGTTGATGTTTAAAATAGGTAAATAAACCTAATTTATATAGGTCATCCTCAACATATCAGTGAAGTAAGTACGTTTGTTTTAGAATTAATTTTCAAAAATTAATAACTCCCTTAATAAGGGGTATTTTTAAAAAATAATATTTTTCTACATTCAGTGGGGATCTGCGCAATACCCAGTTTTAATATGTACGTGTATTTCAATAACACCCTGTATATTCATATTGAAATGTTGAATTGGCTGTTTTTAAATTTCCAGTCAAATAACCCAATGAAACTCTTTCTCTCTAATAGTAAACAAAACAACATTATTTTCTCTTGTTCCTTCCTCTCTTCCTGTGCCTGGTCTACCGTCTCTGCCTTTCTGTCTTTGTATCTGTGTCGCTCTTTCTTGGTCTCATCCTGTTCTGCTGGATTCTAGTAGTATCTCCCTCTCGGCTTGTACACTGGTACTAGTATGTTCCTGTATGTTTTTGTCTGCTCCTGTATGTTCCTGTCTGTTCCTGTCTTTTTAAACTTTATCTTCCTTTCTACTTTCTTTCTACTATGTTTCTACTTTTTTCTACTGTGTTTCTTTGTTTCTACTGTGTTTCTACTGTGTTTTTACAATCTTTCTACCCTGTTTCTACTTTCTTCCTACTTTGTTTCTTTTCTTTTTTGTTGTTAGAATAGAGGTACCTACCGTACATACTTTAAAAATAGTTGTACCTATATAATCAAATTTTGTTAAATAATATATTTAATAAAATTCATACTCATTCCCTTTATTTATTCGAAATAATATCTTTTTTTCAAGAACGGTTGTTTTAGAATAAATTTTATTTTGTTTCTGCTGATAAAAAAAATATATTTTTATTTTTTCTAAAACAAAAAAAAATCTCCAAACCTTAAAGAAAAAAAAAAAAGTAATCGCAGTCAGTAGGATTCGAACCTACGCTCCCAGAGGGAATCTGATTTCTAGTCAGACGCCTTAACCGCTCGGCCATGACTGCTATAAAACACTTCCTTCCAAAATGTTTATTTAAACATATCACCACAGCATAATAAATAACCAGCAATATTTCTCCCCCATTTTTTCGCATCTGAGCAGTTCGCCGCGCAAGACGTTGCTCGATTTAGAACCTTTCTAAACCAGTCAGTAGCGGATGTGATTGCATGGGCGAGAGGTTAGATTTATTTGTTGTGTTTAGTTGCCAGTGGCGGAGTTATATTTATAGTTTTAAACCTTTAGTATTTAGTATTAACTTTTATTTAGTATTAGTATTATTAGTTTATAGAAATTAGTGAAAAACATTACAATATGACTTCGAAGGCAAAATACGGTGTGGTTTGTGCTTTTTAAAAATAAACATTCATGCGAATCCTAAATAGTATTTATTTATTTATAGTTTCTTTATTCAAAATATAAAAAAGTATATTTTATTAAATTACAGTTTACTATTGGATCAGCACTACTATTTTTTGTACGACCTAAAATTCAACAATAAAAAAAATAATAGCATGCATAGTTGGTCGCGTTGTTCTCGCAGATACATCCATTCTAATTACGGCTTTTTAAAAATAAACAATCATGTGAATCCTAAATAGTATTTATTTATAGTTTTTGTATTCAAAATATAACAAAAGTATAGAAACTCTACTGGAAATTGCAGCTATGGTTTCCCATATTTACGAAATTACTTGTTGGTGACTTTATCTCTGTAGGCCAAAATTAATTAAAAAAAAATAAAAATTTATTGTCCTGTGGCCGAGCCTTACCTTGGTTATAGAACTCTATCATGATATCGTATGAAGGTACAGGATTGAAAATGGTGGATGTTCTGTAAAATTAATAATATAGATTTAATAAGTCCTTCTGTAAACAATATCATTGAATTTTTAAATGAACAATTTGTTAAAGGCTAAAGTTACTCTATTTTCAATACTTTTAGATCGTGTTGAATATTTTGTCAAAGTATACAAACTTCGTCCTACATTTTCTAGATATTGTCATACGTGGTACTCGTAATCTCTTTTATCTTACTCATTATCTTTATACTTATACTACTTGCTCTTTGCACAGCACATAGGATAAAAACTATTTCAAAAATAGAGATAGGGAATATTCGTAACCTGGGGGAGAAAATTGAGATATTAATGCCGAAATTATTGAAATCATCCGGTCCAGGTCATGATCAGCCTAAGTTAATAATACCTTTCTTAACTAAATTAATAAGAGATAATATTAAAAAATTACTAATTATACATCGCAAGCCTTACCATGCAGCATCCTATCAGATTGTTTTAAGGTAGATAAAGAAAAGAATAAAGAAGGCACTAATACGAATATTTCTTAAGCCTTCATATTTGAGGCATGCCGCTTCTTCAGCGGCATTTACAGCTGGAGTTAACATAGAAGCGATTAGAGCTGCAGCCGGTTGGTCAAAGATTTCCCAGGAATGTTATAAAGTTTATAACAAATCGCTCATCAATGACAATGAACTAGCTAGAAAAATTAACTCCTGATTTACAAATTAGAAATCTAAAATTTGTTTAATTTAATATAAATACATCTATTCGTATTTTGATATGGTATTAGATTATAATTAAAATAGTTAAATAATGAAAACATATAATTTGTTATCTTGTACTCTTTCTTGTATTATTTTCAATGGAAAAAATAAATAAGAATTTTGATAAAATGGTATTAATTAAAGTTACTTATTAATATTATTATAAGGACTTTACTTATAATTATATAGGACACTACTTAAAAAAAGAGCATCGAAGAATATCGCTCCCGTGCTTTAAACATCTACGGCTTTGAAAAATTAACAATCATGCGAATCCTAAATAGTATTTATTTAGTTTTTTTTATTTAAAATATAACAAAATATATATAATTAATAAGTTATTCAGAAGAATCATTATTTTCTATATCAGGATTAAAACATTTGTCGTAGATTGTTCTATCATGTATTTGGCAGGCATCTATTTTTGTACTTATCTAATTAGTTTATTTTGTGGCAACAAATTTTTAAATTAAGAAATACAGCTATCGTAATTCATAAAAATATTTAAAGCAATGAAGATCTAAAGTTTTCCGTTTGCATCTATTTATGTCTCTAATTAGTTTATTGCGAATATTAAATTTTCAAATTGGGATTTTCGGATGTCATTCTCAAAAACTATTTAAAATAGTTTACCCGAGGGTTACATCTATTTATGTTCTTATCTAAATAGTTTATTGTGGTAATCTTCACTTGTCTTATTACATTTAGCAAATATTAAATATTATAATGCCATGCGATATTTGCAACCAATATTCAAAGGCACGTGAAGAGATAAAAGAGTCATCTTTATATATATTTTTTAAAGGTTATTACCAGAATGCCCAGTGTGACCCATATGGCAACCTTAGAAATCCACATGATGATTTTTCACAAATAAAAAGCACCATTGAAACAATATTTCAAAGCAATTTTATAACGTTTATAACTGAGCCAAAAATTTGTGAGCGGTATATTAATATTTGCAAAGATATTTCGTACACACATTTGTGCCCGCATTTTCCCAAAAATTTGTAATCTATTTATATTTAAGAGTTCGTTTATATTATACTTTTAAAAAATAAAAATTTTAATAATATTAATAAAAATAAGTTAATTATATGGCGCCATGCATAAAATTTTAAAATGTATGTACTTGTACTATTGTAATATAAATATTTTTTAAAGGAAAAAAAAATATGTACCTACTTGTTATCTAAAAAACGTGTTTTTATATTCCTCACCAAAAAAAAAACACCTGAAAATTAAAAACAAATGCTTTAACAAACGAATAAGTCAACAATTAAACAATGTTTTATTTCCTAAATTCATCCTATTACGTTCCCGACACAACATAGCCGAAAATTCGCAAATATTCCTAATCCGACCCCGACTTCTAAATCGAAGTGACATAAGCAAGGTCAAATTTCTATTTTTAGAAAGGGGCGGGAGTAATACTGCTGGTTATTTATTATGCTGTGATATCACTATAGGGACCGTGCGTCATGACTTTAACGCTAACTGGTGACAAAAATGTGAACTTTATGGGGGGTATTTATTAATGTTTTATACGGCATTTATTGTTTAATAATTATTAATTAAATAAAGTCGAATTATTTTCGTAATATCATTATCGAAAAAACTTGTTGCATCCGTGGATGTACAAACACCACTTTGGAAACCTGGATTACATTCGATAGTAAATAAATTTTATAAATTTCCACAGAGCACAACAATTAATGTCTCACACCCAATGCTATACATAATTACAAAGATTGCTTATCCATATGTAAATCAGACGACGAAAAGCGTATTTCACTAGGCAAAGTTTTCTTTTTATCTAGCTTGTATCAATTTTGAGCACTTAAGTTGTAAAGAAATCATTTACAGAACCGGTTTAGAAATTAGAATCTTTAGTGTTTTCTTGTCATTAAGATTTTTACATATTTAAATGAACCTTTTATATAAATATAATTTTACAGATAATTAATGGTTTATTCTGTTGATTAAAACTAATGTAGAATGTTTATTATGAAACAAGAATGTCCCATTTGACAAAAATATCATGGCCCTCTTTACAATTTATTATTAAAATAAACAAATCATAAATAATACATTGCAATTACTGTCAAAAGAGATTGCAACAAACTTTAAAATATTAAAAATCCAGTGATTTTTTGTAAATTTTTTTAGTGACATTACCATTAAACCTTATTCAGAATAATAGATAAGTGTCCAATTACAACTCTTACCAAAGTTGTTTATACCTCACCTCAAAGTTGTTTACATTACCTTTTCAAAATTGTATTACATATTGCAATTATGTATTTTATGTAGTATTATTTCTGAAATAAGAGTAGTCTAATAGTTAATTATGCAACAAGTGCAATAAACGCTTTTTGCACGAGTTGCATACAATATTTTTTCTACGTTCATGCAAAAACCAAAAAATGTTTTATAGGACTGCAGTTCTATTATCCAAATCATAGTAGGCGTGATCGTCTACCTTTGTTTGAGGCATTTATTTACGTTTGTATTCATAATTTGTAATGACATTTTTAATAAAATACATTTTTGAATTAATTTATTTATTAAACGATTGAAAATAATATAAAATATGCAATTGTTTTTAAAACGTACTACAGAAAATGAAAATGGGCTAAATATTTGGCGTTGATTTTAATATTTATGTTTGTCATGATCATAAAACGCTGTAGTAAAATGACAGATGAGTGGAATAAAATTTTTATTGCACTAGTGCAATAAAGACCCAGTTTTTTCATTAAATATAGTTCAATAAAGTTTTGTTTTTTGCATGAACGTAGAAAAAATTATTTATACCCATCTGTTATAAAAATTGTTTAGATCTCTTAATATTATTTAACTACATCGAAACTCAACTTTCCAAATAACATGTCTTGAAGTAAAACTTTAATTATTTTCTTTTTCTAAAGATTAAAATGCTAAAATTTTATTTTAAAACACATTTGGGCTAGAACGGCTCTATTTAGTGAGCACTAGGAAAGGCACATTGCAACCCGCTTTTCATATTTTTTTATAAATGGGTGAGCAATCTATAATATGTATCATTGGACATCTCATAAACGTCAGTGGATGAATGACATTTCGACTAACAAAGCTAAACAGATTTATTATTATTATTATTATTATTATTATCAATCTTTTTAATTAATTTACATTTTTTAAATGTTATTGTAATACTTTTAATTTCAGTGTTACTAAATACCGATATTTTTACATTGGATACACTTGTTTAAAACTTTACAATTTACTGTCACTTATCCATTTAAATCTTTTTGCTTAAAATGTATATACATGTCCAGATTTTAATAATGTTTCACATTTTACGTCATTTTGACCATGTACACGATTGTTTGGTACGGGCCGGTATCTATTTTTAACTATATTTAATATTTTAAAAAATATCCTTTATTATTTACTTGCAATGTTTACCCCATTTAATTCTAAAATTAAACACTAGAGAGGGCTAACTTCGGCAGTAGTGCTGCCTCTATATTTCACGCACGGTCCCTATTTTATTTAAATTGTTTTTGAGGTAAGTTAAATTAAATATGTAAATAAAATTAAATAAATTATACAGTATTTTTAGACTACCCATTTTATATTAAACTTTGAAAAGAAAATAGAAAAATTAGTTCAAAATTAGCTGATTATTGTGCATACAATGCTAATTCTAATTTTGAAAGGGCAAAAAGGAAAGGTTCAAATAATCAGACGTTGAAAGCATATAATAGCAAAAATATATTCATATTTGTAAATATGCAGTGTAAGAGTAGAATTAAAAAATTATGTGAAAATGCAGAAGTGGAATACCAAAAAAATGTAGTATGTATAAAACCAGGGTTTAGTAAAACTTCCGGTAGTAGAACGAATTTTTAAATTTCTTTGTAAGTTTTAATAATGTCCAGAAACGCGTCAACATTTGTCGTATCTGATCCACTAAAGGAACGCTGAATGTCTATGGCACTTTGTACCGAAGTATTTTCAGCGCAATAAGCAATTGCGAAAATTGTTCCATCGCCGTCGATATCCACACATCCTTCTGTATCATTAGGCTTTTCTGAGCCACTGCGTAAAAATTATTAAATCTGTAAAACTAAGATATTTCAGACAGTCCGGCAACACCGCGACGCAGTTACTATATTTAGCTATGAAAGTTCGAAACGTGACAACGTCGGAGTTCTGGAGAGATAGTCCACGATTGACAGACTGTCAGTTCTGTAATTGCCGTTCTGTGACTCAGCGCGAACTTTACAAATGACGCCTTGATTTATTCATGTCGAAAAATTTATATAGAAAAAAATGTAATTTACTAATTATTTACTAGCTATCTTAGTATCTGTTTAAAGGTGCTTTGGTACTTTCATTAGAAAATGATAAAAATACTGCAGTCAATGAAATCTAACAGATTGACTGTTTTCCAAAACTACAAAAAATGTAGATTGACTCTGAGAATAATAAACTGTATCGTACTCACCAAAGGCAGAATCAATCGCCTCACTAACATATATTTGCACAAAATAGTTTTATTTTCACTTAATAAACATTAAAAGTTCAGTTTTGTCATTAAACTCGCGAAAGGCTCGATTTTTTATGAGTTCGGTCTAATGTTGGGGAGCCAATTTTGTAAATGGACGACGTAGAATATGAAAACACTGCACGTATTAAGAAAATTAAACTTTAATGTGTGAAATAAATACTAATATATTGATTCAATGTATATTTGAATCGATCGCGGTAAACTATTAACTGTGTCAAGTCAACCTCTCTTGTCTGTCACTCGCTAGGCGGCAGCACTACGCAGGCATGGGTTCAAGGTTGCTACTAGCAGGAAACAGGGCCGGCACCAGGGGTTGTGTAATATTGTACGATTTTTAATTTAAAACAATATAAAAGTTTTTACCGTTTAGTATAGTCATTTATAGTGCTATCTTTATGGTTTTTAATAGGGGGAACTTTAGTTTTTACCAAACAAACAACCTTTTTATTTTGTAGTAATTTTTGCTTGAAAATTTCAACATATATTTTATATTATTTTATACCGGTTACATTTTGATTTTTGTCATAAAAATATGTAATCGTTTAGTCCTAAATAGATATTTATTAAGCATTTTTTCATTTTTTATTAGACATTTCATTGCAATTACCTCCACACATCGCTATAGCGAAATAAATTGCATTTTACCCACTTATCAAATAAAAGCAATATCTCTCGTGATTTTTATACTTTCAGAGAACACTTCCGATGAGACATAAGGAGGTCCATGGTATGCACGTTAATCCCTCGATGAAATTCGCCCTCGACTTCGGCATGTCCTTAATTTCAGAAAAGATTAGAAGCAGAGTAAGACTATACAGCAATTTGCAGGAAGTAATTTCAAGCGGACATGTGGAAGTTGATGTTCTACCCAAAGAATATGGTGGTGAAATGCCAATGAGGGAAATGATAGGTATATATAGAGTGAGCCACAAAAAATATTTATAAAATAGACCACGAAAAAATTACGTATCTCGGAGCGTACAATCCTTGTTTTTAAATTAGTCAATGAAGTCTATTTGACGATTAAGTATTCTGTGCATAAACATTATAATATCAGAAATTTGTCTTCGTGATTCTAGCACAGCTTAACAATACAGCTAAAACACTCTCTTGGCGGCAACGGTTTGCGTCGATTTCGTCGCGCATCGCTTAAGCTCCGCCTTCGAAGGGAAAAGACGGTTTTGGTGTTCAGAAGCGTACTTAGGTAAGGTGTTGAGTCGTGCGTATAATTTCGTTGATTGTATAATTTCGTGGAGCCTATAATTTCGTTGATTTTGTTTGAGTTAAAGGTACTGTTATTATTTTGGTGACTCTTTAGCTATGAGTAGAATGAGAGAAAAAAAAAAAAAGACATCATTCTGTTTGTGCAGTCAAAAGCTGTTTTAATAAGGGTTATACCTGCAAGAAAACATTCTTTAGTTTTCCCAAGGACCCAAACCGATAAGTACCACATTATAAGAAATGTTCATTGTTAAAAATATAATTTATACAGGGTATCCCATTAGTGCGTTATTGTTCATTATTTTGTTGTAGACACACAAGAAAGTTTTAAATAAAAGTTATATGGATTTGAAAAATACCTACATATTTTAAAAATATCTTTGGATATACAGGGTGTCACGTTTTTGCTTGGCAAATTAAAATGTATGTTTTTTAAATGAAACACCTTGTATTTTATTTTATGATAAAATTATTAACACCCTAAATTATTGTAAAGACGAATTGATACAGAAAAATTTTATCAGGTATGTGTGTGGTTACCTTTTAATAAAAGCCTTGCGGATCCACTCCTCTGCGATACCTATCTTAAATATAACAAAGATCACGTTGAATTAGATGATTTTTCTTTTTATTGCTTTTTAAAGGCATATGATAACGCCAATCCAGATACATTTGGAAATCTGCAACTGTCAAATGATGAATTTGTAGAACTAATATTCAATATTGAAAAGATATTTCAAAATAATTTTGAAGAATTGGCTACAAAAAATAACATTTGTACCACACTTTTAGAATTAATTAACCCAATACCCTTTAGTCATCCATGCTAACGTTTTCCAAAAGAATAACTTAATTTATTGTATGTTTAATCTCAATAACTAAAAAATATACTGACAATTAGTTTGACAGAATTGTCATTTATTTAAAATTTTAAAAATAATAGCAGTCGGTTGATCAAAATATGAACGGTGATTGGCGAATTTATTTTTTTTTGCAGTGTTCTCACTACCTAGAATGGATATGAAATATATTCGTTCAATTGAAGGCAATAGCATACTTTTTCGTTTTGTAATCTGTGCATGGATATTAGCCAATCTATGCACATACTACAAAACGAAAAAGTATGTTATTGCGTTCAACTACGAATATATTTCATATCCATTTTAGGTAGTGAGAACACTTTAACAAAATTAAATCTACAAATCACAGTTCATATTTTGGTCACCCAACTCCTATTATTTAAATTTTTTTAAATAAGTGACAATTCTGTTAAACTAATTGTCAATATATATTTTAGTTATTGATATTAAATATACATTAAAATTTTTGTGTAGACTCGATAAATAATAGCATTTTTGTTTTTATTGTGTCCACATTTAAAAAAAAATAAATTTTAATCAAACTACATGATACTAATTTAATTACGAGTATTAAAACTAAAGTCCTGAAAGTTTCGGTGAAGATGAGGACAGAGCATCTGCCTTCCACGCGAAAAGCCCGGGATCGAATCTAGGCCGAGAACTAATTAATTTTTCATGTTAATTTTATTTTATAAATTAGTCAACTTCGTAAATTATTTTAAAATTAATTATTTTGTCTAAATAACCTAAAATAATTTTTTAAATTTGTAGATTTTCGTTAGTGGGTCGTAGAAAAAATATACTGACCATATCGAGTGGATTGTTCATATCACAATCAGACGATTGAGTACTCCGCATACGACGTCGTGCTCAAACTTCGTCTTTGTGTGATATTGCTATCATATCCACCCTTGTTGAACAAACTATAATTTATTTGTTTTCTTGGTTTAAACCAAAACTTAAGTTTTACATCAGAAATAGGAACTAAATTAATTTACTTTTCAAGTTTTCTTATAAAAATCGATATTACTTTCTCCAAGTACAAATTTAGTACCTACCTAAAATAAGTACTAATTATGTAATATCGTGTAATATTGTAATTCAAATTTCACATTACTATAAAGTTTCAAAATTCCCTACTTCGGTATGGTCAGATAAAAATTGAATATATTATATTAATAAAAACTGTCAAAGTATTACTTCTACAAATCTGTATTTCAATTAATAAGAATACATCTAAATATAACCAATATTGTTAAAATAAAAGCACAAATTCTTTATAATTCCAAAATACCATAGAGTTCCCAGACCTCAGTCGAAGCATTCGTTTATCTAGGTATAAACCCTTTGCGCGAAGAGTAACACTTGCCAGAGACACGGGGTACCACTTGATTTGCATCCACGAGCGTGACACAATTCTTTAACAATTGAAGCCCTTGGTGTAAAAAGGATCCAAGCCACAATTTGTCGTGAAGTGACTGTTTTAGCTCAAAACATTTGTTAACGAGGATTTTACTAGCTACATACAAATTATTTTACCTCTAATCCGAAAGATGTGCTATTTTTCGTAATATTTATATTTAAATAATGTTTCTAATTATATTTGACAGATTTAAAACAAATTAAAAATTTAATTTCCCAAAACTTACTTAATATGGCATGTAACCAACCTTATTACGCCAAGGTTTTCAATTTTTTCAATAATAAAAAAATTGTTTAATCCGGGCCCGACTTTTCCCTCGAATCTAACAGAGATAGCACCATTCCGTCTTGCTTGGTTCTCGACCGCCAGATCAAAGACGCCGACACGGAGTTGTGGAGCTGTATATTGTATAAGCTGTGATTCTAGATTGATTAAATTTAAATTCGATAAAATTTTGTTTTCTCTTATTTGAGGATAATATTTTTTATGGCAATAAGAAATAAATTTATTCTGAACAGATTGTAACTTATCTATATATACTAAGTAAAAAGGATTCCAAATTATTGATTCAAACATGAGTACACTATGTACGTAAACTATATATAAGGCTCTGATTGTATGAGGATTTTTAAATTCGTAACTTGTTTTCAAAATAAAGCCTAATGCATTATTTGCTTTACTAGTGATATAATATATATGCTCATCAAACAATAATTTGGAGTCGAGAAATATACCCAAGTCCTTTACTTTATCCTCTGGTTGAAGTGTAGATTCATTAATGTTGTAACTGTTATGTAAATAAGTGTTACTTCGACTAAACTGTATATAACTACACTTAGATGCAATCAAAAACAAATTATGTTTTCTACAATAATCGCAAAATCTATCTAGATCTTGCTGAAACAATATCCCATCAAGTAAGCAAGTTATAGAATGATAAATTTTTAGATCGTCAGCGTACATGATAAATTTATTGACATAAAGGTTAAAGAGTAACGGCCCAAGATGAGATCCTTGAGACCTATTTCTTACATAAGAGTCAAACCATCTTAGCACATTTCCGTGTACGCCGACCTCAGCAAGCCTCGATATTAGGATAGAATGGTCAATTTTATCAAAAGCCTTTCTGAAGTCGGTATACACAAAATCTACCAACATTCCGTCATTTAAACTTTTCAATATGTATTCACCATAAACAAATAAATTAGTGTCAACCGATCGTGTTTTAATAAAACCATGTTGTTCAATGTTAAGAATATTCTTGGCATCACAAAATAAAAAATTAAACTTTCAAATAGTTTACTTAATACATTTTGATATACCTTGTTTTTTATTTATTTTTTTAGAACTGTGGAAAAAAGAACTAGCTGACGCCCATCCCATTTTAATGTCACACGATAAGATGGAAGTCGAGGAAACCTTATTCAGTGCCAAGGCCAAAGAGGGCGCTGTTTCCGCATTGAAAAGAAACGTGACCTCCTGTGGATCAGAAGGCGACTCCTTGTCTGGTATTACAGGCAACTTCAGAAGATTAGAAGTAGATTAGGAATATTAGAATTCAGTTGATAGACTTTGTAGATTTAGGACCAATTTTGTGGTGGATTAGTATTAGTTTCATTTATTTTTTTACTTTTCATTTTCATTCAAACATCTACTCATAAAAATTGTTAAGTATTATTTTGTTACTTTAATTGCATTATATGCCATTACAAATATATACCTGAGATATTTTTTTTATTTTTTAATATACAGAGTCCTTTCATAACATGACTTTCCTGGAAAGTTATCAAATATATTTAGTACGGGCTTAATCAAAAATGTTTACGACGTTAGCACTGTGGTTACCGTTTTCAAAAAAACATCTTAACTTTAGGCGCTAATTAGTCATTCACATAAAACACGTTAGATATTAAGAGAAAATTGATTAAAAAAATCTTCAAAAACGATGTTTTTTTAGTTCATAAGCAAATGTTCTGTTGAATTTAAAACAAAGTCAAATTTCGTGAGAAATCAGAAATTTTAAACAGTCTGGCAACAGCGGGAGAGTACAATTCCGGAAACTCGCACCGAGCTACGCGCTAGAAGCGAAAATAAGAAACGATAGCACACGAAACGGACATCGATGCGATCGACCGTTTGAATGTGGAAACTATGAAACAATTTTAAAATAATCGCGCAGTGCTTTATTAAACACTGAAATTGAATATTATTATGCATCAAAGGAAATTGGAAACTATGAACAGTTAATAGTACTTACTGCAGAATACACCGATGAACTTTGTACACTTTTAGCGATTTTGGAAACCGTGCAATGCTTTTTAACATAAAAACACTGAAATTACGGGCATAACGACACTTAAAAATCACATCCACGAGTTAGGCGACAGTTTTAACGGAGGTGTAGTTTGTTCTGTTTATAAACACAATTATCTGTTACACATAGAAAAATAAAAAGCTGTTACATACTCAAATATCAACAACCTGTCAACAACTACTGTCTTCGGTCGAGGACCCGAAGCGAAGCTAGACGACGTTTCGCCAGGGCCGTATCCAGAATCAAATGGTATAGCGTATTAATATTTGGTTTTTTTTTTAATTTTTGACATATTATGCGATATTTTTTGTAATCGCAGCAATTACCAAAATAGACCTACTTTATGCAACCATTTGCATAATGTTAAACATTATAAAACTAATTCAAAACATTTATTGTCACCAGTTGTGAAATAAAAATAAATAAAAAAAAAACTTTTTTGGTTTTAAAATAAATAATATACATTATTATTGAAAGTTTATACCAAAGAAGGGCAGTTTCACTTAAAAAAATAGTATTTAAGTAAACTATAAATAATAATGTTGTTTCGGTACTTATTTTCCATTCTAAATCAGCACAAAATAATTAAAACACAATGCACGACTAAATAATCCACTTATTTAAAAATTAATAACTTTAATACGCCATATAAATACACTACAAGTTGCTGAGAATAATATATTCTATTTGTCAATAAAATGACGCACATGCAACCAACAATACAAGAAAGTAGTAATGTTGGTTGCTTAGATGTCAGTAATTTCTTATCAACACAATTTTATAAACTAGTCAAAGTTAGAAAAATTCTTGTACGTCAGTAATCTCTTAACAAAACAATTTTATTAATTAATCTAGTCAAAATTAGAAAAAATAAAGCATTTCGTAAATGGTTTCATCAATAGCTACTATGGTGAAACTGCCAACATGGGTATATGAACATTAAAAAAGATATTAAACTGTCTATCACTTTTACATAAAAAAATTCAAAAAGTGAACTTTCACCGTTAATTAGATTGGACTTTGACTGGGTTTAATATGTAGAAGAAAGAAAAATAGGTGAATATATCACTGGAGTTTTATTTTTCCTTCATCAATTACAAAGTTATTTTTGTTTCAAACTTCTAGGACAACTACCCACTCTATACCCCTTTGATTTTTGTTTAAATCTGAAATTTTATTATTTGCATCTTAATTTTGTTTTACTTTAAATTCTTACTGTATTTGGCCTTTTACCTCTAGTAATAGTAGTCACGATATCTCAAAGAATGTTATATAAACCTTTTTGACTCGCCAATGAAAATATAGACATTAGGTCCGTCTGAACTAGACATTAAGTATTAATTTTATCTAGCGCTATGACGGCGTCGATTTTAGGTACGTCGCAGCGTTGAGGAAGTTATTTATTATGGTTTTGCGTCGTGACGGATATAAGATAGGTGGTACTGCGCGACGAAGGGCGTCGTTGATCCATCAAAGATTAGTTTGATTTTATCATAGACTAAATTATTAAATCTTGACCAAATTTATATGGGACCACCCCTAAAATACCCCTTTTCTAACAAAAAAAGAATTTTAGAAATCGGACAACGTGATAAAAAAATATTCAGACGAATTGCGAGCCTTCTTCTTTTTTGAAAAATGAAAAGCCTCATTAGAAAAATAAAAATTTAATGATTATCATTAAATACATTCAAAATTACTTATTAACATAACATTTCAATTTCTATATTTTTCTAATTCCATAACTAATTTGGAATGTAGTCCCTTCAGTCCATGTTCAACATTATGAGCATCTAAAACGTTTTGCAGAATTTCATCTTCAAGATCTAATGAAACATTTTTCGATTCAATTTGCTTCTTTAGCCAGTCTTTAATTTGTTCCTGTGTAAAGTCTTCGAATACAAGCAATTCGTAATTTTTTATACCAGAAACATCAAAACTATCACGAATTCTAACAATGTTTTCTTGGTTTAAGATTGTGTTCATATTATTATCTGAATAATGAATATTATAAATAGCTATTACTAAAATAAACGAATTTTTAGGTAAAACGTGAATAAAATCGTATAATTCATCATTATCATTTTGATTTAAATCATCAATTATTATTAAATTTAGGCAACAACTTTTAATACCATCAAGTATTCTCTGCTTTTCAGTCTCGTAATATAATTGTGATCCATAAATGTCATGTACCAAATTTGAAGAGAAATGTTTCTTAAACAAATTTGCTGTAAATGTTTTTCCCACGCCCTGTGAACCAACAAATACAAGAAGTTTGTTCATGTCTTCCCAATTTTGTCTGTTCTCTAATATATATACAATAGATTCTACCAATGGTTTGTGTCCATGAACATTTTTCATTAAATCATTTTTAATATTTTCAACTTGAATGTCAGAATTTACGAAAATGTAGGAATAATTATTAAATAAACAGCTTAAAATAATAGGAATAACTGGAATCAATAACCACCACAACTTAATTTTAGTTTCTTCTTTTTTAACAGGGTTTATATGTATTACTCTTGCTTTTATTTCTTGTGGAATTTGTGTTTCACTTCGATTACTTTCCAACATAACAGATTTTTTTAACGATTTGTTCATATATTCTGCACCGACCATTTTTGGGAAGCGTTCTTCATAGGAAGTGTCAATTTCCATAGGCGTACCTTCTGATCTAAAATCTTTTTTTATTCTTATTAGCTTTGGCGAACATGGTCCATCACCTAGAAGTTAAATTTATTTAAATCAGTGAGAAAATTATTTAGCAGTAAGTACTTAATATGGGCCAAAAATTTTTACAAACATTACATTTTGATAAATAGTATAGTGCTAGTCTAAAATGTAGTATTTGGCAATGGCCCAGTCCAAAGAATGTCCTGTATAACTCAAATTCATCTGTTTTTTTAAGCAAATTGGCTAAGGAAATATTGTCATTGTCAAATATTGTATTAGTATGATGTAATTTGTATGCCAAACATAGATTGTTATGCCATTAATCAATACAGGGCCATTGCAAACATATGTGTATTATTTTCAATACTAATTTTCAAATTATTTTCAGTTTATTCATTGTAATACCTAACATTCCTGATAATCATAAACTTTTTTTTATGAATTAAATAGCACCAATCATATTATTTGTTTTAATGTAGCATTTATAATACTGGTGGTTACTTCCTGTAAATGATTAACAAAATAATGGGCCCAATACACTTCCCTGGGGTACACCTAATTCATTTTTTTTGTCCTTTTGATAAAATATTTTTAAATCTTAATTTTTATTGAAATTTTTGGATCGCCTGGAACTGTATTAAATTGTATTAAAATGTATTAAAATGTATTAAAATGTATTAAAATGTATTAAAATGTATTAAAATGTATTAAAATGTATTAAAATGTATTAAAATGTATTAAAATGTATTAAAATGTATTAAAATGTATTAAAATGTATTAAAATGTATTAAAATGTATTAAAATGTATTAAAATGTATTAAAATGTATTAAAATGTATTAAAATGTATTAAAATGTATTAAAATGTATTAAAATGTATTATAATGTATTAAAATGTATTAAAATGTATTAAAATGTATTAAAATGTATTAAAATGTATTAAAATGTATTAAAATGTATTAAAATGTATTAAAATATATTAAAATGTATTATAATGTATTAAAATGTATTAAAATGTATTAAAATGTATTAAAATGTATTAAAATGTATTAAAATGTATTAAAATGTATTAAAATGTATTAAAATGTATTAAAATGTATTAAAATGTATTAAAATGTATTAAAATGTATTAAAATGTATTAAAATGTATTAAAATGTATTAAAATGTATTAAAATGTATTAAAATGTATTAAACTGTATTACATTGTATTAAACTATATTAAACTGTATTAAATTCCTTACTAGAACTACTAGGGGATCTGTATAAACTAACAACTATAATTACTGTTTTCAAATAAAAAACGTCAATGGTATCCAATACTTTTTTGGGTGATTGATTACTATTAAACACATTATTGTCTTCCAGATATTGAATTAGTTGATTATATGCTACTTTCTCTAAATTTTTTTCTACTGTAAATAACATATTAATAGGACATAAATCCTCTGCCATATTTGAATTCTCAACCTTAGTTATTTGTGTTATTATTGAACTTTTTAGGTCACCTGGAACTGTATTAAAATGTATTAAACTGTATTAAACTGTGCTAAACTGTATTAAACTATATTAAACTGTATTAAACTATATTAAACTGTATTAAACTATATTAAACTGTATTAAACTATATTAAACTGTATTAAACTGTATTAAAATGTATTAAAATGTATTAAATTGTATTAAACTCCTTACAAGAACTACTAGAGGATCTACATAAACTAAAAACTAAGTAATTACTGTTTTCAAATAAAAACGTCAATGGTATCCAATATTTTTTAGTGTGCAAAATTTTTACAACTCAAAATTTTTAACTGATTACTTATGTACATTAAAGCCCCACCCATGTGCCAACTGTCACTATTAACCCTATTACTATTATAACCATTTATAGTAATTTCAGGATCAAATATGTTATCAGTAAGATGTGTTTCAGAAAGGCACATTAGTAATGGTTGTTTTGACGTAACTAAAGCTAAAATTTTATCAAAAATACATATTAAACTTTGAGCATTAAGTGATAAAATTAAACAGGCAAAGGTTTTAATTTTTATTTTTTATAGATAAGAGTTTAGTTTTACTGTTCTTTCTGCTGAATCTTTATCAAATAAATTAAAAAGTTACCAATTTATATATATATATATATATATACATTAATGTTGTGGTATAATGTTCTGTTTAGAGCCAATATTGTTAGCAAAATATTACAAACCAAAGGTTTTAATATCTTAAAATCATGTACCCATATGAGTTGATTTGCTAAAACTTTTCAATAGTTACGTAGTGATAAAGAACTTGAAAATATGTTAGTTGCTGTGAGGCAGATCACATGCATATAAACCTAGCATTGCTCTCCACTCTATGCTAACCATTATTATGTTTTTCTAATCTAAAAAAATAATTTACCACATCAGGAAAAAAATGGCTCTTAACTCCACAAAGGTATCCAGCTCCTAGTTTAGGATAAATAAAAAGTAAGTTGTGATACATTTTATATATCTTAAGTGCCTTTCAAAAGTATCCCCCCATAGACTAAGTCAGGAGCTGCCACTGTTAATGGCAAGGTTTTTTAATTAGGTATTTAAGATATTGTTTCATTCAGTTTGAGTTATGTTAAGAATACTAATTGTGCATTAAATTACTAATAAAATTAGTTTTTAAATGAAGTGTCAAATATCATAGATAACGAAATGGTCAGATTGGCCATATATTATGGTTCTTATATTGGGAAATCATAGGTAAGTATAAATAAAACACATGGTTCGCAGATATTATGCAAAAGACTTTAGCTTTTGAGATTAATAATGATACAAATAAGAGACCCAATTTGATTCTTTATAGCTAATAATATTAAGTTAAAAAAATACAATATAATTATTGACGTTTCCATCTACCTAAAGAAGAAATGAAATTAACAAATTCAAGCTTACTTACAATGAATATTGGATGATCAAAAATGCAAATCAACAAATAATTTTCAATTTGTAGTTTATTTATATTAGGTATATAAAGGTTATTATTAACTTTTTTCATATTATAACACACAACAGGTAGGTAACTCCATATTATGTGATTTACATACATCTTATCAACACACATATTTTTTGTAAAATACATTGAAATATTAAACCTATAATATAGAAACTGTATTAAAAAACTTACTGAGCAATTCACTATAACTTCTGCTCATCTTTGAAAAGTGATTTTTATCCGTGGAAATTATTTCTTCAATATAAACACGTCTAACAATTGGAGAGAACAAGTTTTTAGAAAATTCAATTGAAGAATCCCTAGGAGAGCTCACTGATAAGTTGTCGAAATTTGTAATATTCAAATCTGATTCAGAATTTGATCTATTAATTTTATTTTTAATGCCATACATCTTTTGGAAATAAACTAAAGATCGTTAGTGAATACGTCATATCAAAAATTCAAAATATACACTACTTTTGGCATTCACAAAATTTTTGGAAGTGTCTACGTTTACGAGTAACGAGGTTATTGACACAACCATTTATTGGAATTGAAATTGCCTTTTACAGTGTTTGCAAGGTTTTCTCCTTACAGTTTTCCATATTGTAAAGGGTTTTCAAAAGTCAGTTGTAAGGTCACGTTTCCCTTAGATTAGAAAATATATTAAAATTAAGTAAAAAATAATATTTATGACTGCCAGTGAATAATGACAGACTTTAATATGGCAACCCTGTGGGCCTGGTGATTTGATAGGGTCAATGCTATAGAAAGCTTTATAGATTGTTCATTCATTTTTTTTAAATAAACAAGCTTTAAAGTAAAAATGTAGGTAATAATTTTTTTTACTATATTCAAAGGTAAAAATTGGTTTTAAAACACATTTTTACTAAATCGATTCTGATTAATGAGCATTTGCGAGGCAATATGGTCGTTCGCAAAACGATCCGCTTTGAGCAATCTATTCAACTACGTATCATTGACCCTGTCAAAGCCAAGAGGCCCACACGGTTGCCATATCAATCCCTTCAGGCAGCATTTTGACAAATCATTTAATGCCTAATTTGATTTTGTCGAAAAGGCGACAGTAATGATTATGAAGACTAGAGGTAAGTCTTCATAGTAATGATCAACAAGGCACACTTAAATAGGTTGCTGTTTCAGCAGTCTGTACCTAATAAGTACATGATAGCCATATTGAAAAAAATAAATAAATAATTAGTGCCGCGTTTGAGAATCTACATTGGATGCATTTTTTACATCTCGAGCGTTTTTTTATCCACATCGAACACATCTGTCCCATTACATTTACGTATACTGAATCACGTGATCAAAGATTTTTTACATCTCAGATGCATCCGATGTGGATTCTCAAACGCAGCATATGTAATTTAACTTGGATTTTTTAGAAATGTTGTGATACTAAACATACTTATGGTCGTCCAGTAAAAAAACCGTAACAATTTTGAAACCTGAATGGATACAATCAAAATTACACATGTGTATTATTGGTTGCCTAAATCGATTATCAGGACTAGATTGGCACCTCCAACCGCCTGTTTTTTATTACGATATTTTCTTTTCTTGAACTTGCTTACTCTAAAATGAATTTAAACTAAGGAGAGATATCCTGTGATTTGACTAAGGTGTTTTATTGTGTCAATCATAAAGCAGTGTTGCAAAAATTTCTAGTTTACGGAATCGAAGATCGAAAGCGCTGATAAAATCTTCTTTCAGCAGAAGGAAAGTAAATGGTAAGAATTATTATGCTCTGAAGTTTTAGATATAATTTGGGTAGACCTTCAGGGTTCTCTGTTGAGTCCTATTTTATTATGTCAACATTTAAAATAAATCCGAGCACGTTTGTGCCAAAAGTAGATTATGATATTGGTGATATACTGGTTGCATATACCTAGATGGCGCAGACATTCCTAAAATATATAATTGAATATTTCTTCCAAAATATCCTTTTCATTTGTTTCTTTTTCATTCCTGTAACCACTGTAACTAATGGATATTACAAATTTTAATTAATTAAATTTAATAAAGTTCAAAATTATTCTGAAACTCGAAACTCTTTTACCGATTATGAACCTGGTAATCAAATAGAAATAGGCTTTATTTGTTTTGTCATTCATTGACTTTTGACGTCCTGCGTTGCGCAGTTCTCCGAAGTTTTATTTGTGCATGTGTTGTGTGTTGCGTGAGTTCTACAACTACAATGAGTGTGTTAAATTAAAGTGGAGAAAGTTCATTAAAGACTCGATGATGGTCTTGGGCCATAAAAAATTTAGTTATTTTTTAAAAACAAATAAGACTTTTTGGATAGATACACCAGATATACCTAAGAAAGCTTCAAACTTATTTGAAGCTTTCGAGGCCGTGTTCATGGAACTATGAACCTAGACTCGTTGTCTTTCACTTTGTCACAAATAAGTTATTTGATTGCTACGTTAACTAAAAAAAACTATAAGCAAGTAGTTGGAGATCTGACTAAAGTAAGTACAATTAAATTTATCTATATAGTGTGCGAACATATATGAAGAACGATCACAAAAAAATGACAAAAAATTAGATCATCCGCCATGTTCTCCAGATATTTCGTTATAGGGAACTTTTTTACCGACAGAGTAACGAAACGATGAACAAAGGTGTTTTGACTGTTGTTTTTTGTTTAGAATCCTGTTAAAATGTAATTAAAATTCACAAAAATATAAAAATGCATCAAATTTCGGACTTATTTGACAAAATTATACTTAATCAGTGTATTTTTTTGACAGCTTGTTTCTTTGCATGGTCTGGAGGCGGACCGTCACTTGCTCCAATGTCTGTTTTCATCAGTGGACTTTTCTGAGTCTACTACTAAAATATCAGCTCCATCTCCCCAAAATCAAGCATTACTAGAACAGTGCTCTAGTTTGTTGAACAAGCCATCATTGTTAACAGCCCTTTGTTATATTACAGACAATCCATTGATAAACCACAAGGTAAGTTTTTGTTTGATTAATGAAACATTTCTTTGATACCTATCAATTTTTTCAGACTATAAAACTTGGACCTCAGTTCTTCCATCAGTTGAGCAAGTGCCTTCGCCTCTCAGCTGTCCAGGAAGTAGTTTTTGCTATTGCACTTCGTCATTCATCAATTGCTGAAGCCAGAACTCTAGCTCAAACTCACTTGAGATCCACAGTACCTGCTTTGGTTCAGTCTTATATTGATACAGAAGGAAGCAGCAGGCAACACGAAGGAGGTCTTCACGAAACAACACCAGAAGTACTTCATTTAATATTGTCAGCTGTTCTTAAAGGCCCTAAAGAAGTGGGCCTTACCAACGAGATTCATACAACATTTTTGAAAACTCTGCAAAGAGATTTCCCCAAGGACTTAGTGCCTGTAGTGCTTGCACCATTAGTGTACCCAGAACAAAGTGAATTGGCTCCAGAAATGTCTTCAGAAGGCCCCGGTTTATCCGGGGGTATGCTAGAAACTTCATTGGCAGAGATAGTGGCTGAAATAGGTTATAATTTTACATCTTCTGTTGAAGAATGCCGCAACAATCTCATGAAATTAGGAGGCAGGGATATATCCCCTGCAGTTATATCACGTGTCCTTGCTGTTATGTGCAGAACACACAGTGGCCTTGAAGATTCTCTGACAATTCAAGCACCAGGTTCTTTCAACAAAGGAACTGATAACAGAACAACATGGAATATTGATGTCTTCATCCAAGCACTTAAAGAAATTGTTCCTAATTTTCAGTGGAATAGTGTTGTTGCAGAATTAGATCATCCTGAATTTATGATTAAAGAAAGGCATGGTTTGTGTTTGTTAATGAATGCATTAAGACAAGGGTTACAAACTTTTGGTTTCCATCCTGACACTTTCCCTGTTGACCAATTATATAAAAGGTGGCAAAATGTAGAAGGACAGTTCAGTTTAATACAAAATATTCTAAAAAACCCCGATGTGTTCTGTTTTGCAGACTATTCTTGTGCTCCAGTTGCAGTTGATGTCCTCAAAACACCCCCAGAGCAAGACAGTAAAGAACTGGCAAATTGGAGATCTTTAAACCTTGTAGAGTTATTACTAAGTCTTTCAGAATGTGGACTATATACTCATGTTCATGAATTGTTTAAAATGCCAATGCACAGTTGTGCAGATGTATTGGTATTGGCTTTAATTCAAATATCTGCACCGGTTACCTTACTTAGACAAGAATTACTTACAACTTTGATTCCCATTTTTTTAGGCAATCACCCCAATTCTGCCATAATCTTGCATCATGCATGGCATACTCAAAGTATCAATATAAAGCCAATAATTATGCATGCTATGGCAGAATGGTACGTTAGGGGTGAATGTGATCAAACAAGACTGTCTAGGATTCTTGATGTAGCTCAAGATCTCAAGGCCTTATCTATGCTATTAAATGCACAGTCTGCCCAATCTTATCCATTTATAATAGATTTGGCATGTCTGGCTTCTAGAAGGGAGTACTTAAAATTAGAAAAGTGGCTTTCAGATAAAATAAATGAACATGGAGAATCTTTTGTGATGGCATGTATAAAATTTCTACATCGGCGCATACCCCAGATTGGAAAAGAAGAGTCTGTATCTAAAGTACAAGTTCAACTTCCTACAGAAACACTCACTACCATGATGGTCTGTCTTCAAAGGTAAATTATAATTTTACTTATAAAGTTTGGTTTTTAAATATATCAGTAAAAAATTTTTTGAACAAAAAAATTATTGAATATTCTTTAATTTTAATTGCAATATTATATTATAAAAATAGATTCAAATCTCTGTTCCTTAATCCTTTCACACCCTGTGTTTTTTTTTATATATCTGGTTTCACAAATGTAAATTCATTTACTTTTAGAAAACTTACCTTATACACATTTTTTGCAGTTCCCTTTGATTTAAGTTAAAAGTGCTTGGCATATAAAAAACCTCTGAAAATATCAGTGAAATTTTTTTTGTCATCCTAAATGTATCATATACAAGTTTTCAGGTTCTTTCAAATGACCTATTTCAAAATAATTAAAAAAAAAAAGTAACAATGCTCAAAATTTTTTAATCTAAAAAATTAGCTCCAACTTATTTACAAATATATCTAATTCAGTCCAGAAATTTTCAGATTCCATCTTTAACAGTATCTTGCCTATTATTTGATTAGAATGTCAATTATGCTTCATTATAATTAGAAAAATGTTTGAAGTACTAAAATCAAATTGAAACGTTTTAGTTTAAAAATTTCAAAATAGGTTTTATTTATTTTTATCTAATAAGTTTTAGATTTTGCATTTATGTATTTGTAATTCAAGATATTTTTAGAAAGTCCAGACCTGTAACAAACTTTGAATATTAATGAATAATAAAAACTATACAGGGTGGACCACCAATAATGCCTCAGTATGAAAAGCAAAAATTTGATTTTTAAAAATCTGGAAAGAGAACAATTTCAATTATACAGGGTTCTCCAATAAAATGATACATATCAAAATTAATTTTTTTTAAGTGGGACACCTGTATTTTATTTTATATTTGAATTGCCCTCACTTTTGCCATTATAACAATACCAAATAGTATGAGATACAGGGTATTTCACACCCTACAACCAGTTTTATATAAATATCTTATTGATTTTAATACCCTGTATAATGCAAAAGAAACAATTGAAAACCAATTTTTTTTGTGGTAAAAAGTTTTCAAAATTAGTCAACAGTTGTGCCAATTCACTACTTTTTTCAATTTGAATCAAATATGTACAGGGTGAGTCAAAACTCAAATATATAATTACTTAGTTTTTAAATTGACCCTGTATTTTATATCAACATTTAACAATACCTCAATTAATATTTAAATATTAATAAATATTAATAAATTTCAATAAATATCAATAAATATTAAACATTAATTAAAATTAATAAAAATCAACAAAAAATAATAAAAATTACAGAAAAAATTATTCACAAAATAGTAACTGGTGACTGGTTAAGTAAAAATACATAAAAATAAATACAAATAAATAAAAAAAAATTAATATTAATAAATAATAATAAATATTAATAAATATCAATAAATATCAATAAATATTAATAAAAATTATTAAAAAACTAGTAAAAATTAATAAAAAAACTAGTAAAATTAATAAAAATTAATAATCATGCATTTATTGATATTATAAACACAACTCCACGTGGGCAACAGCTAGTAATATGTTATTAGATATAAATTCTTAGTAAAACCTTCACTAAAATTATAGAAATTTAATATTAATGAATATTAATAAATATTAATAAATATTAATAAATATTAATAAATATTAATAAATATTAATAAATATTAATAAATATTAATAAATATTAATAAATATTAATAAATATTAATAAATATTAATAAATATTAATAAATATTAATAAATATTAATAAATATTAATAAATATTAATAAATATTAATAAATATTAATAAATATTAATAAATATTAATAAATAAATATTAATAACTATTAATAAAATTAATAAATTTTAATAAATATTAATAAATTTTAACAAATATTAAACATTAATTAAAATTAATAAAAATTACAGAAAAAATTATTCACAAAATAGTTTAATTTTAACTGGCGATTGATTAAGTAAAAAACATAAAAATAAATACAAATAAATAAAAAAATTTAATAAATGTTAATAAATATTAGTAAATATCAATAAATATCAATAAATATCAATAAATATCAATAAATATCAATAAATATCAATAAATATCAATAAATATCAATAAATATCAATAAATATCAATAAATATCAATAAATATCAATAAATATCAATAAATATCAATAAATATCAATAAATATCAATAAATATCAATAAATATCAATAAATATCAATAAATATCAATAAATATCAATAAATATCAATAAATATCAATAAATATCAATAAATATCAATAAATATCAATAAATATTAATAAAAATTATTAAAAAACTAGTAAAAATTAATAAAAAAAAACTAGTAAAATTAATAAAAATTAATAATCATGCATTTATTGATATTATAAACACAACTCCACGTGGGCAACAGCTAGTAATATGTTATTAGATATAAATTCTTAGTAAAACCTTCACTAAAATTATAGAAATTTAATATTAATGAATATTAATAAATATTAATAAATATTAATAAATATTAATAAATATTAATAAATATTAATAAATATTAATAAATATTAATAAATATTAATAAATATTAATAAATATTAATAAATATTAATAAATATTAATAAATATTAATAAATATTAATAAATATTAATAAATATTAATAAATATTAATAAATATTAATAAATATTAATAAATATTAATAAATATTAATAAATATTAATAAATATTAATAAATATTAATAACTATTAATAAATATTAATAACTATTAATATTAATAAAATTAATAAATATTAATAAATTTTAATAAATATTAATAAATTTTAACAAATATTAAACATTAATTAAAATTAATAAAAATTACAGAAAAAATTATTCACAAAATAGTTTAATTTTAACTGGCGATTGATTAAGTAAAAAACATAAAAATAAATACAAATAAATAAAAAAATTTAATAAATGTTAATAAATATTAGTAAATATCAATAAATATCAATAAATATCAATAAATATCAATAAATATCAATAAATATCAATAAATATCAATAAATATCAATAAATATCAATAAATATCAATAAATATCAATAAATATCAATAAATATCAATAAATATCAATAAATATCAATAAATATCAATAAATATCAATAAATATCAATAAATATCAATAAATATCAATAAATATCAATAAATATCAATAAATATCAATAAATATCAATAAATATCAATAAATATCAATAAATATCAATAAATATCAATAAATATCAATAAAAATTAATAAACTAGTAAAAATTAATAAAAAAAAATAGTAAAATTAATAAAAATTAATAGTCATGCATTTATTGATATTATAAACACAACTCCACGTGGGCAATAGCTAGTAATATGTTATTAGATAGAAATTCTTAGTAAAACTTTCACTAAAATGATAGAAATTCAATATTAATAGTCATTTTTGGAATGATTGACAAGTAATTTTTATGGTAAGGTCTTGAATGCCATAAATGCTATTACATGCGTTTTTATCATTCCCACCTACTTACAACTACATTTGACTATAACTTAAATCAGCATATCTTAGACTATGTTTATCAAATTAAATACTTGGAATTATTCTTGTTCCCATTTTAAGATTTAATCAACACTTTCTGCTGCTGTCCACAAATCCATAAAAATGTTGGGTTTTATCTAAAGGTTTACCCATGATTTTACTGTAATTAAAGTTCTTTATTTCTCTTATGTTTGGACTCCACACTATATAATATATAGTAGGAAAATAGACTTTGTCCAGCACAACTTTCTGATACATATAGCTTTTAAATTTATGTTTATTTTGAATATGATTTCTTGGAACAGTTTCTGAGCTTGAAATTAGGCAAAAAAGATAGACTTCACTTTGCTATTTAAATATTATAAATAGATGTAATTGTCCTGAACTTTTTGTTCAAACTTGTGTTCAACTAGAAAACTACAAACATTTTTATGTACCTTTTTTTAGACTAAACCAAACAGCTTTGATTAGCTGACTTGCAGGATGATCTTAGGTTATTTAATATTCCCTTCACATCATTCAACACTCAATTACCTAATACTGAGCTTTAATGCTAATGTTTTACTGTGTATTTTCTATTTTTTAATCTTCGACTAATTTATTTTGTTATTTTAAATATTTTTAGTCTATAACATCATGTATAATGTCTTTGTTTGTGCTGCAGCACCATACATAATATTTTAATTAATTTTTCAAATTGTCCATAAATAAATTTAATTTAAATTTAGTAAGCCTTAAAAAGTTAATATGTTTAATATAAACTCAAGTTTTGATTTTATTATTTGTGTAATTTAAAAAATGTGTGCATTATTATTTATTTTTCATAATTAAATAAAATAGAATGATTTTCATGTAGCAAGAGGACTGTTACATTCAGACACACAAATTTTGTATGTTATCCAACTAGTCAGCTACTAATAAATATATTACTAAGAATTACTATCTAATTACTTATTTTATAATAACCAAGCCTGAAATTAAATGTTATTTTCAATATTTATTATCTTTGTGATATTGTATTCATACTGTGATACTTCCCCTAAAGACCTATTGGGATTATATGAGTATTTTATTATTTATCTCCTAAGTCAATAATCATGTACTATATAAAACTACAAACAATCAACAAAAGATTTTTTATGTTTCTATTTATTGATTCAAATTGACAGGCTATTTAACATTCAAAGACAAAACTACTTAATGGTTTATGCAGAACTTTATGCATAACAGTGTTAGTTAGCTCCCTTAATTAGGTGTATTGTTATTTTTTTTATTTACTTTCTTTTTTTGTGTATTTAATCAGTGAATTTAACGAGGATAAGAAATCCAATGAGTGAAAGTGACTTTCTCTTTTTTTTTGTATAAATTTATTGTTACTACAACTAACCTTCAATTTTAGTTTAGTTTCTTAAAACTAGGGTAGAGTGACCCAGATGGTTCTATTGTGGCTCATGTCTAACTAGGTCAAAAGATTGACTCCTTTTGAGTCTTATTTTTAAGCCTGCATTACCTAGAATCTTCAGTATTGTCATACTGTAGCCTTGCGAATCTGATGGTCAGTACCTTCAAATCTCTATGAAGGTGATCATTTCTATAATATGGTGTAGCATCTATAAAACTTCAAAGCACTTTGTTCTAAATGATTTGGCGTCATATCGTCGGTTTGCAAGTAAAACACAATAATTTTTAATTTATTTACATCATTTGACTGGATTTCTTCTGCTCTATATACTGTTAAAATCCACTATATCCTCTAAGAATTATAACATTTTAAAATTATTTTCATATTCATTAAGTCCATAATAGCATTATTTTGTTCAGGAAAAATACAGTAAGTGAGTTAATGGATTATTCATCAAAAATGACTTGGTGTGTTTTTCTTGTGAGCCAATGATATTTTACTTTGATGCATATCCCCAGAGCTTAATTTTATTGAGCCAGACAATATATATTTTGAGCACCTGGGCAAGTAATCTTTATACATTTGAATCAAATGAAAGTTTTATGGCAGCATCTTTTCTTAAATTAGGTTTTAAGTTTGTTTTTGACAAACTAAATAATCTAAGCGATATTCCATCCATACCTTAGCTAAAAATTATATTTAAAAGATTTGCGCCTTTGATTTTTTATTTATTTGATCACAATGTAATGTATAAAAAATTGTATTTGGAATTTATTCGCCGAACCGGCCGTTTTAATAGACTTAAAAAACGTATTTACAGGTCCTGTTATGTATGGATTTTCGTGCTAAATATTGGTTTTTGTCATTTGGATAAAGTAAGGTTTATCCGCGAAATCGCGCCTTTTTAAAGACCTAAAAAACATATTTGGAGGTCTTGCTATGTAATGATTGATTATTTTTTTGAATTATAATAATGTATTGAATCATTCCTACTAAAGATTATACCTGGATTTTCGTGCTAAATATTGGTTTTTGTCATTTTGATAAAGTAAGGTTTATCCGCGAAATCGCGCGATTTTAAAGACCTAAAAACATATTTGGAGGTCTTGCTATGTAATGATTTATTATTTTTTTGAATTATTATAATGTATTGAATCATTCATACTAAAAAGTATACCTGGATTTTCGTGCTAAATATTGGTTTTTGTCATTTTGATAAAGTAAGGTTTATCCGCGAAATCGCGCGATTTTAAAGACCTAAAAAACATATTTGAAGGTCTTGGTATGTAATGATTTATTATTTTTTTGAATTATTATAATGTATTGAATCATTCATACAAAAAAGTATACCTGGATTTTCGTGCTAAATATTGGTTTTTGTCATTTTGATAAAGTAAGGTTTATCCGCGAAATCGCGCGATTTTAAAGACCTAAAAACATATTTGGAGGTCTTGCTATGTAATGATTTATTATTTTTTTGAATTATTATAATGTATTGAATCATTCATACTAAAAAGTATACCTGGATTTTCGTGCTAAATATTGGTTTTTGTCATTTTGATAAAGTAAGGTTTATCCGCGAAATCGCGCGATTTTAAAGACCTAAAAAACATATTTGAAGGTCTTGCTATGTAATGATTTATTATTTTTTTGAATTATTATAATGTATTGAATCATTCATACAAAAAAGTATACCTGGATTTTCGTGCTAAATATTGGTTTTTGTCATTTTGATAAAGTAAGGTTTATCCGCGAAATCTCGCGATTTTAAAGACCTAAAAAACATATTTGGAGGTCTTGCTATGTAATGATTTATTATTTTTTTGAATTATTATAATGTATTGAATCATTCATACTAAAAAGTATACCTGGATTTTCGTGCTAAATATTGGTTTTTGTCATTTTGATAAAGTAAGGTTTATCCGCGAAATCGCGCGATTTTAAAGACCTAAAAAACATATTTGAAGGTCTTGCTATGTAATGATTTATTATTTTTTTGAATTATTATAATGTATTGAATCATTCATACAAAAAAGTATACCTGGATTTTCGTGCTAAATATTGGTTTTTGTCATTTTGATAAAGTAAGGTTTATCCGCGAAATCGCGCGATTTTAAAGACCTAAAAACATATTTGGAGGTCTTGCTATGTAATGATTTATTATTTTTTTGAATTATTATAATGTATTGAATCATTCATACTAAAAAGTATACCTGGATTTTCGTGCTAAATATTGGTTTTTGTCATTTTGATAAAGTAAGGTTTATCCGCGAAATCGCGCGATTTTAAAGACCTAAAAAACATATTTGAAGGTCTTGCTATGTAATGATTTATTATTTTTTTGAATTATTATAATGTATTGAATCATTCATACAAAAAAGTATACCTGGATTTTCGTGCTAAATATTGGTTTTTGTCATTTTGATAAAGTAAGGTTTATCCGCGAAATCGCGCGATTTTAAAGACCTAAAAAACATATTTGGAGGTCTTGCTATGTAATGATTTATTATTTTTTTGAATTATTATAATGTATTGAATCATTCATACTAAAAAGTATACCTGGATTTTCGTGCTAAATATTGGTTTTTGTCATTTTGATAAAGTAAGGTTTATCCGCGAAATCGCGCGATTTTAAAGACCTAAAAAACATATTTGAAGGTCTTGCTATGTAATGATTTATTATTTTTTTGAATTATTATAATGTATTGAATCATTCATACAAAAAAGTATACCTGGATTTTCGTGCTAAATATTGGTTTTTGTCATTTTGATAAAGTAAGGTTTATCCGCGAAATCTCGCGATTTTAAAGACCTAAAAAACATATTTGGAGGTCTTGCTATGTAATGATTTATTATTTTTTTGAATTATTATAATGTATTGAATCATTCATACTAAAAAGTATACCTGGATTTTCGTGCTAAATATTGGTTTTTGTCATTTTGATAAAGTAAGGTTTATCCGCGAAATCGCGCGATTTTAAAGACCTAAAAAACATATTTGAAGGTCTTGCTATGTAATGATTTATTATTTTTTTGAATTATTATAATGTATTGAATCATTCATACAAAAAAGTATACCTGGATTTTCGTGCTAAATATTGGTTTTTGTCATTTTGATAAAGTAAGGTTTATCCGCGAAATCGCGCGATTTTAAAGACCTAAAAACATATTTGGAGGTCTTGCTATGTAATGATTTATTATTTTTTTGAATTATTATAATGTATTGAATCATTCATACTAAAAAGTATACCTGGATTTTCGTGCTAAATATTGGTTTTTGTCATTTTGATAAAGTAAGGTTTATCCGCGAAATCGCGCGATTTTAAAGACCTAAAAAACATATTTGAAGGTCTTGCTATGTAATGATTTATTATTTTTTTGAATTATTATAATGTATTGAATCATTCATACAAAAAAGTATACCTGGATTTTCGTGCTAAATATTGGTTTTTGTCATTTTGATAAAGTAAGGTTTATCCGCGAAATCGCGCGATTTTAAAGACCTAAAAAACATATTTGGAGGTCTTGCTATGTAATGATTTATTATTTTTTTGAATTATTATAATGTATTGAATCATTCATACTAAAAAGTATACCTGGATTTTCGTGCTAAATATTGGTTTTTGTCATTTTGATAAAGTAAGGTTTATCCGCGAAATCGCGCGATTTTAAAGACCTAAAAAACATATTTGGAGGTCTTGCTATGTAATGATTTATTATTTTTTTGAATTATTATAATGTATTGAATCATTCATACTAAAAAGTATACCTGGATTTTCGTGCTAAATATTGGTTTTTGTCATTTTGATAAAGTAAGGTTTATCCGCGAAATCGCGCGATTTTAAAGACCTAAAAAACATATTTGAAGGTCTTGCTATGTAATGATTTATTATTTTTTTGAATTATTATAATGTATTGAATCATTCATACAAAAAAGTATACCTGGATTTTCGTGCTAAATATTGGTTTTTGTCATTTTGATAAAGTAAGGTTTATCCGCGAAATCTCGCGATTTTAAAGACCTAAAAAACATATTTGGAGGTCTTGCTATGTAATGATTTATTATTTTTTTGAATTATTATAATGTATTGAATCATTCATACTAAAAAGTATACCTGGATTTTCGTGCTAAATATTGGTTTTTGTCATTTTGATAAAGTAAGGTTTATCCGCGAAATCGCGCGATTTTAAAGACCTAAAAACATATTTGGAGGTCTTGCTATGTAATGATTTATTATTTTTTTGAATTATTATAATGTATTGAATCATTCATACTAAAAAGTATACCTGGATTTTCGTGCTAAATATTGGTTTTTGTCATTTTGATAAAGTAAGGTTTATCCGCGAAATCGCGCGATTTTAAAGACCTAAAAACATATTTGGAGGTCTTGCTATGTAATGATTTATTATTTTTTTGAATTATTATAATGTATTGAATCATTCATACTAAAAAGTATACCTGGATTTTCGTGCTAAATATTGGTTTTTGTCATTTTGATAAAGTAAGGTTTATCCGCGAAATCGCGCGATTTTAAAGACCTAAAAAACATATTTGAAGGTCTTGCTATGTAATGATTTATTATTTTTTTGAATTATTATAATGTATTGAATCATTCATACAAAAAAGTATACCTGGATTTTCGTGCTAAATATTGGTTTTTGTCATTTTGATAAAGTAAGGTTTATCCGCGAAATCGCGCGATTTTAAAGACCTAAAAACATATTTGGAGGTCTTGCTATGTAATGATTTATTATTTTTTTGAATTATTATAATGTATTGAATCATTCATACTAAAAAGTATACCTGGATTTTCGTGCTAAATATTGGTTTTTGTCATTTTGATAAAGTAAGGTTTATCCGCGAAATCGCGCGATTTTAAAGACCTAAAAAACATATTTGAAGGTCTTGCTATGTAATGATTTATTATTTTTTTGAATTATTATAATGTATTGAATCATTCATACAAAAAAGTATACCTGGATTTTCGTGCTAAATATTGGTTTTTGTCATTTTGATAAAGTAAGGTTTATCCGCGAAATCGCGCGATTTTAAAGACCTAAAAAACATATTTGGAGGTCTTGCTATGTAATGATTTATTATTTTTTTGAATTATTATAATGTATTGAATCATTCATACTAAAAAGTATACCTGGATTTTCGTGCTAAATATTGGTTTTTGTCATTTTGATAAAGTAAGGTTTATCCGCGAAATCGCGCGATTTTAAAGACCTAAAAAACATATTTGAAGGTCTTGCTATGTAATGATTTATTATTTTTTTTGAATTATTATAATGTATTGAATCATTCATACAAAAAAGTATACCTGGATTTTCGTGCTAAATATTGGTTTTTGTCATTTTGATAAAGTAAGGTTTATCCGCGAAATCGCGCGATTTTAAAGACCTAAAAACATATTTGGAGGTCTTGCTATGTAATGATTTATTATTTTTTTGAATTATTATAATGTATTGAATCATTCATACTAAAAAGTATACCTGGATTTTCGTGCTAAATATTGGTTTTTGTCATTTTGATAAAGTAAGGTTTATCCGCGAAATCGCGCGATTTTAAAGACCTAAAAACATATTTGGAGGTCTTGCTATGTAATGATTTATTATTTTTTTGAATTATTATAATGTATTGAATCATTCATACTAAAAAGTATACCTGGATTTTCGTGCTAAATATTGGTTTTTGTCATTTTGATAGAGTAAGGTTATTCCGCGGAACCGCGCTGTTCAAAAGACCTAAAAAACGTATTTACAGGTTTTGCTATGTAATGATTAATTATTTTTTTGAATTGTACTAATCTATTGAGTCATTCATACTAAATATTATATATGGATTTTCGTGCTAAATATTGGTTTTTGTCATTTTGATAAAGTAAAACATATTTGGAGGTCTTGCTTTGTAATGATTTATAATTTTTTTGACTTATAATAAGGTATTGAAACATTCGTACTAAAAATTATATCTGAAATTTCGTGCTAAATATTAGTTTTTGATATTTTGACAGAGTAATGTTTTTCCGCGAAACCGCGCACTTTTAACACGTTAACTGCCGCATTAGAGTAAAAAAAAAACGTATCTAGGGGGCCACCAATATATTTGTTTATTTTCAGCTTATATTAAAGTGTATATAAGAACACATTTTGTGACAAAAAGACACAAAATAGTCTTAGGGGCCTCAGAAGCAAAATGACAGCTTCAGAGCCACGCGAATTATGTTTAATTCATTTATAATTTTGGCAAAATTGACCTCCCACTCTAAAGACTATAGAAAGTTGATTACAGGTACAGCACTTATCAATGCTTACATTATATATATAAAATAAGAAAAAAATATAAGTATTACAAAATTCAAAGAAGAGGTAACAATGGGTCTTTTAGGTGAAGAAACAAGAGAAGATTATACAGCTACAACCAGAGATGTGATGTAACAAAAAGCTGAATTTGACAGAAAATAGGTTTCTCTAAAAGCCAAATAAACTTTGTTTTATTCTTAGGCATAAATCTACTAGATTGTTAACTTTTGCTTTTAATTTTTTGTTATAATTACCTTTATTACTTTGTTATTATTTGGACCAATGTATCTCATATATATTTTAGTTTATTTTTATAATAATAATAATAATAATAATACTCTCCCTAATTCACCCCCTTACGAGTGAATTTCAACCCCTGAAGTCGACTGAACGACTTGTGTAGGGGAAGGGACGGCTATTATTATTATTATTTGCCGTGGCGCTCCGGGGCGACTTAAAGATGATTGATGGTGCCATTTGACTTACAGGTGAGGAAAACCCGGAAAACCTCACCCACCATCATCGAGACGGTAATGTATGGCGAATTTTTTTAATCTGCATGTCATATCAACAGAAATTAAATTTCTATTAATACGCCACACATCAAATCCTAAACCGAACCATGCAATTTAATTAAAAATCCACATGGTCCGGGCTGGGATTCGAAACCCAGCAGTCTCAGACTCATAAACTTGCCTATAAATGAATATAAGCGCGATAGACCGCTACACCACCGTCTCGATATAAATAACCATTTATTTCAATCACGAAAAACAACAAATAATCCTTTTAACAATACATACTTGTTTAATTAATTGGTTTTTAAATTATTTTTGCATAAACCTAAAAAGTAGTTATGGCCATATTTCTAAACAACAAAAAATACTTTTAGAGATCCCTCAAGCAAAAACGTTTTAAAGTTATATGATATTTGCACGGCCCCCTGGGCTCAAGGCTCTGTTAATCATGTTTAATGTACATGGCGGTTAACGTGTTAAGGACATAAAAACGTATTTAGAGCTCTTATTTTTTTTTTGAATTATAATGTTTTTCTGCAAAACCGCGCATTTTTAAAGACCTAAAAAATGTATTTAGAGGTTGCTATTTGATGATTTATTATTTTTTTTATTGATTCTTGTTTATTGAATCTTTGGTATAAAAATTTTATTTGAAATCTCGTATTAAATGTTTGTTTTTGTTGGTTTTATTGAGAAATATAAATCCGCGGAAACGCTTGATTTTAAGGACTTACAAACTATATTTAGATGTCTTACTATTTATTACAAAAAGCAAGAATATTAACGGTTCCAAAACGGAACTCTGAGGAACCCCAAAAGAAACAGGATACATTTTTGATATTTCCGAATTTATTTTAACTAACAATTTACGGTTTTCTTAAGTAGGATATTATCTAGCAGTTTCCCACGAATGTCCAAAGTAGTTAGCTTATTTAAAATGAACTATTTAGGGTGTCAAATGTCTTTGACAGATCGAATGAAATGACATATTGAGATATGGAGGGAACAACCTCATTAACTGAGAGTGTGATAAAAATTATGTTATCAGTATGAAGAACAAATGTCAAATCTATAGTGCCTGAGTTACTAGACATGTTACAGTTTGTATTTATGAATTTCATGGTGTTAATACATTTTTACAGACATTTTTGCTTGCCAAATTTTTGTTACTGTATGTCAAGCATTCATCCATGTTTCATCTAAATAAAATACCTGTTTATGCTGATTCCTTGCGTCCGCTATTTTCATTAAATAATTATTTCCCAAGCAATTTATTTAATGTAATATTTATGCAGATGAAAATATGATATATTTGGAAGAGTGGAGCTATTTTTTATTCCCCAGTGTAATTTTTTAGTTGGAATTTCATTTAGAAAGAAAAAAAATGTATCATTTATTGCATTATTTAACCAAGTTTCAATAAAGGTCTTGTTTCTTCCTGGGGCCTTTTAGGATGTGAGATTTCTTATAAAGTTTGACTTATCTGCCAAAAGAAAAGGTTTATTAAAGCAAAAACCGTGGAAAAAGAAATAAGAAATCTTTTATTATGCCGATCAGATTAAAATTTTCATTTTAACTACAAATAAGCATTGAAGAATGAGTTATAAATAAAATGACTACCTCTTGAACTTGTGCTACATTCTGCAAATTAAATCACTGCATTCTTTCTTTTTCTCTAGACTAGATTGTTAACTTTTGCTTTTAATTTTTTGTTATAATTACCTTTATTACTTTGTTATTATTTGGACCAATGTATCTCATATATATTTTAGTTTATTTTTATATTATAAATAACCATTTATTTCAATCATGGAAACCAACAAATAATCCTTTTAACAATACATACTTGTTTAATTAATTGGTTTTTAAATTATTTTTGCATAAACCTAAAAAGTAGTTATGGCCATATTTCTAAACAACGTTTTAAAGTTATATGATATTTGCACGGCCCCCTGGGCTCAAGGCTCTGGTAATCATGTTTAATGCACATGGCGGTTAACGTGTTAAGGACATAAAAACGTATTTAGAGCTCTTATTTTTTTGAATTATAATAATATTTTTCTGCGAAACCGCGCATTTTTTAAAGACCTAAAAAATGTATTTAGAGGTCTTGCTATTTGATGATTTATTATTTTTTTTAATTGATACTTGTTTATTGAATCTTTGGTATAAAAATTTTATTTGGAATCTCGTATTAAATGTTTGTTTTTGTTGGTTTTATTGAGAAATATTTATCCGCGGAAACACTTAAAAACTATATTTAGATGTCTTACTATTTATTACAAAAAGCAAGAATATTAACGGTCCCAAAACGGAACTCTGAGGAACCCCAAAAGAAACAGGATACATTTTTGATATTTCCGAATTTATTTTAACTAACAATTTACGGTTTTCTTAAGTAGGATGCTATCTTATGTAGCAGTTCCCACGAATGTCCAAAGTACTTAGCTTATTTAAAATGAACTATTTAGGGTGTCAAATGTCTTTGACAGATCGAATGAAATGACATATTTACCTTTGGATCTTGAGTTTGAGATATGGAGGGAACAACCTCATTAACTGAGAGTGTGATAAAAATTGTTATCAGTATGAAGAACAATGTCAAATCTATAGTGCCTGAGTTTCTAGACATGTTACAGTTTGTATTTATGAATTTCATGGTGTTAATACATTTTTACAGACATTTTTGCTTGCCAAATTTTTGTTACTTTATGTCAAGCATTCATCCATGTTTCATCTAAATAAAATACCTGTTTATGCTGATTCCGTGCGTCCGCTATTTTCATTAAATAATTATTTCCCAAGCAATTTATTTAATGTAATATTTATGCAGATGAAAATATGATATATTTGGAAGAGTGGAGCTATTTTTTATTCCCCAGTGTAATTTTTTAGTTGGAATTTCATTTAGAAAGAAAAAAAAATGTATCATTTATTGCATTATTTAACCAAGTTTCAATAAAGGTCTTGTTTCTTCCTGGGGCCTTTTTAGGATGTGAGATTTTTTATAAAGTTTGACTTATCTGCCAAAAGAAAAGGTTTATTAAAGTAAAAACCATGGAAAAAGAAATAAGAAATCTTTTATTATGCCGATCAGATTAAAATTTTCATTTTAACTACAAATAAGCATTGAAGAATGAGTTAAAATGACTACCTCCTGAACTTGTGATACATTCTACAAATTAAATCACTGCATTCTTTTTTTTTTTTCTAGACTATAGAGGCATACACAAAAGACAGTTATTTCCAAAATAATGTTGCCTTTTATTGTTTTTAAATAATAATAATAAAAGCATTTTATTGGTTATGAATATTACAACCAAATGGCCATCAACCTAGGCCCTTCAGCCATTAAATATTAAATAACTTGCCTTTATTATTTCTTTTAAGGTCCTTAAATAATGTCAGTCTTGAATGTCAAGAAACCATCATGACAGTAGTCAGCAACTGTACAATAATTTTAAAGTCCAGGCAACAGCAGCAACAACAACAGCAGCCAACTATACTTCGTTCGAGAGGCATAGATGGTGGAATAAATCCCTCTGTTTTTGCCCCACTCTATAATCATTCTGGAGTAGATTCAATTCAAGGACTCAACACAACTTTGGCAAATATGAACTTAGCAGGACCCACTAATTCTGCTTTCAACTTGCAAGGTGGTTTGGGACCTTTAGTTCAATCTCCCGGTTCTCCATCTAGAATTTTAAATGCCGGTCCATCTAATAGTCCATTTCCCATTATGCCGATGCAGCACCAAGGACCAACAGGAACAAGTTCTTCTCTGGTTCTCGGTGTTAATCAGATGAGCAATTTAGGCAGAATGGGGACAAATCCGACAATCGACAAAACACGATTACCGGAATATAATTTATTTCCCGACATTTCACCGCACGTATCCAAAGATATCGAGGATGAAGCTAACAATTACTTCCAGCGAATCTACAATCATCCTCCCAATCCTACGTTATCAATCGATGAAGTATTGAACATGTTGAAGAGGTTCCAGGATTCTCATAACAAGAGGGAAAAAGAGGTGAGGATTTAACAATTCGATTTGACCTGTTTTTCGTGTTTTGATGATATAATTAGTAGTCATATCTTAATAATATTATATTTAATTAATTTTAATATTATTATTGTTGAAACCGTTATAAATCAAAAAGCCTTAAAACAGAAATTGGTGTTATAGATACGACTTATAGCTGTTCTTAAAAAATACTGAGTATCTCTTATAAGAAAAATTTATAACATATAATAAATATGCTGTAAGAATATTTATATAACAATATTATAGTGCCATTTTGTTTTCAATAGCTAAATTGCATCATTTGCTATATTTATAAAACCTTTATAATGTTCTATAATTCAAAGGTTATAAGAAAAGTGTGCTGGTTGAGTTGTGTTATCATGGTTTTTATAATGTTTTATTTAACGGGCATAAATGCCTACTTGCTTGCGTTCGGAACTCTTAACAATAAAATAAAAAGTTATTTAAAACTAATTTTGTAATTTACATTTTATAAATTTAATTTTTAACAGGTATTCAACTGCATGTTAAGAAGCCTTTTTGAAGAGTACAAATTTTTTCCTCAATATCCCGATAAAGAATTGCACGTAACAGCGCAACTTTTTGGCGGCATAATAGAAAGAGGCATAGTAACATCGTACGTAGCCTTAGGTCTGGCGCTTAGATTCGTATTAGAGGCTTTAAAAAAGCCAGAAGGATCGAAAATGTACTATTTTGGAATAGCTGCTTTAGACAGATTTAAAAGTCGCTTAAAAGAATATCACAAATATTGCGAGCACGTCAGAGCTATTCCTCATTTCAGTGACTTTCCGCAACACCTTCAAGAGTATGTGGAATGTGGGTTACAGAGTTTGGAACCAACGCATAAACCAGATGGTCCTGTATTACCACCGAGTCTAGCAGCAATGTTGGCGCCTCCTAATGCTGCATCGACGGTTTATAAAACTACAAGCGTGTCTACTACAGTTCCATCTAAAGTTACCACACCATCTAATACAATGAGTTCTAGGCCTTCCATAGCTAACGCTACAAATATTGATACGCTTTTGGTGGCTACAGAGAAAGAAGAGAAAGCTATAGCACCGCCTGAACCTTTACAAGATAAAACTGCCTTTATTTTTAACAACTTAAGTCAATTGAATTTGAAACAAAAATGCGACGAACTTAAAGAATTAGTAACAGACGAATATTATCCATGGTTGGCGCAATACTTAGTTATGAAAAGAGCATCTATTGAATTTAATTTTCATTGTTTATACTCAAATTTCCTGGATACACTTGGTATAAACGAAATTCTGAGATTAGTAACAAGAGAAACTTTCAGAAACATTAGAGTATTATTACGATCTGACAAAGCAATTGCAAATTTTTCCGATAGGTCTCTATTAAAAAATCTAGGCCACTGGCTGGGTATGTTGACTCTAGCAAGAAACAAACCAATTTTACAAATCGATCTCGATTTGAAATCCCTTTTAACGGAAGCTTACCACAAGGGACAACAAGAACTCTTATACGTCGTACCGTTTGTAGCAAAAGTTCTAGAATCGTGCGCAAAAAGTAAAGTTTTCAAACCTCCAAACCCATGGACCATAGCTTTAATGAACGTTCTCGCCGAGTTACATTCCGAAGGCGATCTAAAGCTCACTTTAAAATTCGAAATTGAAGTTCTCTGTAAACACTTGGAAATAGACGTGACGCAATTAAAAGCTTCGGTATATCTCAAAGATCCAGATCGTATTAGAAAAATCGAATTTCAATTATCGCAACCGCTTAAAAAGGAAATTTTAATGCAGTCGAACGTTAATCAAGGAGGAAACCTGACCGACCAAGAATTGGCTAATATTATCCCTAGTCAGCAAACTAGTTCTCCTGTGGTGCAAAACAACAGTACCACTCCTACTTCAGCTTTGTCGGCACCTCCGGAGCCTCGATTTGGCTACTCTGATATTCATATTACTGGAATGCAGGCATTTCAGGCACATACAGTCATATCACCATCGATTTTGCTATTTCAAACGCAACCACAACTCAAAGCTCTGGTGCGCACTTCGATAGAAAGAGCTGTACAGGAATGGATAGCACCAGTAGTCGATAGGTAAATTAATAAAATACAAATTAATATATTTTTTTAATAATAATAATTGTTTTAGATCCATCAAAATAGCCTTACAAACTTGCGAACAAATAATTCGAAAAGATTTCGCGCTCGATCCCGACGAAACTCGAATGCGAATTGCGGCCCATTACATGGTCCGCAATCTTACGGCCGGCATGGCGATGATCACCTGTCGCGAACAGCTACTGACGGCGATTAATACGCACTTGAAACAAGCGCTTTTGACTAACATGGTGTCGCCTACCGTCCAACAGAAAGAGATGATCGATCAAGCGGCAAGCGTAATTGCTAACGACAACATGGAGTTAGCTTGTGCTTTTGTTCAGAAAACTGCCGTCGAAAAAGCCATTCCTGAAATTGATAAAAGGCTAATGAGCGAATACGAATTAAGAAAAATGGCTCGACAAGAAGGAAGGTAAGATTTAAATTGAGTTTAATTCTCCCACCATTAGTGCTCTGCCTTGTTGTCATGACAGTTAATCAGTAACGTTGGAAACAAACCTTGTACCATAGTCCAATCAAATAGACTTTCAAATCAAAATTTTGGAGGTTATAAGTCACTTTCGAGTATTTGGAAACGATATGGTGAACATATTTTGATTTTCAGGCTCCGGCAAATGGCGAAAAATAAGAAAATAAAGTGATTTTTTTAAGGTTATTTAAAAACGGTAGAAGCTATAAAAAAAAGTTCTGGATAAAAATTGTATAGCATAAAGTTTTACATAAAAATGATACTTAGTATTTTGTTGCTATTATTAAAATTAACAGAGTTAGGGTGGTTAGAAGTTAAAAAATCTGATGTGTCCAACACATGACTTTCCTATCTAGTTATTATAGGCATTTTCCGGTTATTTTGTACAACCTATTGCAGCATCTCTATAAATGTTTAGAGGATAAACTAAATATATACATTGTCCACATACATCTACCGCGAAACATTTTTCTATAGATATTCATTGAAAACGAAAATACAGAAAAATTTAAATTTAGAACTTTTCCATTACGGTCCATTTTAGAAAAATCATATATAAACAAAAATTATAGAAATCGATATCGCAAACAACTTTTAGTTCAACAATTTTCATAAAAATCAGAATTTTGCACATTTTGTCAAATTTCTCGAATACGGACCATTTCAGGAAATTTTGACATAAAACAAAAATTATAGATAATAATATTAGAAGTAACTTTTATTTGAACAATTTTCTTCTCCAAACATAAATAACAGATATATTCCATAAAATATAAAAACGGCCTCCCATAAAGTACCCCCCCAGATGTTCCGACTTTGTCCAAAATCTAATCATTTCACGTCAGGCCGAAATAAACCTTAAGTTTAAAATTTAATGTTTTTTCCTTTATCCGTTTTTGAGTTTTCTTCAAATTTCGAAATTTACACATTTTCTCAAATATCTCGAATACGGTCCATTTTAGAGAAATTATGTATAGGACAAAAATTATAGAAAATTATATTACAAACAACTTTTATTTGAACAATTTTTATAAAAAATTATTTTTTTTACATTTTCTCAAATTTCTCGAATACGGACCATTTTAGGAAAATTTTGCATAAAACAAAAATTATAGATAATTATATTAGAAGTAACTTTTATTTGAAGAATGTTCTTCTCCAAACGTAAATAACAGATATATTCCATAAAATATAAAAATGACCACCTATAAAGTACCCCCCCAGATGTTCCAACTCTGCCCAAAATCTAATCAGCTCATTGGACGCTGAAACAAAGCTTAAGTTTAAAATTTGGTGTTTTTTTGTGTATCGGTTCATGAGTTATGCGTTATACAGACACACACACACAGACACACACACACAGACAGACATCATCGCGAAAATAGTCAAAACGGATTCAGGGGACCTCAAAACGTAAAAATCCGTCGAAAACTCGAGGTCGAAAAAAATCATGATTCCTATACTTTCCTTATATCTGTATACAGATAGGAAAGTAAAAATGATACTTAGTATTTTGTTGCTATTATTAAAATTAACAGAGTTAGGGTGGTTAGAAGTTAAAAAATCATAGCGAACTGAAAATGCAATGATTTTTTAGTTTCTTTTTGTAATTTACTCAAAAAAATATAAACTTTCTTTTTAGAATTTTTTTTTTAATTTTTTTTTTAATTTTTTTTTTTTTATTTTTATTTATAAATTTTCAATATACTATAGTTATGGTAAATTAAATTTTGAAATTACCATATTATGACTTGCCTGACATAAAAAATATGAGGAGTGAACTAATGCAAACGACATTGCTACAGTTTAGTCTCCCACCTGAAGTTCCGTTAAATAAATAAAAATAGTAAAAAAATATATAAAAAAAAAAAATGAAAAATAATTTTAAAAAAATAAATAAAAATAGGTATATTAATAAAAATAAGTAAATAAAAACAAGTAAAAAGAAATATATTAATAAAATTAAATAAAAAAACTAATAAAAATAAAAAAAATAGAAATAAATATTTTTTATTTTTATATATTTACTTATTTTTATTTGTTTCTTTTTTATTTCTTTTATTTTACTTTTATCTTTTTATTTATTTTTGTTTAATTTTATATTTTTAATAATTTTTTTCTTTTTTGTTTTTTATTAATTTTATTTCTTTTTATTCATTTTTATTTACTTTTTATTTATTTATTTATTTTCTTTTACTTTTATCTTTTCATTTTATTTTTTAAATTTATTTATTTTTAGTTAGTTTTTTATTTTTTTCCTTTTATTTATAATTTTTTTCTTTATTTTTTACTTTTATTTATATATTTTCCTTTTTTTAATTATTTTTTCTTCCATGAGAAAATCCTCAAACTCTTCATTTTGTATGTATGTTTAGCGATAATGTTTTACCACCTTGTCCGATTTGTATGATTCTTTTTTTGTTAGAAAGGGAGTACTTTAGGGGGCGTCTGATATAAATTTGGTCAAAATCTAATAATTGGGTCCATAAGAAAATCCTCAAACTCTTCCTTTTTTATGTATGTTTAGCGATAATGCTTTACCACCTTCTCCGATTTAGATGATTCTTTTTTGTTAGAAAGGGGTTACCTCAGGGGCGGTCCCATATAAATTTTGTCAAAATTTAATAATTGAATCCATCAGAAAATCCTCAAATTCTTCATTTTTTATGTATGTTTAGCGATAATGCTTTACCAACTTGTCCGATTTATAGGATTCTTTTTTTGTTAAAAAGGGGGTACTTTAAGGGTGGTCCCATATAAATTTGGTCAAAATCTAATAATTGGGTCCATGAGAAAATCCTCAAACTCTTCATTTTTTATTTGTTTAGTGATAATACTTTACCACGTTGTCCGATTTATGATTCTTTTTTGTTAGAAAGAAGGTACCTCAGGGGCGGTCCCATATAAATTTAGTTAAAATCTAATAATTGAATCCATCAGAAAATCCTCAAACACTTCATTTTTTATGTATGTTTAGCGATAATGCTTTACCAACTTGTCCGATTTATAGGATTCTTTTTTGTTAAAAAGGGGGTACTTTAAGGGTGGTCCCATATAAATTTGGTCAAAATCTAATAATTAGGTCCATGAGAAAATCCTCAAACTCTTCATTTTTTATGTATGTTCCCTTACACTCTAATCACCCTAATTCTTTTAGTATTGATACTAGCACAAAATACTAAATATCATTTTTATATAAAACTTTATGCTTTACCAAAATTTATATTTTTTGACGCACCTCGTATACGCCTCTAAAAATTTAATATCTGGTGGTTGAATCTTAGGTTTTAGACCATGCAGAACGTTTTATAAAGAATACATTTTTTTACAAAACTAATAATAAAAAAGTTTTCCATACGTTTATAATTTTTCTTTTTGTACTAATTTTTATATTGTGATTACTCCCACTCTGTAATTGGTTTCTGTTGAGTGGTGTAGAAATAAATAAAAATAATTAACCCAATAATATCACAAAAAAACAATTTTCTAAAAAAATTGGGATACGTCTTAAATATTCAAAAACTCTAGAATTGTAAAATAGTTACGTGAGAATGTTTTTTTTTATGTTGATATGCACTGTATAAAAGGGTGACTCATCTGACTGGTTTTTATTATATAAAAGATAATAAATTGTCTTAATGATGAATATTTAACGTTTTGACAATTGTAACAGCATTGACAGCATCATGGATATTTCGTTTTTGTAAAAATGAAGTCACATTATTTCGGTCTATTAATTTGCTTGTCAAATATTTAATACCGGACAGTCCTTTTTCAAGTTTTTCTAATTATTAGGAAAAATTTAAATGTTTACACAGAGGCTGTGAGAAAAGAAGAGAGGGAACTCACAACTCATTCTATTTTTCATTTTTATCAGCTCATTTTATTCAACATTGTAAATAATAAATTAAATACACTGTTTGGGCTTTGAAACTTTGAGCTTTCCAGTTGAGCAATGATATTGCGATCAGTTTTGGTCCCTCGCCTCTGACTGTGCATTGCTGATCTTTGAGCCCTCACCCAGTGGGTTATGATGGGCTGATGGCACTAAAAAGATAGTGTGGCAGCAATTTACTGATTTTTAATGGACTTTAAAAAAGGAGGAGGTTCTCAATTCGCCGGATTATGTTATTTAGCAATAATTCTTTACTACTTTGTCTGATTTCTATGATTCTTTTTTTGTTATAAAGGGAATACCTCGGGGATAGTTCCGTATACAATATAATAGGTCATAAATTACATTTATGACTTATTTAATTTTTTTATAGACGTTACTGCGACGCCATAGCTCTAACCTACCAAGCCGAGCGCATGCCGGAACAAATACGACTCAAAGTCGGCGGCATATCCACCAGCCAAATGGCCGTGTACGAAGAATTCGCTCGCAACATCCCCGGCTTTTTACCGAACGAAAGAGACACGACTATGCTGATTCAAAAACAAACACCGATCGAAGTTCAATCTCACTCTACGACGCCTTTTCCGATACCACAAACGGCGTTGGCTACCGACGACATCACTTTGTTGTACGAGAAGTTGGCTGTAGAAGTTGAACAGTTCGTGCAGCTAACTGGAGGACAGGCGCAGTACACGATGATGAATAACAGTATGTTGGTTGTGAGGGATTGCTTGATGCATATGCTGAGAAACAGGGATATGACTCAAGCTATTGTCCAGAAGGTAATATAATTTTTTTTACAGGGCACTATTTACATTTTTTCATAATTATTATTAAGTCTGTTCCAATACGCGCGAAAACCGTAATATTATCGTACAAATCATGCGCTGTATACAATTTTTGGGTAGAGCGCACAATTTGTACGGTAATATTACGGTTTTCGCGCGTGTTGCAACAAACCTATTATAAATACTATAAAGTACATACTTAACCGTTAAAAAATGAAAAATTTCTTTAAAACACCCACACATCTTTTACGGAAAAATGGCGATCTATGAAATTGATATGTTTTAGTTTTTAATAACTTGAGCATTCAAATTTTATGATATAGGGTGTTAATCTTAACAAATACCACTAACTGAATATAAAAATGGGTCAAAACATTTTTCTTTTTAGGGTTAATCGCAAATAAGTAAGGGCATCACTTTTATTGATGTAGGGGGTGAAAATATTAATAAATTATTGCTGTATTTTTCGTAATGTGATTTCAATATCTTACTTTTAAATTTCACCCTGTAGGATATTATTTTTGACTTTGTGGACTAATCAAAAAACGGTTGTCAGTAATAAAGATTAATGTATAAATTGTATGATTACTACAATTGAATAATATCCTACAGGGTGAAATTACAATCACCACATTAATATATAAACAGGGTGATTAGTATAAATCGAAGTAGGCCAATAGTGTCTTGTATATTTAAGTGATATATATTATATTACCATAACATATGTTCATTTCATTTCCTACAGGGTGATTTTCTAAAAATTAGTGGAAAAATTCACAGACAAGTCTACCAGACTAGTTTGAAAACGCACTTTTCAAAAGTGGAAAAGTGTGTGGATCATAAATATTGCTTAAAAAAGAAGAAACGACAAATGACTACTGACTTTTTTGTGTTTCAACAATGTTTTTTCGAATTTTCCAAGTAAAAATGTATAACTTATTCTACCATTGTTTAAAAGTTAAGTCAATTTAACTTATTTCGATTCCAGTGTGTCGAAGGTCTACAGGACTGCCTTGTACCGACGCTTAACGAAACCGATCCAGTCGTTTTACGCTTTAAAGACCTCATAATTCGAATTCTGAAAACGATGCAAGATCACAGAGTGTACGGCCAGCAATGGACCAATAAACTCGTGACGAGATACTTAACGGATTGCCGCGACGAACAACAACGCTATAATATCGACGCCATTGATACTCTAATTAAAAGCGGATTAGTAAACGTACCTCAGTACGATCTCGCGTTGGCCCAATGCATGGAGAATGGTCCTAATTATATGGGTGTTAATTTCGCCATGCAGTTGGTGCAATTGTATCTAATAGATGACAGGTAAGCATTTAGTTTATTTGGTAAAGTAGATAAGCAATAAAATTGTGTGTCCCTTAAAGTATTCCCAGGTCCGGATTGAAATAACCTCTTATAAAATATAAAGTATTATTTTTTTAAAAATTTCATAAAAAGCTTGAGGAAAGAGCCAATATATCACATCAGAATTTAATTCAATACAAAATAGAAATATTATTTAATTTCTGTATTAACTTGAAATATAGAAGACATTCAGAGGTGGAGAAGGAATGAAACAAGTATTAAAGTGTGCAAGTTTTAAGAATATCTTAAGATTTTCCTTGTCTTATATAGCTTTTGAAAAGATCCTTGGTGATAATCTATAATTTATTTAAAAAAGTTTTTAGTAGTTATGTCACTAATAGTATAAAGCTCTGCAGATATAAGGCACTTTTTTTATCATTCTTTTAAATAGGGTATGAAGTAATTTTTCTAATTTCTATAGGAATAATAAGCATTTGTATAAGCAACCTTTTTCTATTAAACTAGTTACTATGAAGCGGATATCTAAAAACCTTCTTTTTTCTGGTTTTATAGCCAGGTTCAATAATGTAGGAGGAAGAATATTGTTGACTACAGAATATTTAGCAAATACATTGCTAGACATACAATGCAGAAACAGTTAATTAAATTCAAAGATTTAAAAAACCTCTACAACTATCTTTAAGATTAAGACCAGCCAGAATCCAGATGACTCTTTTTTGTAAAAGGAAAACAGTCTGTGTACTGTGTACCACCCCAAAAAAACAATTCTATAACTCAGCAATGAATAAAATTACAATAATTGCAATAATTTCAATTCTTTTAAGGAATAACAATTTCTACTGAGTTTTCCACAAAGCTGCTGTACATGGACCATCCAATTCATCTATACTGAACTCCTAAAAATGTTGTGCTTGAGGAAAATTCAATTAAGTCATCATCTAGGTCAATATCTTTAGGATAAACAGTTTCATTACAGCTGTTCTACCCTAGCTTTATTGGGCTTGACATATATTGCCTTCGATCATGGTGGACTGTATTCGAAATAGATTACCTGGGGTGAAGGCCTTATGCTCCACCCTGTAGTCTCTGGAAGATATTCTTGAAGTTCTAGTTGAAGCACGTTTTATTTTGATTTATTCACTGCTTGATACTTTCACATTTAACACATTTACAACTTTGTTACATAAAATTATTGATATTAGCTTTTATAAATCAAATCGCACCATGCTTGGAATTGATTACCGCGAATGCCGGCTTTTTAAGTTAAAGTTTCTGCGACTTGTTGCTTGTTCGACTGACAAAGCGAAAGTGATTTTTAATTTTTTTGCTGCCGTTGTTTGTCAGCTCGCACCGGCTTACCGGCTTTCTTCTAATTGGTTCTCTAGTATCGTATGATTGCACGCGCGACTATTGTTTTTAAGATCTGTCTTATGATTGGGTGAAAAATCTCGCTTGACTAACTGTAACTGTTCGCGAAGTAGCAGGTGTCTTTGAAGGTTACTTGAAAGTTAAAAAGGGTGGTTATTCTTATAATTCACCAGGTATCCAAAAGAAATATCTATTTCATTGAAAAACACTTTATTCAGAGCTTACAAAAATTGCCTTGCTTTAACAACGGCCATTAAAACAGAACGACGGTTGACAGTTATACCAACCTAAGAACAATTAAATAAACTAAAGGTAGGTATTAAGGTAAGTTCACATTGTCGTAAAATTGTAACTTATAACAGTTATTACACAACTTTGGATAATTGGTTTATACAGGGAGTGTCTATTTAGTATTTTATTCTTTTTTGTTTGTTAAATGCTGATTTAGATTAATCTGCCCTGCAGATAGAACGTGTTGAATGTAATTTCAACAACGGCTATGTCTAAACAACACACATTTAGTTTTATTTCCATTCATTAATAATAAGTTTTCATTATGCTATTTAGAGACCATTGAAATAGTTGACACTGTTTTATTTTCAATCTCATTGTAGTTTTTTTCGACAACTAGTATGTTTGTATCATCGGCATAATTTATTTAAATGATAACTCTGTATTTTTAATAATACACCAAAAATAAAATTGGACCAAGTACACTACCCTGTGGAACTCCTTAAAACTAAAAGTATATTGGGTTGAATTGGATATTAAGCAAACTTTTTGATAGGTAAGCCTTGAACCAATTGTAGGCAACACCTTGGATACTTTTTTTTTTTTAATTTCCTTTATAGCTAGATTACTGTAATCAAGTGTATCAAGAATTTTCCTCACAGAAGTGAAGACAGCAGTTGTCAACTTTGCTTTTTGAAAGCCATGTTGGTTTTGGCTTATTATATTTTTAGAATTTAGACATTGCTATTTCAAAAACTTTTGAAAATGTTTGAAAGCAGACTAATTGGTCTATAATTCTCGGTTAATAAAGGATGAACCTTTTTGAACAAAGGTTTGACAACTGCTACCTTCAAACCTGACAGAAACATTCCATTTAATAAATATTCATAGGTGTTAAAATATGAACATTATGTTGCTTATTCAATCATCTCTACTAAAATATTTGTTTTTCAGTCCTAAAATTATTTCTAAAATTTCATTTTGTTGTTTCATTTAAATATATAGATTGAATTAGCTATATAATGAATATGATTTATATGTGTATTTTTTGGACCTGTCCCAGCAAGATTACTAGCAGCTGATAACAAAGAAATTATTGAAAAAGTCAGAAGCTTCAGAAGGTGACAATTAAATCATTATTGTCTTTAATTAACCGACTTCAAAAAAGAAGGAGGTTCTCAATTCGTCGCAATATTTTTTTTATGTATATTCAGCGATAATTCTTTAACAGGGTGTTTGATTTCAATGATTCTTTTTTTGTTAGAAAGGGGGTACTTCAAGGGTGGCCCCATATAAATTTGGTCAAAATCTAATAATTAGGTCTATGAGAAAATTCTCAAACATTTCATTTTTTTATGTATGTTTAGCGATAATGCTTTACCACCTTGTCCGATTTATATGATTCTTTTTTTTTTTTGTTAGTAAGGGGGTACCTCAATGGTGGTCCCATATAAATTTGGTCAAAATCTAATAATTGGGTCCATGAGAAAATCCTCAAACTCTTCATATTTTTTTATGTATGTTTAGCAATAATGCTTTACCACCTTGTCCGATTTATATGATTCCTTTTTGTTAGTAAGGGGGTACCTCAGTTAGTAAGGGGGTACCTCAGGGGTGGTCCCATATAAATTTGGTCAAAATCAAATTATTGGGACCATGAGAAAATCCTCACTTTTCATTTTTTTATGTATGTTTAGCGATAATGCTTTACCACCTTGTCCGATTTATTTTTTTTTTTTTGTTAGTAAGGGGGTACCTCAAGGGTGGTCCCATATAAATTTGATCAAAATCTAATAATTGGGTCCATGAGAAAATCCTCAAACTCTTCATATTTTTTTATGTATGTTTAGCAATAATGCTTTACCACCTTGTCCGATTTATATGATTCCTTTTTGTTAGTAAGGGGGGTACCTCAGTTAGTAAGGGGGGTACCTCAGTTAGTAAGGGGGTACTTCAGGGGTGGTCCCATATAAATTTGGTCAAAATCTAATAATTAGGTCCATGAGAAAATCCTTAAACTCTTTAATTTTTATGTATGTTTAGCGATAATGCTTTACCACCTTGTCCGATTTATATGATTCTTTTTTGTTAGTAAGGGGGTACCTCAAGGGTGGTCCCATATAAATTTGGTCAAAATCTAATAATTGGGTCCATGAGAAAATCCTCAAACTCTTCATATTTTTTTATGTATGTTTAGCAATAATGCTTTACCACCTTGTCCGATTTATATGATTCCTTTTTGTTAGTAAGGGGGTACCTCAGTTATTAAGGGGGTACCTCAGGGGTGGTCCCATATAAATTTGGTCAAAATCTAATAATTAGGTCCATGAGAAAATCCTTAAACTCTTTAATTTTTATGTATGTTTAGCGATAATGCTTTACCACCTTGTCCGATTTATATGATTCTTTTTGTTAGTAAGGGGGTACCTCAGGGGTGATCCCATATAAATTTGATCAAGATGTGGTGATTGGATCTGCAGGTTTTTGAAGTCGTTTTTTTTTATTTTTAATTTGTGATACTTGTACTATTAAATATTTATTTGTTTTTGTTTTATTTACTCCTTTTTCATTATTTATTGTCTTCCAAATAGTCTTTGTTTTATTACTAGAAAGAGCACTCTGATTTGTTGGCAAAAGAAGTTTGCAATAAAAAGATTTATATTCTTTATATAGACCAGGACTGAAATTGAAGCCTTTGGTAAAAAGAAAAAAATATAATAGGTTGAAACCCATTGGAAAATGAAGAGAATATAACAAAAATAAAAAAATAATAATAATTTGCGGGAGATCTGAGGTCGAAAAGTGGAAGGGGGTAAGTTTTTAAAGGTAAAAAACGGTTTATTTCGATTTCTGCAACTTTGTGATCCCATATAAATTTGGTCAAGATTTGATAATGAGACCCTTGAGAAGATAATTCTTTATCATATTGTCCGATTTATGTGATTCTTTTTTTATTAGAAAGAAGGTAATCTCAGGGGGGTCAAGTTGTCATGTTGAAAAACCAGCAAACTTAATTTATGACGGCATCTGCACGATTCTGGAGTTGGTTTTTTAAAATGAGTTTTATAACTTGTTATACTTAATTATTTCGACTAAAGTGTGCGATTTTACTTTTTTTTTCTATTGTTAGAAGTTAAACGAATTAACTTCGAAAGTTTTTAAATTATTTATCCACAAAACAGGTGTTAACATGCTTTTATGTTTTATTAAATATCTCGAAAAACTAAAGCAATGTTTAAAATCTAATTAATTAAGGAATAAAATAAAGAATGTGTTTAACGGGCATAAAATGCCTACTTGCTTGTGTTCGCCTGATCAAAATTAAAGTTGCCCCTTTCCGATACCGTCAACCTCAGTGGCGCTAGTCTCTCTAATTTTCTGAATCTAACACTATATAATATTTTTTTGATGGCATTTGTGTTGAAATATAAATATTCTTAAAACTTGCACTCTTTAAATACTTAATTCATTCCTCCTCAATCTCTGATCATCCAGTGTGTACTTGCTTGAGAGATATAAGGAATTGTTTAAATTTCTTTTCAGAGTAAGCCGTTTGATATTTTCGGAAACTTTTACGATGATTCAATATATATTTTTACGGAAAAAACATAATTATTTAAAATATATTTCATAAAATTTAGATCCGGCCAATTTGTCACAGAAAGTGATTTGTGCAATACCATCGAAATGCTAGCCAAAATCCAAACTCACACGCGACAACCGCCAGAAGGTTTAGGAAACATTATGGACATCCTAAGACAAAACGAACCGAGCTCGTATTTCGGAGACAGAGCCTCGATGGGGCCCACCGTTCACATTCACAACGGAATTTTGCAGGTGAGAAGTTGAGATTTTTGTTTTGTTTTTTCAGTTTCACCACAAAATGATTTGTAACTATAATTTGATAATCATTAAATATCTGCATGTTTTGAATAGTTTTTTTTTTATTAGTGTTGATGTGAAAATAAATAAGGTGATTTGAATACACCTGTGTATATTTCTAATTGGATAAAAATTAAGTAGTTTTCAATAAGCCTGTCTAAACTGCAAATCGTATTAAAAATAATGTATACATAACAAAAATGTTTGATAAAATTTTAGGTATGGTTTTGTGAATGCATTCACCTTATAAAAAATATTAACATTAAAAATATTATATACAGTATGACCGTAAATATACAGTACCCGAAATTGTAACTAGTCAGAGTTGCTAGGGCAGTAACACTGCTGTCAAACTTGTTTTAAACAAACATTAACTTGTTATCTGTTATGATATACAACACTATCTGTAAACAAGATGTTTACAACCGAAGAAAACCTTTTTATAACGCTCAGACGAGTTTTGCAGTAATAGTAGATTCAATAATAAATGGATTGGATCTCAATTTGAGCTATGCGTCCAAAAGAATGATGGTCCTATAGAGCTTATCATTGGCTATTATAATAGACACTAACTTTGTCATTTTTGTTATACCTGTTAACATTATTTTATTAATTTCGCTTCAGTACTGTATATTTCTGATCATATTTTGTAATCACTTTTTTATTTTATAAGAAATTTAGATTGTTAATAAAAAAAAATGTGTAGTGAACAAATACACTATAATACTAGTAAATATTTAAAAATATACGGTATGTGTAAAACATATTTGTATAGTTTTTTGTGTATTTGTTTTGAAGCCTTGCATTTTGTTTTCGCTCGTCGCTGATATCAATTTATTTTAAATATTCTTATAATTATTTTGTTATAGGTTCGAGCTCCGAACTACGAGGATCCACCTGGTTTAGTAGAGAAAACCGATCAACTACTTCGCGATTGGATAACTATTTACCACACCCAGAACCAAGGACGCGATTCCACCAAAGCCTTCAGCATGTTCGTGCATCAGATGAACGTGTATGGTATACTTAAAACTGACGACTTGATTACGCGATTCTTCCGTCTATCCACTCAACTTTGCGTCGAAACCGTCTACAGGATCCTCGCGGAAAAGACCACTACGAACGTGTCGTTGCTGAGACCGAAATGTTATCATACTTTGGATGCTTTTGTTAGGTTGGTGGCGCTTCTAGTCAAGCATTCCGGTGATGCGAATAATACCACCACCAAAATTCATTTACTGAATAAGGTAAGGAAAAATATAATTTTTCGGTATGCCTGATTTGAATAAAACAAATAATATCTAAACTCTTGCATGCACATCTCTGAAGCAACTAAAAGTATAACTCAAATCGAAAGGCGGTATACAAAAATAGAATAAAAGAAACAAAGTTGTATACAAATAGGAAAGTAAAAATGAAAATTTCCGTTCTCACCAATTTTCTATAAAAAATTCTTTTGAACACATTTGCAACCAGAACGATACAAAAATTTACAAGACAGATAAACTTTGACAAATGTTTAGATTGGAGTTCATGTCATTCATAAGTTCTTCAAAGTTTGTCAAACTTTATTTGAAAGGCTAAAAATGTTATAAAATAGTGATGGGTTACTTGGAAAAGTCCACAAACTAGTTGACTGAATTTCTTACAAAGAAAGGCAAAATATAGTTTGAAAAAGAAGAAATTTTTACTGAATTTGATAATGTTTTAAGGTTGCTTTCCAATTTTCGTTTCATATCTTATTAAAAAAAACTCCATGAAGAAATTACCAAATATTTTACAAATGATTTGCCTTAAAAACAAAATAAAAATGCAAATATTGTTCCAAAAATGTTTTTGAAAAAACATCCAGGATGGAGATTTAACTGTGTGTCTTCTATGCTTTTCATTACTTTTCTAAACATATTCTTCAGGCTAATCCAAAAAGTCCCATCTCTATTATAAAATAATGTAATTATGTAGAGAATTTATTTTTTTTTTGCAGGTTCTGGGAATAGTAGCTGGCTGTTTACTTCAAGACCACGATACTCGCACAACAGAATTTCAACAACTGCCTTATCAGAGGATATTTACCATGCTGTTTCTGGAATTAAACGCTCCTGAACCGGTATTGGAAGCCCTCAATTACCACATTTTGAACGCATATTGCCACACTTTGCACATACTACGGCCATCCAAGGCAGCCGGATTTTGTTATGCCTGGCTGGAACTGGTTTCGCATCGGGCGTTCATGGGTAGAATGCTTGCCAGCAGTCCACAACAAAAGTAATAAAAGACTTAAATATATTAATAAATAATAAATACTTATGACTCTTTTATATTTCTTACAGATGTTGGCCTATGTATGCACAACTACTGATCGACCTGTTCAAATATTTAGCGCCATTCCTGAGAAACGCGGAATTAGCAAAGCCGGTAACGATGCTCTACAAAGGCACGCTTAGAGTCCTTCTCGTCCTCTTACACGATTTCCCCGAGTTCCTATGCGATTACCACTACGGTTTCTGCGACGTCATTCCGCCCAATTGCATTCAAATGAGGAATCTGATCCTTTCGGCGTTTCCGAGAAACATGAGACTGCCCGATCCCTTCACGCCGAACCTCAAGGTCGACATGCTGCAAGAAATTTCGTATGCGCCGAGAATACTTACGAACCTTTCGCTTATGATAACGCCCGCTCAATTTAAGAAGGATCTGGATTCGTATTTGAAGGCCCGAGCACCCGTTACGTTTTTATCTGAACTGAGGAGTAATTTACAGGTAAGAATATAGATAGATAGATAGATTAGATAGATAGATAGATAGATAGATAGATAGATAGATAGATAGATAGATAGATAAGATAGATAGATAAGAAAGATAGATAAGATAGATAAGATAGATTAGATAGATAGATAGATAGATAGATAGATAAGATAGATAGATAGATAGATAGATAGATAGATAGATAGATAGATAGATAGATAGATAGATAGATAAGATAGATAGATAAGATAGATAGATAAGATAGATAGATAAGATAGATAAGATAGATAAGATAGATAAGATAGATAAGATAGATAGATAAGATAGATAGATAAGATAGATAGATAAGATAGATAGATAAGATAGATAGATAGATAAAATAGATAGATAAGATAGATAGATAAGATAGATAGATAAGATAGATAGATAAGATAGATAGATAAGATAGATAGATAAGATAGATAGATAGATAGATAGATAGATAAGATAGATAGATAAGATAGATAGATAAGATAGATAGATAAGATAGATAGATAAGATAGATAGATAAGATAGATAGATAAGATAGATAGATAAGATAGATAGATAAGATAGATAAGATAGATAGATAGATAGATAGATGGATAGATTAGATAGATAGATTAGATAGATAGATTAGATAGATAGATAGATAGATAGATAGATAGATAGATAGATAGATAGATAGATAGACAGACACAGACAGATAGATAGACATATATAGATAGATTTATTGATATAAATTACAAATATTTTACATACGTCAATGATAAAAGTATAAAAAAGATATCAAGAAAATACTGATAAAGATTTCAAAAAATATAGACAAACAAAAAAATATATAGGAATTCAAACAGGTAACACATTAAAAAAGGCGATAAGAATTCGTGAGTTGAATAAAATTAGTGACTCAACAAAATAATATAAGTAGTTATAATAGTTATTTATGCAACCAGTTACAAATTGTCTTATTTTTTTGTAATGAGTAATTCTTTACGGGATGAAGAGATCAAGATCCCACAAAATAACATATGACAATATGCATATATTTGTGTTAAATTCAGTTTTTAGATTCGTTTAAAAAAAAAACAGTTTTGCACATTGTCAAACCTGCATTATACAGTGTGTGCTATAAAGTTGAAACCATATGGATTTTTTTTGTTTACTATTACGATTGGAAAAAAAAAACTTCTGATAATTTTAAAACTTAAAATAGCCCATATCGAATTTGACTACTGGCATTGCTTATCTGTCACTCTCATTAAAAAAAGGGATTTTTAAGCGTTTTTTCAAAAATATTGCCAAGTAAGTAGCCAATTTTGATATGGGTTAGTTTAAATTTTTAAATAAGCAGGAGTGAATGCCCTATGATGCTTTTTTTTTCAGTCATAATATTAAAACAATTTCCCATATATGGATTCAACTTTATGACACTGTATGTCATAGACGTGCCATGAATACTAATTTTTATCACTGATGCCAATAAAATGGCGTGCAAATGGATATTTTCTGTAAAATTAATTTTGAGTTTGTGTTTGATTTTTAACTGACTTCAAAAAATGAGGAGGTTCTCAATTCATCGGTATATGTATGTTCAGCGATAATTCTTTAACACTGTGTCCGATTTCAATGATTATTTTTTGGTTAGAAAGGGGATACTTTAGGGGTGGTCTCATATAACTTAGGTCAAAATTTAATAATTGGGTCCATGTGAAAATCCTCAAACTCTTCATTTTTTATATATATTCAACTATAATTATTTACCACATTGTCCTATTTATATGATTCTTTTTTGTTAGTAAAGGGGATGCCTCAGGGGTGGTCCCATATAAATTTGGTCAAAATCTAATAATTGGATCCATGAGAAAATCCTTAAACTCTTCATTTTTTATATATGTTTAGTGATAATTCTTTACCACCTTATCCGATTTCTATGATTCTTTTTTTGATAGTAAGGGGGTGCCTCAGGGGTGGTCCCATATAAATTTGGTCAAAATCTAATAATTGGGTCCATGAGAAAATCCTCAAACTTTTCATTTTTTATATATATTCAACTATAATTCTTTACCACATTGTCCTATTTCTATGATTTTTTTTTTGTTGGTAAAGGGGATGCCTCGGGGGTGGTCCCATATAAATTTGGTCAAAATCTAATAATTGGGTCCATGAGAAAATCCACAAACTCTTCATTTTTTATGTATGTTTAGTGATAATTCTTTACCACCTTGTCCGATTTGTATGATTTGTTTTTGATAGTAAGGGGGTGCCTCAGGGGTAGTCACATATAAATTTGGTCAAAATCTAATAATTGGGTCCATGAGAAAATCATCAAACTCTTAATTTTTTTTTAAATATATTCAACTATAATTCTTTACCACATTGTCCTATTTCTATAATTCTTTTTTTGTTGGAAAAGGGGATGCCTCGGGGGTGGTCCCATATAAATTTGGTCAAAATCTAATAATTGGGTCCATGAGAAAATCCACAAACTCTTCATTTTTTATGTATGTTTAGTGATAATTCTTTACCACATTGTCCTATTTCTATGATTCTTTTTTTGTTAGTAAGGGGATACCTCAGGGGTGGTCGCATATAAATTTGGTTAAGATGTGGTGGTGGCATCTTCACGATTTTAAAATAGTTTTTTTTAAAATTACTTTTAATACTTATAATTGTTATTAAATAATATATGTATATATTGAAAAGTAGTTATTATAATCAGTTTCATTAATGTTAAATGTTTTTATTTATTATTAATTTTAATAAAAACAAATGTAAAATATGCAAAAATACCTAACTAATTTTGTTTATTACAGTAAAATAATATATATTAGGACATATATATTATGGAAAAGAAATATAAAAAATAATTAGATATAATGCAATTAAAAATAGTTTATTAAAAAAAAGATGATGTATTGGTACTAATATAATATTGTTACATTAAAAACAACCTAAAATATAATATAGATTTTTCAAAAATATTGAAAATTAATCCTTTATGTACCTTTATCATTTGTCACATTTTTAATCATTCAGGAACTTTTTTGTTTCTTTTGTTAGAAAATAATATTGGAGACGTCATTAATAATACATCCTTTGCAATTACAATTTTGAAAATATATTCCTAAGAATTGAGAACCTCTTCATTTTTTGATGTCAGTTAAAAATTTTGTTTAAATCCTTTTTTACTCAGGACATTTGTATGATGCCCTAATAAGGCTAACTACTAAAATGTACTTGCTTTGTTACAATATAGCTGGCGCAAGTGTCGCAGCTTTAACTGTATGAAAAGGTGGTTTTATTTGATTTTTTCTTTTTATCATAATCATGATTTCTGAATAATAATACTCTTTTTTTTTTTACAAGAAGTACCATATTCAAGTTCAAGCATTTTTATAAAATTAATATTTTATTTCCTTTAGTACAAAATCTTTCAAAAATGTAATTTCATAACCAAAACTTGTTTTAACATTAGTGCAATTCAGTTAATTTGTTTTTGCAGGTTTCAAATGAACCAGGAGTTCGTTACAACATCCCGCTAATGAACGCATTGGTACTTTACGTCGGTACCCAAGCGATCGCTTACATAAGAAACAAGAGCCACACGCCCAATATGTCGACGATAGCGCACAGCGCTCACATGGACATTTTCCAAAACTTAGCCGTCGATCTCGATACGGAAGGCAGATATCTTTTCCTAAATGCCATCGCGAATCAGCTGCGTTATCCGAACAGCCACACTCACTATTTTTCGTGCACGCTGCTGTACTTATTCGCCGAGGCCAATACGGAATCCATCCAAGAGCAGATCACGAGAGTGTTGCTGGAGAGGTTGATTGTGAACAGGCCGCATCCTTGGGGACTGCTCATAACTTTTATAGAACTAATCAAAAATCCCACGTACAGGTTTTGGCAGCATGAGTTTGTTCATTGTGCACCAGAAATTGAAAAGTAAGTAACTTTAACTAGCAGATTTGTTAGGAAAAATAAACAAAAAATATCATAATTTAATAATTTTTTTCTTTCGAAATTTTACTTTATAAATATTTTGGATCTCAAATTCATATTCCCAAAAGTTGTATATGTATTTTTAATGCAAATCCCGATGCACGTCACGGTCTTACATTGTTGTCTAATCGCTAGAATAGTCGAGGAATTTAGAAAATTTTGAAATTGTAAGGTTATGTTAATAATCTAAAACTGCTACTAAACAAACAATTTTTATATTTCAGGTTATTTGAGTCGGTTGCAAGATCTTGTATGGTGAAGTCGACTGTGCAAACGCAAGAAGGGGACATACAAGAGTGATAAGCATTTTTGTGATTTGTACATAATTCTATAAAAAATGAAAATGTGACATTTTTTAAATTAATTTTTTGTTTGTTTATAATTTAAAGCTTAATTTTGGGAGCAATGCATTTTATTTTTAGGAGATAAGGTGATCATAGTGTATAGAGATTAATTAGTGTAATATATTAGGTATTTTTAAGAAATTTTCAAGTATTTGTAACTAGTATACATATATATGGATGTAATAAATGGTTTTCAATGTTTTCAGCATTAAATCTTTCGTTTTATTTAAAATAAATAAACCCAAGTTGTTGTAATTTAATTTTTATTTGATGTCTTATGAGTTATTCTTAATATTTATTTAAATACATTTAAATTGCTGCCCTATGTCTTCGTTTCATAGGATGGGTAAATAAAAATAATCGATCTGAAATTAGTGAAATTACATGTCCCAAATGCTCCGGTCCTCACGAAAAAAATGCTTGTACATCTGAATCGTTGTGTTGTAACAATTGTAAATTATTTAATTCTAGGTTTAAGTTAAACGTTAGCACTGAACATTCCACAAACAGCCCTAACTGTAGTTACTTATTAAACAGAATAGATAATCTTAAATCTAGGACTGATTATGGCTAGTTTTGTAAATAAAAAGTTAAAGTTAGTACATTTTAATACGCGTTCTTTATTCCCTAAGTTTGATATGTTTGTTGATATAGTTACATTAAATAAAATTGACATAGTGTGCATGACAGAAACGTGGTTAGTTTATGATATTCCAGATCATGCTATTTATATACCTGGGTACAAGATATTTCGAAATGATCGTGGCTCGCGAGGAGGGGGTTTAGGATTTTTTGTCCGTGATACATTAAAAACTTCAGTAACCATCGGTGATTTCAATCCAGTACAGGGCATTGAGCATCTTTGGATAACCGTAGAAATTGGAAGGTCATCGGTTTTGATTGGAGTTATTTACCGAACGGAAACTTGCAATATTACAAACTTTATTGGATATTTTGATAATATTTTATCATATATATTACCTCAGTCTGATCATATTATTATTACGGGCGACATAAACATAAACCAGTTGGTTGATAACCAAATAAATCATTGCATGGAATCTTATAATTTTTCACAGTTAATATCAGAGCCCACTCGTATAACTACGACTTCTCAGACACTATTAGATGTAATTTTCACAAATAGGACAGATTTAGTTTTAAATTCAGGAGTCATTGATCATCAATTATCAGATCATCGTGCTGTTTACTGCGACATTGACTTAAACGTTAGTTATAAGATTCCCATATTAAAAACGTATAGATGTTATAAATATTTCTCAATCAACGCTTTCAACGCAGACCTAGTGAGTGCGCCGTGGCTAAATATTATTTATGAAAATAATATTGAAAAGAAAATACAGATTTTTAACAACCTAATCACAATATTATTTGACAACCATGCTCCTTATGTAGAAGCCAAAATTACTAAACCGTATGCTCATTGGTTGACACCTACAATCCGGGACATGATGAAAACACGAGATAAAGCACTTTCTAAATATAAAAGATCCCAAAATATATTAGACTTCATTCATTACAAAGAAATGCGGAATATCGTTACTAGTGCAATTAGGAAAGAAAAATCAGCTTATTTAAATTATCGTGCAAGCATGCAAAACAAAAAAGACCTTTGGAAAGCAATGAAATCCTTGAATATTTCAAATAAAACTACATTCCATATTCCTGATGGCTTAAGTGACCCTATACTGATATAAACAAGTATTTTACGTCGGTATTCAGTCAGAGAAATTGTTGTCCTTACACTACATCTTATTATAACTCAAATCTATTTAATCCTGCTATTAATTTCTCTTTTAAACTTGCAACAGTAAATGAAATTAGGTCAATAGTTTTGGAATTAAAATCAAACGCATTAGGAATTGATAACATCTCAGCAAAAATGTTACAACTTTCTATTTCAGTCTGTGCTCCTTACATAACGCACATTGTAAATTGCTGTTTAGAAGTTGGTTACTTTCCTGATAGCTGGAAGAATTCCTTAATCAAGCCTTTGCCAAAATCAAATAAGCCTGAAACATTTAGCGACCTTCGGCCCATAAGTATTTTACCGACGTTGTCCAAAATTATAGAAAAAGTAATTAGTAAACAAATATATACATACGTATTTTCTCATAATATTGTAACCACTAAACAATCAGGTTTTCGACATTACTCTTAGATTTAACAGATAACATTATAAGATCAATGGATGAAGGAAAAGCTACAATAGTTACTCTGCTTGACTTTTCTAAAGCGTTTGACACTATAGATCATCAGCTTCTTTGTGCCAAACTTAAATATTTTGGTTTCGATGAAACCTCACTAAGATTTTTCAAATTTTATTTAAGTAACCGCTACCAAAAAGTAACGTTAGAGAAATCATCTAACTTTATGTGTGTAACATCAGGAGTACCCCAAGGCTCGGTTCTTGGTCCCCTTTTGTTTTCCATATATATTTCAGACCTTTATAAATTATTGGAGCATGTAAATATACACTCTTTTGCTGACGACACGCAACTATATTATTCCTTTGACCCATGTGAAGTAGATATAGCCTCGCAAAGCATGAATTCAGATTTAAATGCAGTATATACATTTTCTATGAATCATAACCTTAAACTAAATGCCAGTAAATGTCATACAATATTATTTTGTCCTAAAAATATAGAACATAATGTACAACAGAACCTTAAGCTATTCATTCAAAATGAACCTCTAAAATCTTGTAGAAGTGCCAAAAACTTAGGCATTATTTATGACTGCAAATTAAGGTTTCAGGACTATGTTTCGCTCCTAGTCAAAAAATCGTATCTGGTTATTCGTCAATTATACAGGAATCGAGGTATTTTGAGTTTCAAATTACGTAAGTTGCTTTGTGAAAGTCTTGTATTGTCCATCCTAAATTATGGACTTTTAATTTACTATCCTTGTTTGGATCAAATAACCAAATACAGACTTCAAAAGATTCAAAATTGTTGTTGTCGTTTTGTATTTGGTATCAGAAAGTATGATAGAATATCAAATAAAATTAAAGAACTTAGCTGGCTCAATATAGGAAATTTATTTAAATATCAGATGGCGGCCACGGTATTTCAAATTCTTTTAACCTCAACTTTCATATACTTAAAAAATAAATTGATATATCGGAAAGATCTGCACAGTTTACATTTAAGATATCCACACAACGATTCCGAATTACCGATTATCATTTTTCAAAAGATCTTTCACATATAACGCCATTTCAATATATAACAGTCTACCTAGGGAAATTAGGACATGTTCTTTGACATTTTTGAAACAAAATTATAAAACGTTGCTATTAGTTGAGCAATGAATACAGTGCTAACGTTAATATATTATTAATTTCAAACATTTTTCCTTATTTAATTGTATTTTAAGTTCCATTGATTTCAGTTTAGATTAAATACAGGGTTAACATTTTTAATCATAAATTAATTGTATATTAAATTTCTTATTTTTTTATATTGTAAATGATGGATACCTTTTGATTATTTTAAATTTATATTTATGTTGAGGTTAAGTTGAGTAGCGCAAGCTAGACTTCGCCTCATGATGTTTATGTGCATTGTATATTACAAGCAAATAAAGGCAATTTATTATTATTATATTATTATTATTTCCACAAAATCGAAACGTCTTGCCAATTTAAATAGTTTTTAAGCACAAACTATAACAAAAAAAAACAATATTTCGCTTTTCGGTGTCAATAAATCCACGATTTTAGTTTTTTCTTAAATTACTCAAAAATTATCCTGGATATGTAGGATCTTTTCACGCCTAAAGATTATCCTACTCGATAGGTAACTTTATTCCGTTTAATAAACTTTATATTAGCCTTAAAATATTTCACTGAAGAATTATAACGGTGTTTTCGTTTTCATATCATTTGTCGCCAGCCAACGTGTGGCAAGAATTTTTAAAGGAGATCGGAGTTCTGCGATTTGGAAGGAAAACTGGTAAGATTGTTTATAGTTTCTTTCGTTTGAATTGTTGCTTTTGGCATAGAAAGATGTTTGTAGAGTTTAGGAAAAAAGAGAATACTTGAGTTAGAATAGAATGTAGATAGAACGTTTAGGTAGGATTTGTGTTGTGAAATATAGAAGAACATGTGATTTGAAGAATTTAATGAATAGAGTTAGGACATAGCTTGTAAAAATAAGATTAACATAAAACTGCATATAATTAATTTGTGGGTTTTTATTTTAAGAAAAAAGTAATAATTGTTTTTATAAACATTTCTCTTAACGAGACTTATAAGTGGCGCAGTCAATAGGATTTTCGTCGGGAAAATCCGTGAGTTTTAGCTCTTTAATGAAAAACCGAATAAAATCAAGAAAATCCAGTTTCTTTGGGCTCCATCGAGGAAACCAGTGGGCAACAGCAAAAGGACCATTCATAGAAGCAAGATACCGATGTGGTAAGTTTTAATTCATGTCAGATTCCTCTTATAGCGTTTACCTTTATAATACGATATAATGATATCCAACTGATATTGTCACAACGAGTTCGAACGTCAGTGATGTACTGTCAAAAAATCTGATGTGTCCAACACATGACTTTCCTATCTAGTTATTATAGGCTTTTTCCGGTTATTTTGTACAACCTATTGCAGCACCACTATGAATGTTTAAAGGATAAACCAAATATATACATTTTCCACATCTACCTCGAAACATTTTTCTACAGATATTCATTGAAAACGATAATACTGAAAAATTTAAATTTAACACTTTTCCTCCAATTTTTCCATTACGGTCCATTTTAGAAAAATCATTTATAAACAAAAATTATAGAGATCGATATCGCAAACAACTTTTATTTCAACAATTTTCATGAAAATCAGAATTTTGCACATTTTGTCAAATTTCTCGAATACGGACCATTTCAGGAAATTTTGACATAAAGCAAAAATTATAGATAATAATATTAAAAGTAACTTTTATTTGAACAATTTTCTTCTCCAAACATAAATAACCGATATATTCCATAAAATATAAAAACAGCCTCCCATAAAGTACCCCCCAGATGTTCCGACTTTGTCCAAAATCTAATCACTTCACGTCAGGCCGAAATAAAACTTAAGTTTAAAATTTAATGTTTTTTCCTTTATCTGTTTTTGAGTTTTCTTCAAAATTCGATATTTACATATTTTCTCAAATTTCTCTAATACGGTCCATTTTAGAGAAATTATGTAAAGGATAAAAATTATAGAGAATTATATTACAAACAACTTTTATTTGAACAATTTTTATAAAAAAATATTTTTTTACATTTTGTCAAATTTATAGAATACGGACCATTTTAGGAAAATTTTATATAGAACAAAAAATATTTATCATAATAACTTTTATTTGAAGAATTTTCTTCTCCAAACATAAATAACAGATATATTTCATAAAATATAAAAATTACCACCCATAAAGTACTCCCCAGATATTCCGACTGTCCAAAATCTAATCAGTTCATTGGACGCCGGAATAAAGCTTAACTTTAAAATTTGGTGTTTTTCTTTGTATCGGTTCATGAGTTATGGTGGACACACACACACAGACATCGCGAAAATAGTCGAAACGAATTCAGGGGACTTCAAAACGTAAAAATCCATCGAAAACTGGAGGTCGAAAAAATCATGATTCCTATACTTTCCTTATATCTGTATACAGATAGGAAAGTAAAAAATGGGTATTTACTATTATTTTTCTAATAGTAATAGATAATAATGCTTAAAAATTAATTTTCTTGCATAAAACTGTACTATTGCCTAGATTGGTATCTTGCAAAAATTTGTACTGTCCTTCAACGTGTTAAAATCGTGAATGTTGATAATCAACACATTTTCTTTTGTTTGAACCTCTAAAAAATGCCTAACTAATAGTATTATTATTTTAAGTTGGTACTGTTCAATGACGTGTGACAGTTGACATTACTATTCAATTGTTTTGTGTGAAGCCCACCGTTGTGTTGTAAACTAAAGTTAAATTCAAAACTAAATCCTGATTTATTTAAATAATCTTACATGGATATTTATAAAAATCAAGGTAAAAAACGTTAAAAATCTGAGCTTCTGTGTGTAGTCTCTTTTAAACTTGTGCGAACTGTTTGAACTGCCAATAAACAAAACTAAAACTGTGTGAATTTCAAACTACAAAATGTCTTCAAATGGAAACGATGGACATGAAACCAAATGACGAAAACTTACGAGGTAAGATTAACCATTCGGATATTTATATTTAAAGAATAATAGATATGTTTATTTCCGAAAATCGCAGACGCGATGAAATGTTCATATTAGTTTCAAATAATCAGGAAGGAAACAATGCATTCTTCAACCTGTCATACACATCATGATCTGCCAGATTTATCACGTATAATGGGGTATTTTGAGGGTGATAATGATTTGTATAAAGCCTAAAAATGGATAAACAGTTTAGAAACTATAGTAAACGATTAAAACAGTGGTCATAGACAAATAGGTACTTTCACTTGAAACTGCTAGGGGCTTATTTAAAGGTAAAAGTAAAATGCGATTTAATTTTAACTAGAAATAACTTTAAAAAAGAGTTCGAACAGAAGGGATTTATAAAAAATGGGAAAGTATTGTATAATTTTTATGAAAAAGTGGAACTATGCAAAAAATTAAATTTACAATTTGATGATTGTGAGGAAGAAATTAATGGTAATATGCACTGCAATTTTAATTCCTTATTAAAAGACATTTTAGAGCTATTGAACGAATTAAAAATACTACTAGTATGCTAGAGTGAAGTATTCAGAATGTCCTTAATCAAAAATCTTTTCATAATAGTACTTACAAGCAAAGGAAATGCTACAAGTTGTTTGGGTTAATGAATCATACATCTGAGCAATGCACTTGTAAAAATCCAGTATGTTTTACTTGTAAACAAGATCATGTTATCTGTCTCATTGTCAAAATAAAAAAAAAAGGATTTTTTTCTAGAGGAGGTTCTGAAGGCAAGTGTATGTAAAATTGAAAACATATGTAGCAGTTATTGAGAATATAGATATATGCATAGTTCCTGATAGTGCACAGGACACAAATTTAATTATTATTAAAAAAAATTCGTGAACTCAATGTAAAGAATAAGTTTTTGAATTTGCAGAAAATCAGCCACTTAAAGATTTAGATATTAATGTCATAGTAAACTCAGTCCCTCATAGATTTAAAGCTATACTAACATTTCAGCATTTTCCAAACAAGATGTAGTTATTACAATACTAGCGACAAGATTTTTGAATTAAAATCTAATCAAAAAATAAAAATTTTAGAAAATCCTGAGCACATTTTAAATCATTTGGTATTCTATATAGTCATTAACTGAGTAAGGATTGTTACTAAAATTTTAAAAATCCTTCTTTGAAACACTGATAAACTATTAACTTCACTTCAAAAGGCTTTTTATTATAAAATCTTAAGATATTATAACTTACACTTTTTTCAAGCATTAATCTATGTATAGGTTAGTTGTAGCAAAGATTTCTTGTGGTATATTTATTCTGGGGTTCAAATATTTTAATTTATTTTTATTCGAATTCTTAAAGAAGCAAAACAAGCACTCCTGTATACATATTCTACAAAAAAGTGAATAAATTAAATCTCTACAAGATTCATAAAATGTTATGTCTGTATCCATAAAATATAATACCATATCTAATACGGGACTCAATGGTAGAATGATTTTTTTTAAGTACCTAATTTAATAATACTCTTAATTTATAACATTCAGAATTCAGCTTTGTTATTACTAAACTGACATGGACATCCCAAAATAAGACATTATTTGCATTCCCAGAAACTTATTAACATTTTTGTTTATTACCATGGTGCCCTGTTGTAGATTAATATCAGGTAAGTGATGACTCTTGTAATTTGTTGTTATACACATTAAATTAGTCTTATCCTCATTTAGTATAAGATTGTACATTTTAAACCATGGGCTTAAATTGACTAATATTTTATTAAGAGTTTTAATCATTTCTGGAAAGCTGTTGAGTTTCATTAAAAAATTTGCAAAAATTAATTTGAATCGCGAATACGAAACTGTCGTGGATTTAGGGACATTGGAGCATTAAAAACATACTATTTATTTATCTGGTATCACTACTATAATATTCACATGATTAATGTTGAATCTGTTTTTGAAATATTTAGCTTTCAAAGTAAGTGGTGTCTACCAACCAAGAGGAATCAATTAACAGCTGCTTTTGGATAGTTTTAACATGATAAAATCATGAATGGCTTAATTGAATGTCCTATTCTTTTAGCTAAAATTAATTTAAATGTACCTCCAGTATAATAACAAACCTCATTTAACTTTTTATGGTAACAAATCTAGAACAAATATTCTATTAAGCTCACCTCCAATGTCATGTGTAATAACTTAAACTTATATTGTAATGCATCAGATAGTTTGGAAAGTATTAAAGCAGTTGCTTGTACCAATTATCACAATGCTTAAACATTTTTATATCTATTGGGCAATAAAGGCTATTATTATTTTTTTGGTTGTTCTTAGAAATATGTGATCAATACATGTTTTGGTAGTTATTTAATACATTTAAATATTTCATTAACACCAGGTTCTAGTATGTCAATATTGAAATCTCCTGTGTAAACTTCTAGGCGTTGTTTATGAAGGTTTTTTAAATATTGTTTCAAATCATCTATGAATGTTTGAATGCTTATTGAAGAAGATCTATATATAACAAGCTGTTATCCCTACATCTATAAACTCGTTTAGATGCTTTTTATTAAAGATTATAAGTAAAAATTTAGTAAAATTTACTTCCATTGTTTTTATAGATTGTTTTATGTTATTTTTTATGTATACTATTGTGCCATCACATTTATTTATAAAATAATTATTGCAATATGGTGTATAATTTGGAATATAAAACTGTAATGTCCAATACATCAATACCTGTTTGTAAATATATTAAAAGTTCATCGAAATGTTTTTCAGACATATTTAATATTATTTTAGTTCCTTTATGTAATCCTAAAAAATTTCAATTTTTTTTTGTTTCTATATCATAATGATTATCTAAAATATCCAGAAATATTCCTAAAGAACTCTTACAATGTTAAAGAATATATTATTAAGGGCTTTTTTACAAAAGAGAGAACAAAGAGAAAAAAACAATTTAAGGAGATGAAACAAGATTAAAATAACCAAATATTGACTATACATTTGTATAATAATTATTTTAAAATAAAGAATTTAATCAAATTTTAAATAGAAATGAAGATATGGGTATTAAGAAAATAACAAGTAAATAAAATTACATTCTTCAGAATGGTCCCATATAAATTTAGTCAAAAAAACAAAAAATCTAATATAATTGGGTCCATGAGAGAAAATCCTCAAACTCTTCATTTTGTATGTTTAGCGATAATTCTTTACCACCGTGTCCGATTTCTATGATTCTTTTTTTGTTAGTAAGGGGGTGCCTCAGGGGTGGTCCCATATAAATTTCGTCAAAATTTAATAATTGGATCCATGAGAAAATCCTCAAACTCTTAATTTTGTACGTTAAGCGATAATTCTTTACCATCGTGTCCGATTTTAATGATTTTTTTTTGTTAGAAAGGGGATACCTCAGGGGTGGTCCCATATAAATTTGGTTAAAATCTAATAATTTGGTCCATGGGAAAATCCTCAAACTCTTCATTTTGTATGTTTAGCGATAATTCTTTACCACCGTGTCCGATTTCTATGATTCTTTTTTTGTTAGTAAGGGGGTGCCTCAGGGGTGGTCCCATATAAATTTCGTCAAAATTTAATAATTGGATCCATGAGAAAATCCTCAAACTCTTAATTTTGTACGTTAAGCGATAATTCTTTACCATCGTGTCCGATTTTAATGATTTTTTTTTGTTAGAAAGGGGATACATCAGGGGTGGTCCCATATAAATTTGGTTAAAATCTAATAATTTGGTCCATGGGAAAATCCTCAAACTCTTCATTTTGTATGTTTAGCGATAATTCTTTACCACCGTGTCCGATTTCTATGATTCTTTTTTTGTTAGTAAGGGGGTGCCTCAGGGGTGGTCCCATATAAATTTCGTCAAAATTTAATAATTGGATCCATGAGAAAATCCTCAAACTCTTAATTTTGTACGTTTAGCGATAATTCTTTACCATCGTGTCCGATTTCTATGATTAGTTTTTTGTTAGAAAAGGGATACCTCAGTGGTGGTCCCATATAAATTTGGATAAAATTTAATAATTGGCTCCATGAGAAAATCCTTAAACTCTTCATTTTGTATGTTTAGTGATAATTTTTTACCACCGTGTCCTATTTCTACGATTCTTTTTTTGTTAGAAAGGGGATACATCAGGGGTGGTCTCATATAAATTTGGTTAAAATATAATTGGGTCCATGAGAAAATCCTCAAACTCTTCATTGTACGTTAAGCGATAATTCTTTACCATCGTGTCCGATTTTAATGATTCTTTTTTTGTTAGAAAGGGGGGTACTTCGGGGGTGGTCCCCTATAAATTTGGTCAAAATTTAATAAAATGGGTCCATGAGAAAATCCTCAAACTCTTCATTTTGCATGTTTATCGATAATTCATTAGTACTGTTGCAGAATGAATAAATTTAATTTTAAAATATTCGCGCTTTTGTCTCAAATCCCTTATTTTGAACTTTGACCACACCAGCGCTTCATGAATGTAAAACCAGTGAAGCAACTTTGAATCTGAACAAGTGAATTTAATTGCTTTTATACACTTTGATGTGTTGTGTGTGTCGCCATACATGTTGGCGCGAATAATACCGCTACGACTGTGTTACATAATTACAACCATCATAATCCTAAATGTGCTTATATCACTCCTACTAGAAATTTGAACCATCCTTTGGCTGAATATAAAATATTAAGGTAAGAGAATTTGAGAAAAGTTTCCTTTTTTTACTGTTTTACAACCAGTCCCTTTGGGCAGTATTAACTCATTCATTCTAATACAACTACCTTGTCCGATTTCTATGATTTTTTTTGTTAGTAAAGGGTTACCTCAAGGGTGATCCCATATAAATTTGGTCAAGATGTAATGATGGCATCTGCACGATTTTGAAGTCGGTTTTTTAAAGTTACTTTTAATACTTGTTTGACGAGATGCTTGGTTAACGTTCTAGTCTATGATTCGTTTCTTTAGATTTTTTCATTTCTTCCACAGACTTTAAGTTTCTGTAGTTTATACTCGTTTTCAGTTTGGTTATCTTTAATTTCTCTTAGGATGGACGCCACTGACTTTCCTATATTTACGAATCGATTCTCGATAGTTTTTATATCAGTATAACTTTATCAGTAATTGTTTTTATGATTTCCACATTTTAAAGACTTACAGCTTGATTTACACTATTTTTTATGGATTCTTTTACTTCTTGAGTCAAAACCATGATTAGCAGAAAATTATATAAACTATTTGAATCAGTATGCACTATTCACGATTACGTATAGATTTCAACTTTAGATTTGCCCAATTTATGTTGAAATTTGTTGATAAGAAATAACCATGGGCATAACATTAGAAATACATGCATATATATAAAACTTAACTAAGTTTTTGCTGCTATCGCCAAGAACTTAGTTAAGTTTAACTAGTCAGCAAAGACTACCTTTCTATATATATATGATGATGTGATTTGTGAAAAGCAAGATATTAGATCATATTTTAGTATGGGGCGACACAAATATAGATTGCTTTTATTTGGTTCAAACGTATTCAAAGATTCCGAAACAATTGATTAGAGACAATGCAAATCTAATTATTGTTTAAACAAGATGACTTAAACCTGCATCACATATACTTAAACTATGTAGCTCCAGATGTTCCTTTTAAGAAATTTCAGGAAATGTGTGTGGAATGTTTGAGTAAAAAGCATGGATTTCTAGTGGTCGATAAATATATGTGATAGTAGATGTAAGAAAGGATTCGATAGCTATTTATGTCAAAATTAATGGCCATTTCTACAAACTCATAATTGTATGTGAAATGTTAAGCATTATTAGTCATATTTTCAGATACTTAAAAAGCAGTATAGACATGAGAAAAAAAAGGTATTTCCAAATAAAACTCAACTAGTCAACGATCAAAGTAATTTATTTGTAAACAGAGCCCATCCCCTACATCATTGTAGCAGTTTCCGAAAAGAAATAAGTTTTGATACATAAATATATATAACAACACAGAGCAACCTATTTTTACCAATATTTTAATGGTATCAGTCTAGTTCAGATTTCAGTGTACCTTTTTAAATGTCTTTCTCAAATGGAAGTGCGCGAACACTCTGAATTATTTAACAGAAATGTATAAATTACTCATTAAACAAAATGTACATATGATATGCAAAAATGTATAAAAAAAAAGTATCTTTCAATCGATATACATAAAGTATTTGGTAAATATTACAAAGAATATAATTAATTACAGGTACGCAATATGTATAAAAAGACAACAATTACACCTAAAAACATATTTGTTATATAAATATTGTTGTTGATTTAAAATATCTTAGCAAATATGTATAGATCCGTCTATTTATATATAAATGGAAGTTTTCTAATTATTATAATCAACATGATTCGAAAGTCTATGAACCCATAATGTAGCTGGTTTGCTCTGGTAGACTGGTCCCTATACCGCAATTCTGAAACAAATTTAATTTTAAAACTCAGCAAAGCAAGATTAAATAATGTACATACAATTCCCAAGTCCAAATTCCTTAGCATCCACTTCTGTGATGTCTCCATATTCCCATATGTTGGCATGTTGCTTCTTTGCAGTTTCTTGAGCTTCTCTATAGCTTTCCAACTGTAAATTAAATAATTAGAAATTGGTAATTATATTTATATTAATAATATATAAATACCAATTTGTTGTTTCGACGCCCTTTAACCGTTTCAACGATGAACAATCCCTCCTTGATAAGATTTTTTAGGATGTCAGAATCGGAGGTTTTGTCTGAATGGAGGGATGCTGCAGGAGGCGAACCTGCTGGTTTGTATTCAACGTTCAAGTACACTTTGCTAACGGCGGTATCTTCTTTTAGGTATTTTATCGCTAACGCGTTATATTCTTCGTCTTTGGGCAGGACAACGAAAGGCAGAATGTATTCTGTAGCGAATGGTCTTTCACTGACATAGGCGGCGGGTAGACTGGCTAAGCGGAGAGTTGGTAGGGTTTCCCTGTTACCGTAGTCGATGTAATGAACGGTGGCTTTTCCTCCTGGATTTTGAAAAGAAAATAGGAAAATTATCAGATACAAAGTCTCTCCAAGTATTTATTTTCGCCTTTGGGGTTTGGGGATGTATTAATAATTAGTAGGGGGATTTTTGAGATTTGTTTCCGAATTTTCAAATTATTTCTACTTATTTGAGATAATTCTGATCTTTCAGAATTCGATTAGCGTTCTAAGATATTCAGTTCACAAAATTCAGAAAAATTATTGTTTTTACAAATATGAATTTATTCAAAAGTTGTCCCAATATCAAATTTTTAAACTATAAATATTCTCTACAAGATAATACGAACAAAAACAAAAATCGTTTATGATCAAATTATATAAATAAATAAAAGTATACCTTGTACTTTTTCCACTTTAACCCTGTACCATTCGTCGTCGACTGTGAATTTGGCTGCACAAAGATCGCCACGTTTCGGCGTATAGGAACCGGGAAGAGGTGGGTTGGCTTGGAATTCTTGTCGTAACTTGGCAAATAGAGCCTCTGCTTTAGGTCCTTCGGAGATCTTCTGGACATAAAAGCTTCCTTCGGGCGTTACTTCTGTCACGATGACTTCTTCGAAGTTAATTTGGCGTTCTGTTGGCTAAAAAATGTTTATTTTAAATTTTTATTATTTGAAACAATTTTTTTACAAGTTTTTGTTACTATTCTGGTAATAATTTGTACAGTTGTAACTCAGGTCAAAATCTAATAATTGGGTCTATTAGAAAAATCCTCAAACTCTTCATTTTTTCTGTACGTACTTTTCAGCCACTCGAAAAATCGCAAAATCGAGATTTTTTTTGATCCCTTAATTTTTTCCACTAGTGAATGTTTAGTGATAATTTACCACCTTGTCCGATTTCAACGATTCTTTTTTTGTTAGTAAAGGATACCTCAGGGGTGGTCCCATATAAAATTGGTTAAGAAGTGGTGACGGCATCTGCACGATTTTAAAGTCGGTTTTTTAAAATTGCTTTTAATACTTGTTTGACAATAATGAAGATATAATTTAACCAGTAGATGCCAAATCGAATTCTATATTTATATTTGATGTGATTTAGGAAAAGAAAGATCATATTTTAGTATGGGATGACACAGAAATATAGATTGCTTTTATTTGGCTCAAACGTATTCGAAGATTCCAAAACAATTGATTAGAGACAATGCAAATCTAATTAAGTTTAAACAAAACGACTTAAACCTACATCACATATACTCAGACCATTAGCTCCAGATGTTTCTTTTAAGAAATATCAGGATATATGTGCAGAATGTTGGAGGGAAAAGCATGGATTTCTAGTGGTTGATAAAGATATAAGTGATGGTAGATATAAGAAAGGATTCGATAGCTTGATAAACCCTTAAACAGCAAAATATGCATTATTTTATTATGTATATATTTTATATTGTAATAGATGATTTGACACTAATTTTGACGATACATCAATTCTTTTAATTGTGAAAAGCAAGATGTTATTAGATTATATTTTAGTATGGGGCGACACAAAAATATGGATTGCTTTTATTTGGCTCAAACGTATTCCAAGATTCCAAAACAATTGATTAGAGACAATGCAAATCTAATTAAGTTTAAACAAAACGACTTAAACCTACATCACATATACTCAGACCATGTAGCTCCAGATGTTTCTTTTAAGAAATATCAGGATATATGTGCAGAATGTTGGAGGGAAAAGCATGGATTTCTAGTGGTTGATAAAGATATAAGTGATGGTAGATATAAGAAAGGATTCGATAGCTTGATAAACCCTTAAACAGCAAAATATGCATTATTTTATTATGTATATATTTTATATTGTAATAGATGATTTGACACTAATTTTGACGATACATCAATTCTTTTAATTGTGAAAAGCAAGATGTTATTAGATTATATTTTAGTATGGGGCGACACAGAAATATAGATTGCTTTTATTTGGCTCAAACGTATTCGAAGATTCCAAAACAATTGATTAGAGAAAATGCAAATCTAATTAAGTTTAAACAAAATGACTTAAACCTACATCACATATACTCAGACCATGTAGCTCCAGATGTTTCTTTTAAGAAATATCAGGATATATGTGCAGAATGTTGGGGGGGGGGGAAAAGCATGGATTTCTAGTGGTTGGTAAAGATATAAGTGATGGTAGATATAAGAAAGGATTCGATAGCTTGATAAACCCTTAAACAGCAAAATATGCATTATTTTATTATGTATATATTTTATATTGTAATAGATGATTTGACACTAATTTTGACGATACATCAATTCTTTTAATTGTGAAAAGCAAGATGTTATTAGATTATATTTTAGTATGGGGCGACACAGAAATATAGATTGCTTTTATTTGGCTCAAACGTATTCGAAGATTCCAAAACAATTGATTAGAGACAATGCAAATCTAATTATGTTTAAACAAGATGACTTAAACCTACATCACATATACTCGGACCATGTAGCTCCAGATATTTCTTTTAAGAAATTTCAGGAAATGTGTGAGGAATGTTGGGGTGAAAAGCATGGATTTCTAGTGGTTGATAAAGATATAAGTGATGATAGATTAAAAAAAGGATTCAATAGCTTCATATACCCTTAAACAGCAAAATATGCATTATTTTATATTGTAATAGATGATTCGACACTAATTTTGTTGGGATTAACGAACAAATAATGAAAGGATTGAATAAATTGAACTTTTATATTGACAACATGATTTTTATTATCTTATCTTAAATATATCGAGATATAGAAAATATCAAAAACTTGTACCATCACGCTTTGATATTATACTTATTATGTTTCTTAGTTTCTAATAACATAATGTTATTTATTTTAATAGTTTGGATTCACCCTTTATATTTATTTTTCTGTTATGTTACTGTGATGATATAAATGAGATTTGTCAATTATTATACTTTATAATATAAAGTCAAGAAATATTTTTTATTACTCACCACTTTTTCTTCTTCACGTTTCTCCTCCTTCTCGACCTCGACATAATCCTTCCATATCCTCAATTTAGCCGCTTTCGCGCTATCTTCGGCGCTTTTTAAAAGGGAAGCATATTGGGACTTTTCACCCGTGAAATGGACAGACGCGAAACCTTCTTTAACGAGAGCTACTGACATGTTGACATTATCAACCCACAACCAACCAATAAAGTTGCCCGCCTTGTCATGCGTATCGACCTGAATAGAAACTTCGCGTTGCATACATCTTTCTTTCGTGAATAATAAGGCTTCGTCACCGAACGGTTCCCCGGGGGTTTCGGTTGCTTGGCGGGTTGCTCTCGGACAATTAATACCACCTTAAATATTGATCAAATTAATTCTGTAATTTTGATGTAACAACATTAATTCTTTGAGGGTCACAATGCAGGACCTCGTACTTAACATTTCCACTGATAATTATAATTTTTGAACAAAACATGGATAAATATTAGTCTTATTATAGAGTAAAATGGATTTTTTTTATGCGACTTGTGAGGTCCTGCCTTGGAGCCCTCAATGATTGAAAAATAAGTAAAATGTTTGTTTACCTAACAAGAAGGTGCACAAACTGTTAGATTTTGGAATGTATAACCTTAATCTGGAACCACTTGCAACGAATTCAACGATACCATCGATTCGCTGCGCTCTTTGTAATGCAGCGAGTTCAAGTTTAGCCCTAGCAGCGTCCTGTAATACAAGATAATGTATCAAAAAGGCGCTAGGTGTTATTCAAAAGAGTCCAAAGGTGTTTATTTTATGTTTCAAGAATTCTTTTAAGTTACAAGTGCTTTTTTATGTGCTTAAAACTAAGTGAATAAAAATTGAAAGTAACACTTACAATTTCTGTAACTCTAAGCGCAGGACTGTCTTTCTTGGAATGAACGCCAAGTTGAGACTTACTGGCCTTAGTTTCGGCTGTCATTAATTCGTCATAGCGACAGCTGCGCTGATCATCGTCTTGGCGATATCTAACCACAGTCGCCAGACCTTTAGAAACAAGAGCTTCGGCAACATTCCTAAAACAAATAATCGTAAGAACAAAATCAGTTTATTTTGATAAATACTTACTTTCCTCCAACAGTAACAGTTGCGCAGACCTTCTCAGGAAAACCATCTCTAGCATCCTGTACGTAATCAATGACAACATGCACTTTTTTACCAATTAATTTCTTTCTCAAATATTCTCTCGCTTCAAACATGTACGGTATGTCATAAAGAGGACGGAATCCTTTCGGTCTTGGAACCGGTTTGCCGTCATCGTCGTTGACGCGACCTGGTTCCTTGGGAGCACGAATGCTCGCCAAAAATACTTTCTTGCTGTCACCGTTGGCCATTTTTAACACCAATGCATCTCCGTTATTGATTTCGGTTACAGTAGCAGTGAATTCCTTTTCTTTTCCTGAAGTTAAAAGTTATTAACACTTAAATTCAATTAATTTTTGTAACTTACCAGTTATTCTCGGAGCAGAAGCTACAAAATCTTTCCAGAGCCTTCTTCGACCCTCTTTAGCTTGTTTTTCGGCAGCCCTCAATTTTTCAGAACTGCTTTTCATAAGCATGATCGACCAATCCACACATTTGGCGAGACCCTCTTTGAGTAGAAGTTCGGCAATGTTTCCCTTCGGGTGTACGACGGTTCCGATGAAGTTGTTGTTGTTAACTGCTTCAAGAATAATTTCCACATCTCTTTGCAGAAGACGAACTTCCACAAAGTAGCGAGCTTCCTCGGCGTATTCAACTTTGGCGTTGGGATCTCTTTTGCCGTTTGCATCCAATTTAAAACCTGGACACTGAAAATCAAATATTAGTTTATCGAAAATTATATAAAAATAGTTTCTACTTACTCTAATACCAGAAATCATCAAAGTAACGTAATGAAAATCAGGCAACAAGAAAGCTCTGACAGTTGACCCGTCTCGGACATGTTCAATTACAGCTTTCACTGGCTTAAATTGGAGTTGGTCAACCAATTCTTGTGGTTTTTCAATAGCCCATTTAATGTCTCGTACATGTTCCTATTTCAAAATTATATTAATACAACAAAAATATTTTTTATAAACGATTGATGTCCCACCTTGTATATAAATATTATATGAAATAATGATGCCACTATATTGTAATAATAAAAATACTTACAGTTGAAGAAGAATTGCCCCATTTTCCTTTCCCAGCCGCCTTAGCAGCATCTTCTAATTCCATTAGGCGGGTCAATTCAGGTGTTACTCTAACATTATCTCTACGAACACTGACAAGACCTTCAGATACTAAAGTCTCTGTAATATTTTCCGCAGTGCTGAAATCTGTAATTATTAATAGAAGTTTTGTTTATTTATTGATCCAAAATATACACGACAGATATTGGACATTAACCCTAGAACCACGTGGTCATGTAGTTTACACTTTTTTGTTTAATTATATTTGACCAGAAATCTGTCTTTTTAAGTGAGACATTTTTTCAGTTAAGGTTGCCTGAAAAACTTGTAACAAAAAATTGTTCTAATGCAGAGGTTTTGCAGAATTACAGAATACAAAAGAAAATTTACACTAATAAAGATAATTGTGCTAAAAAAACTTTCTTTGCAATCAATTAAATGTTGCCTGAAAATATTGAACATTTATAGCAGCTTAAAAAAAAGTTCAGTCAGCAACTACCACTCATTTTATAATCAATTACAATATATTTCATTTTACCTTTTCCTAGATACACGCATCCATATTCACGAACAGCATTTGGTGGTTTTTCAGCGGTAAAAAAAACTTCCTCTCCAATGAGTTTTTTACGTAAAAATTCTCTAGCTTCCCAAGCCCAAGGTTCATCTTTAGATGTTTCAGCCCTAAAAATTTTCAAAAAATATAGTGGCTGAAACTACAAAACCTCAAATATACATTTTATTTATATTATAAAGGGTATAGAAATTGATTTGTGAGGGAAATACATAGATATTGCTACGCAGGTTTTTGGTATCAAATTTATTTCAATTCAACTTTTACAATAACTACAATTCAACTTTAACAATAACTATCCAACTGATAACATTAACGTTTAACGTCTATCATAAAACTGAACTCTGACGTCAGGTCTTCTAGAACCTTCTCGAACAATCCGGACTTTTCTTTGACAAGGAATGACATTTCGGGAGATTTCTGGACTATTCTATCTTCTTTATTTACTCGTACCTTTACTTATGACGACCGCAGCATGCTACAGGGTGCTGCGTAACAATATATAACCAAGAGAGGTAGGATTATTTACAAAACTTCTGAAGCCTCAACGTTGGCGTCCGCGGCAGAAACAATAATCTGATTGAACATTGATGCCAAGTTTACGCTGTTTTTATGTTTGGCAACAGCGCATTTACTTTTTGTTTGGCAGCTATCGTTTTGTGAAAACTGCTTTTTCTGAGTTTGTTTGATTATTTATGTAATTAAAAAACGGAATATTTCCATGTTAAATCTTTCGTTCCACGGGTAAGTTGATTTTTAGGTTATGTTTATAAATGTTGTTATCAGTGTTGCCAACACTCCGCTTCGTATTCCCGCTGGATTGGTATATTGAAACCGGTAAAAGTGAAATTATACTTAATATAGCGACAGTGCGCAGATATCTTATCAACTTTACTATATAGATGACAATCACGCTCGAAAGGGCAACAAATGAATAATAAAATTATTAAAATGTAATTCACTAAAAAAAAAAACAAGAACTCAAGAATAAGTCACAAATATATTGTATATTGTGCGTGCACAAGATTTATTTTGTTATCAATTTTATTTCAATTTTTTTTTTCAAAAATTAAAACCACTAAAAACCCCCCCTAAATAAAGTTTCTACCCACTAAATAGAAGAAAAAAAAACGCTAGATCTAGCGACAAAACCGCTATGTTGGCAACACTGGTTGTTATAGATCCCATAAGTGCACAAACATTAATTTAAAACGTATGTAAAATGTTTAGTTTTTATTATAATATAATATAAAGAATTGACAAGCAGAAAAAACCTTTTCAATACATTTTTGAAATATTGAAAATTATCTTCTCTCTATTATACGAGGGTGGATCAACAAGTACCCGCGTTTGAAGGCAGGTGGCGTTGCTGAGGGAAGTTGGCATTACTGTCGTGTACTGTCATCTGTCACACGACACCATTAGACATTCCAAACAAATGAATTGCCAGTGGGAAGGTTTAGTATATCTAAGGGTTGCGACAATGCATAAAATGATTTTAATATTTGAGGTTGAACACAATAAAAATATTATTAAAAAAAAATCGCTTTTACATTTTTTTTTTATAAATTTCAAACTGGTTGGTTTTTATTTGACAGCCACTTGTACCATACGTGTTTGGAGCTCTTTAATCGAAATTCGCAGGAGTGTTTGCGTCGAGTCGTCACCGTTGATGAAACCTGGATACATTATTATACGCCAGAGACCAAACGACAGTCGAAGCAATGGATTTTTCGGGTAAATAGGTATTTTCAGCATCAAATGTAAAACTTATTTTGGGGCTTATTTCATATATTTAAGCCTAAAAACGGATTTAACCACAAAAATGTTAGATTGTGGGTTAAAAATGTTTTAAATTTTCTTTTATACATATTATACAGTGGGTACTAATGGTAAAGTAACTTGCTAAAATTTCTATTTCTAATAGGTTTACAAATAAAAGTTTATTTGAAAAATATCAGTATCTATAGGTATAACATCCATATTCACAAAGCTTTTTTTAATAATATCTAAAACTTTAAACAGTAATGTCAATTCAGAGAAAATATAGATGAATGAGGCGTGACTGTTCAATTATACTACTCTTTTTATAAAAATTAAATATTGGCTAATATGTTTTTGGAAAACAATAAAATCGATAAAGATAAATATTTGAAATATCGCCTTACTCCAATATTGATTACCTATTTAAAATTTACCCAAAATGGCTCAAGCAGCAGGCAATGACGCGCTGTTCTCTCACTCTGGAATGATTTGGGTCTTGCATTCACAACAAGTACACTTTTATCAATTACTAGTTGGGGATGTGACACAAACCCAATAACTCCAGTCAAAACACAAAAGGATCTTGGTGTAATCATATCTAAAGACTTAAAATTGGAAACCCACATTGTTAATATAGTGAAGAAAGTCAAAAGTCTCATTTACCTTATCAGAAGAGCTTTGTAAAGACCATTCCAAAGATATGATCCTCAAACTGTACACAACTTACGTAAGACTGTTTGGGATCCATACTTTGTTAAAGACATTGACCTGCTGTAGAGAGTACAAAAGGATCTTGGTGTAATCATATCTAAAGACTTAAAATTGGAAACCCACATTGTTAATATAGTGAAGAAAGTCAACAGTCTCATTTACCTCATCAGAAGAGCTTTTAAATATCATTCCAAATATATGATCCTCAAACTATACACAACTTACGTAAGACTGTTTGGGATCCATATTTTGTTAAAGACATTGACCTGCTGTAGAGAGTACAAAAGGATCTTGGTGTAATCATATCTAAAGACTTAAAATTGGAAACCCACAACAGAATCATTTACCTTATCAGAAGATCTTTGTAAAGACCATTCCAAAGATATGATCCTCAAACTGTACACAACTTACTTAAGACTGTTTGGGATCCATACTTTGTTAAAGACATTGACCTGCTGGAAAGAGTACAAAAGATACCAAATTACAACTTTCAAGTTTAAAGGATAGAAGAACTGGAGGAGACTTGATAGAAACTTACAAGTGGACCAATGAATATTATACATCTTCCAGGTCAACACATTAAGAACCTTGAGAGGTCACTCAAATGTTACTAATTAAAAGAGCAGCTTCATCAACAATGTCACTTGCCTGTACTTAACAACAATAATAATCAAGCTCTATAAACCTATTGATTTAAATCTGAATAAAATATAGGTAAAAGAGGATTGAAATAAAAAACTACAAGTTATAAAAGTAATTTTAAAAAATCGACTTCAAAATCATGCAGAAGAGAAGCCCTTATAAAATTACCCCTGAGGTATCCCCTTTCTAACAAAAAAATGAAGAGATTGATTAATTTCTCATGGACACTATTATTATATCTTGATCAAATATATATGGGGCTACACCTTTTTTAGCAAAAAAAAGAATCATAAAAATCAAACAACATAGCAAATAAATATCGATGAACATACATAAAAAAATATTAAGAACCTCCTCCTTTTTTGAAGTTTGTTAAAAAGCAATGTCAACATGAAATGTTCAGTAAAAATTTTTCAATAATAGTCAACTTTCACTGTAATTTAGTGTACTGCATTGCAGCTATCATTAAAGCATTTTTCTTTCATTGCTTTAATTTTAGGTTTAGGTATAAAAAAACCTATTAGTGTAATGCATCTAGTTTTTTTTTCAATGGGATTTTGCTTGTTCATTTTTTAATCTAATATGTGCAGTTAGTCAAACTCATAAAAATGTTTATAATGTAGCTGTAAAATCATTTAAATTTACAATCAAATTTTTATAACAATATCAGATTATGTAAGCAATATTTAATTTAATATTAAACAACACTATTAATAGTATGAGTTTTAAAAAAAGTTGAACATTTTATAACTAAATAAATTATAATAAAAATGTATCTCGCTTAAAATAATTTTTAAACAGCCTTAAACTATTTTTTTACAAAACAAAATATTTAAATAATTTAATGACAACAAAATTAAAATATTAGGTAATAAATTCTGTTATAGGAAATACTTTTGTATACAATATGCAAATTAATTTAAACTTACCCATCGCCAACTCTTCTGGCTAATTTTGGAGCTGTTATACTTGAAAAATTAAGCTGTTTTTCAGGTGGTGGTGCTCCTGATGAAGCTCGAACAATAACAGAGTCCCCAGATAGGATCTATAATAAACATAATTATATTTTAATGAAAGGTAGATGAGAATATTTCCGTAAATATTTGCCAACTCATATAACCTGTAACCTCAAAAATTTTCATACCCTTAGAATACTCTAAAACAAGTAAACTCTAATATAAATAATTGCAACTAATTATTCTAAAATGAAATATCTAGTGTATTATATAGCTTAGAAAGGTACCATATGCCGAAATTGTTGTGCTAACAGAGAACCATACACATGATATTTACAGAATTTCGGCAAAACTTGAATAAAACTATTTGACTAATAAAAATACGACAAGTAATTCATCAGATTTATATTATTTTATATTAAAAAATACCTGTTTAATTATTCCACGTTTTGGTTGAACTGTAATCGGTTGCTGGGTCGTCATCGTAGATATTTGGTAAAATGAAAGGAAAGGGGCAAGGGAGTAAAAATTCTTGACATCTTTCACAGAAACGTCAAAACGTCATCACCACGTGACCAGTGAAAGTTTGAGAAGTTAGATACGAATGTACTTCTTCTATTTTGCCTCGCTTGTCTCTTTTATGCGGAATAATTTTACATAATTGGGGAGTCGATGATTCCTTCTTACCTTACAATTAGGCATTCGAACGACCTGTTAAACTGCTGACAAGTGGGAATTGACATTTAGATATGGCAACCCTGTGAAGGTTCAATGTAAATATATAGTTATATAGATTGCTCAAAGCGGGTCGTTTACGAGCAGCCATATTGTCTCGCAAGTGCTCATTAATCAGAATCGATTTGGCAAAAATGTGTTTACAAACCAACATTTAGCCTTTGAATATAGTAAAAAAAAATAATTACCTACATTTTTATTTCAAGACATAAGCTTATGTTTATTTTGAAAAGTATGGGTGATCAATCTATGTAACTGTCTATTTCATTGACCTTGTCAAATCACCCAGGCCTACAGGGTTGCCATATTATAACCTGTCAAAACCTACTGGTAGCAATTTTGTTGGAGTGTCATAAGACATTTTACTTTGAAATTTCGAAATGATTATATTAAAGAGAGGAAAATTGACATGAATATAAGAAGATTGAGAAATTCCAGTCGCGTGTAGGGCATTCCCAGATAATTTTTTTTAGAGAATTCAAAAACCTCTGCTAAATACTGACAAGTTAAAGGCCCATCGAGTTAGTAGTTCATGTGGAGGCCTTAGTAAAAAAAAAGAAGAATGATGACAAAGTTTGGTTATGTACGAATAATTAAAAAGTTTTAAATCTTTTGTTATAGAAAAATAAATAACTTGTATTAATTTAAAATTTAACAGAGATAAATCACTTGAATGTGTTTCGTGAGGAAATTTAAATAGTATATGTTTTCCAAGATGTATAAGGAAATGAAATGTAGGAAATGTAGAAAAATCATATTTCTTGAAAACGAAGTGAAAGAGTTTGTAAATGCTCACGGCGAATCCTTAAGCAGTAACAGTAATAATCCGAATGAATGCGAATCAATCAGAGATCAACCAAACGTTTACCTTAATACATATACACTACCATCTTGGTTACTAGCTCAAATCGAAGCCGAAGAGTGGAAAAAAGGAAAAATATATTGTCCAAATTGCCAGAATAAAATAGGTGCATTTGACCATATATCTGGCCATAAATGTAGCTGTTCAAAAAATAAATTAGCCCCTATTTATTTCATCAAAAGTAAAGTAGACCTAACTGTTATTTTATAGCAACTCTTGTTAAGTTAAAATATATTATAGATATTAAGTTTTAGTAAATATATAATTCTTTTTAGGTGTGATTATTATTTAAAATAGAATGAAAACTTCTAGAATATTCAGTCCAATAGGTTATTGACTACAGTACCGATATATTATTGTTTACTAGCTAGGTTAAGATGTAATGTAGTTTTATTTGATCTTCCACAGCAACAGTACTCTTAGAAAAGTACTTATTAATATTTCCAAGAAATGTAGAAAGAATACGAATAACTTACATTTTTAAAATACCAAAATAAATAGGCTTTAACTTTATATAATATATATTCAATAAAAAGAGTACATTAAAAAATATACAAATATAAAAACCTTCCACCAAGTTGGTATACAAATAAACAAAGTTAAATATATAAACTTATATATTATTGAGCATATATTTTTGGTGTTATTTATAAAAAAAAACTAGACTATATTTTTTATTTATTGTACAATTTTAATTTGATCATATGTATCAGTTTAGTAAAACATATATGGACATTATTGATATTTCTTAAACAGTAACAGATAGAAAGTTGGTTAAATTAGATAAAAGTTTTGTGCTCATTACAATGATGCCAAGAAACCTTTCATATCCACAGGGAGATTTAAAATATCAAAATAAATAAAGAAATGACAATTCAACTTTGTTACCTTTTAACAAATAATACTGTCCTTATGAAATAGTATACAAAAACTTGTTAAAAATAGAAATGTTGTATAGTTAAATCAGATATGTTAATTAAACTAATTTAGACTTTATACATCAAATTAAACTATTAAAATACATAAGATGTAAGTGAGAGGGAAGGATTGTATTCTGTCACTACTGATCTTTAATCTATACTTTGGGCATAATCAAAAAAGGGGTCAGAAATTATATAAAAGTAATCCCTGTAATTGAAACATTTCAGACAAGATCTCAACATCAAAAAGATTAAATAATATACCAATGAATTCATCATAAAACTCTTCTGCTGTATTAATGAGAAGGGGGACAATTTTGGAATCACCATCTGTATGTATTTTAAAATTGTAATAGACTTACATGATATGTAAATGTCAAAATTTTCCATTTTTTCATCTTTTAATAATTTATAAACAGTTTGTATTTTATCTTTGGTTCTAATATACATTTGTTAGATACATTTTTTTAATGATATCATCAACAACACCCGTCAAAAAATTAACCACTATCAATAATAGTAATGTCATGGTTTTTATAACTACATTAATTCAATGTCAACAAGATGATAGTTTTAATATCTAACTGGTAAATTTCGAGAAGAAATATTTTGAACTTACCATCATAACCAAGTAATTGTTTAGCTAATATAAAATTATTGCTAGGGAAATTTGAAAATTATACCAGAGAAATGGTTTCATATTGCTTAAAAATAGACAAAACAGCTGCCTAAAAAAATGTAATACGCATTAAAATCTAATTCAAAATCAGATTTTTTGAGATACCTTCTGAATATAATCACTAGAGAAACGTATTGATAAATATTAGTAATAAAAATATAAAATTAAAATTAACATTCTAAGCACAATTTAAAAATAATAATAAATACCTAAAAAACTATGCAATAGTTTATATTTAAAATGAAAATGTTTTAATGGATAATGTAAAAAATATTTATCTTGTCATCCTTTTTTTACTTTCCTATCTGGGGGTCGATTCTCGACTCGTAGGAATATTTTCCTATAGGAATTTTTGACATTTTTATATACATCGAAAATTTATGACATTTTCCTACATATAGGAAAGTGTCACAAATTCCTATAGGAAAAGGTTCCTACAAGTCGAGAATTGACCCCCTGTAGGTAGGTAGGTAGATAGATAGATCTAAATATCTATCTAACCTAACCGTAGGTGTATTTGAAGAAAGTAAAAATAAATAATTTGAATATATTGCTGTATTTTTTTCATAGGGAAATACACCTACGGTTAGGTTAGATATATATTCAGATCTATCTAACCTAACCGTAGGTGTATTTCCCTATGAAAAAAATACAGGGAAATACACCTACGGTTAGGTTAGATATATATTCAGATTTATCTAACCTAACCGTAGGTGTATTTCCCTATATATCCCTATATATTCAAATTATTTATTTTTACATTCTTATCTGTATACAGATATAAGGAAAGTATAGGAATCATGATTTTTTTTCGACGGATTTTTACGTTTTGAGGTCCCCTGAATCCGTTTTGACTATTTTTTGTGTTAGAAATGGCACTCTAATTGCGTTCTTGAAATTAAATAAGGGAAATTATGATTTTAAAACTTACATGGCACATTTGTGAACGAATTTAAAATATCAGGAATCTTTCCTTTATTGTCTAAGAGATAGTTTGGGCACAACCAAAATAACATATCCATTAAAACATTTTTTTTTACTATTTATTTTCTACCATTATTGCAGTCATTACCCTTTTTACAAATTATTTTATTTCGAGTGTATTATTAATTTAAATAAAATCGCCAGCAACTTTTGTAAATTAAGTTGTCAAGATTGTCCTAAAAAAGAACGAAAAAATGCACATCTGGATATTCTTTATCATTAAAAAAAACTATTATTCAACATAGGAAATGATAATGGTAGTAAAACAATAACTAAATTACTGTTGCTTACATCCTCCATCTTTACTTTTCTTCTTCTGTTTCTTCTCTAAACTGGCAGTTCTTCTTTGACCCTGGATGGGCATATAAGGTGGGGCTGGACTATCATCTTCCTGTTCGGCTAGATCCGGCGGTGGTAGTATACCCGGACTGCTACTGGAAGTACTCGTAGTCACTGTACTAGAAGCAGTGTCGTAGCTCGAGGAACCCCTGTAGCCAGTTCTACGCGAATAGGTGGGGTCTATAGCCATAGCTATGTTTGTGTGTTGCGATGGGGAGTTTGTTATAGAAGGACAACTATTTGCGCTATCACAGGTTTCTGGGTCTGGGTAACGTGGTTTGTTTATTCGAGTTAGGGGTGATCTGTAATAGAAATATTCATTTAAGAGTTATTCTGCTTTTCAGGAATTGAACATCTGTTTCTTCAGAATGTCTACTCACTGACCAGATTTCAACACTCAAATTGCGTTTTTTAATTAAAGGTAGATATTCTTACTCATCCAGGATATGTACAGAGTAAAATTTAAAAGAATATTTTATTACTTTTAGGGTTCCATAGTTCTAGTATAATATAAACAATTATCATTAAATTTCGGCCGAATCTTCATTCCAAAATCGACAATTCCCTAGTTTCACTTAGTTATTGATATGTGAAGAAAAGAAAATCTAAAGGTAAGTTCGTTTTCTTTATATCAATCAAATTAACTTTAAATGATCATTGCAATTTGAATTTCGTTACGGTTGTTTTATTCTTTTAATGAAATATTTACAGTTTATATTTCAAAGTAAATCTTATAAAATCAATCAGTTTTTATTACACTAGTGGAAAAAATTAAGAGATCAAAAAAAAATCTTGATTTTTAGCGATTTTTCGAGTGGCTGTATCTTTGGTAAATATGGTCGTAAGTGAATGAAAAAAAAAAGCAATTTGAAGCTTGAAGTGTCTAGTTTATGGATCTTGCGATAAAAAATTATTCAACCAACAATTAGCAGAAAATCCTTATGAATATCATGGATAGAACATTTTTGTTATCAGAAATTGAACGAAAATGCGTCATTTCCTCTTCTCTCATCAATATCTTAGGTTGCTCAGAAAATGGAAGGGGTGTTTCAGAAACTTCGATTCATTCTCTACAAGGTTCTGGCATGTTCTTTTACGAGAATTTTTTTTTTCATTCTTAGCATGACTTTGAAGATTTTCGGAAAACAGGTATTTTTGAGGTTTTTTAGAAAATCACGTGCCACATTGAGAATATTGGGAAAATGAATAATGTTGAATGTGCATCTTACAGGTCATTGTTCCCCCGAAAGCCCTACAAAATTTCAACCTGATCCATCAAGCTGTTTCATGCGAGTGAATTTTTGAAGAAATAGAAGGATCGCGTTTTTCTATCCACGATATTCATCAGGATTTTGTGCTAATTGTTGGTTGGAATTTTTTTTATCGTAAGATCCATAAACTAGACACTTTAAGCTTCAAATTGCTTTTTTTTTTTCATTCACGTACGACCATTTTTATCAAAGATACAGCCACTCTAAAAATCACAATCCCTTAATTTTTTCAACTAGTGTACATTTTATTGCAATTGGAAAATCCCTTCATGTGAGATTGGTTACAAAATAAGAATTTATCTTTGGAATGTGATTATTAATTATCTAAAATATCGCAGTTATCATTTAATACCTACTCTTCTGTAAATATAACATCAAAATATCAAATTACCTAACACTTTATTTTTTTTAAATCCATTTAAACAATTTTACAATTTTGTAAGAAAGAACACCCACTATTTTCCTTATTTATTTTTGTCTCGTACACTACCTATATAATTGCCTCACTTTGTTTTGATGAAATGTGTGTAGTTGTTATTATAGGTAGTATTTTTCTTCTCGTTGTTTTCACTTTTCATTTCGTTTAGACATTAATAAATTACCAAAGTGGAAATAGACGTATTTCTCACTTGATAAAGCTAAAATTATCTGCATTTTTCTGACCGTTCGCCGTCATGATTTGTTTTCAGTTACAGTACTTCATATTTTAGCGACCTCTGGTCGATTTTTTAGTACTATATGTAATGAGGAATATCTTCTAAAATAAGGCTTTATTTAGCGAAAATTGACATACAAAATAACACATTAAACCTTAAAAACAAAGTTCATAGTGTAAATACTCTTTAGGTAAATTCACTATATTAGTTCATTACACTATGCACAATTTTGTGGCATATTTTAAAGGTAATTGTAACACCTTTAAAATGTCATTCATTGTGCTTATAATCCAGCTTTAACAAACTAATGGGACCACCTTATATATCGTTGATTAAATCTCTTGCAATCATTTGCAACCTGACTATAATACAGACGTGATATTGATCAAATATTCTTGTTGCTAAGTAATATCTACAGTTCCAAAGGTGATAAAAAAAAGCAGTTCAATTCGCTTGACGTTTTATATCCAAAAAGTCAGAGGTGACAATTTATTATAAATAGATATTTTTACAATAAGTATTAATTTTATAAGCAAGTAAACCATTCAAATATGGCTCCTAATTTAAAGACAAAATCATGTGAAAAGACTATTAAAAACAGTAAATATGAAAACACGAATACCCAAAAGAATGCTAAATGGTGGTTGAACGCATTTGAAATATTGGAAAAAGACATAAAAACCCCAGACGAACATAAATATTCATTTTTAAAACACTTACTTCCTCCCATAATACTCAATAAAGTAATGAGAACCAGAGATATTCCATTGATAGAAGAAACAACTGATGATATGAAGACCGCCGAGACTATCAAATCAGATATTGATGATACCGTAGAATCTTTATTCCAAACAGTACGTACAGAAGAGGAAAAAGATTTATGCATGCAATTTGAAAAACTCTTGGGTATAGTTCACAAAAAGAAAAATGTTTATGTAGATTTTTTTAAACGCAAACCAGGCAGAGCTGCCATATGGAGGGATCTTCCCCCGTTAGAATGGAGGGAAATGAAGCTTAGCGAAATGGCGGAAGCCGTAACGCAAGCAATAGCAACAGATTTTGTTAATTGGTTAGATTCGATGGGCGGTACAGTGGGAGAAGGTCTAAATGTCGAAAGCATTAAAGATATGTTTCAAGTGGGAAGTAGTGCTTATGGTGCCGGTACGGTATGCGTAGAAGTGAAAGAATTATCCGCCGTTACTCAAAAACAAGCAGATTCCGTAGGACTACCGGAATTATCAAGAAAAAACTTTCTACGCGATCAAATAAGAAAAGATCAAAAGGCTTCTAGTATGAAACCAAAAATTAGCGCTTTCGGAACTCAATTACCGTCTTATATGCAAATAAAACCACCGCCGAAGGATTTTTATAAAAAATGGTTACGTTGCGAAAAAATTCCCCCAAAATTAGAAAGTATGGCTACAGTTTGGGAAGGAATAACTCACTTAAGATCGACTCGAATGTTTTGCGAACATTTATACAGGGAGTGTCCGAACATCAAAGCTCCAAGATATTTATACGAAACGGGTTTAATGAATCCCAAAGTATTTACCAAATACTATACGGATGCCGAAATGAATGCACTGGAGTTACAGAAAATTGCGTAAAGTACAAAGTAATCAAAATAGAAAAATAAAAAAAGTGAAAAAAAAGCTGTATTTATTTATTTTTGTAAATAGGGACGTGTTAATACACTAGTATTTTTTTTTAAACAAATCTAGCAGTTTCCGGTTTAAATCAATCTCTAAAACAAACAAAAAACTGGAATTCGTCAACCTAGGGATTTCCGAAATGATAGGTGCTTTTTTTTTGTTTATTATTGATTTTTTCATAAGTGTTTTACATTTTTCTAGGACATTTTATTTTCCTATTTCCCTCCTATAGGAGTTATCCCATAGAAATAATATAGAAGACCAATATAAACATAACATTTAAGCAGAAATTGAAACCTACTGTGCATAAAAACGCGTCTCTGCGCCTGACATCGCAAAATAGTGTGTCTAGAAGCTTGCGCAATATGCATGACTTGTCCCTGTAGTGTTGCCAAATATATTAAACATACCTAACAGAAAAGAATTTTAAATTAATTAATTTTTAAATTATATGATTTAAACAGTTTATATCTACGAAATATCGCCACAAAATAACTTATAAACATTTAAATAATCAACTAATAATATTTATGTGTAATTACATTCGCAAAAATATATACAAATACCGTATTAATGTCATTAATACCGTATTTTTAATGTTCAATAAGCGATTCACCTACAAATTCAATATTGACCTGGCAATAGCACTAAAATCCGGTGTTTCAAGGCTATATGACGCTGCCCTTACAGGACCGTTTGTAGTTTATTATTTATGACGCGTTTGAGAATCCACATCGGATGCATCTGAGATGTAGTAGTAGTAGTAAATCTTTGATCACGTGATTCAGTATACGTAAATGTAATGGGACAGATGTGTCCGATGTGGATAAAAAACGCTAGAGATGTAAAAAATGCATCCGATGTGGATTCTCAAACGCGGCATTAATTACATGATGAAAGTGGCATTTTATTTTTAGTTTTGTGTAGTGTTTAGTCAAATCCTAGGTACAATAAAAGACATTTTTACATTGGCTAATGAAAATGTAATCAATGTATTAGGCAGCTGTTATATTTATTACAAGATTTATGTCTGCAAATCTAAACCTACCTAAGAATTATAATTATGTAAATAGAGAGCTGTATATTTATATACAGGCTGCCCAGCGACGGGGAGACATTATCGATATCGGTTTTAAGGCATTTTAAAACATAAACCCGATCTCAACAATCTTAGGAACTCTTCTGTCACTCGATATTTTAATCGGTACTTCCTCTTCGCTTTTTGGCTGGCACAACAATTATTTACATTTCTTCATTCCTTACCGCGTTCGAACCAGTAAGGTTTAAAGAAATTTAAAAAAAAAACCTACTTTAAAAATAAAGATGTTAATGATTTTCTTATGGATCCCATCTTCAGATCTTGACTTAATGTATATAAAACTGTTTCCTTTTCTAACAAAAAGAATCCTAGAAATCGGGCAACGTGGTAAAGAATTATCGCTCAACGTACTTAAAAAAATATTTCAACGAATTGAGAATATCCTACCATTTTGAAGTATGTTAAAAAAAAATTGTTAATAAAGTAAAAAGTAGGGCATATATTATAAAGTATATAAAATGATAGATAAATCCAGTTTAGAAGGTATTATAAATAAACTGTGGAAATATCGAGAATCTCGATTTTGAATCGGAAAAATATTCTACGCAATTTAGTATGAAAGCTAATCAAAATGAAACACATGAACGACAAACTGTTATTGACAACTTCCTTCAAACGTTTTCTATTTTTCCGAAAACTAACTAGATAGTTCGAAAATAATTTCCTTCGTTAAAACGCCTCTTGTTCCGAAAAAGGTACACGCCTGTCAACATTCATCGTTCATTAAAAAAGTGGTAGATACAAAACGCTTCGTATTGTAAGGCCAAAATATATTTAGTCATATAAACAAAAAAATCATATGAGTGAGATAACTACCAAATTAATGATTTACAAGTTTATTCCTATTATTTATAAAATAGGTTTGCAATGTGCTGGTTAGAATGTTATCATCGACTAAAAACTTTAAATCTTTGTATTAAATTGATCGAAAACAAACTATAAATTGGTTTAGGCTATATAGAATGTTTCTAGTAAGCAGCAACTAATTTTTATTATGGAACCGAAAGACCCTTTTAAAAGGGTTCAAAATTAAAATAACATATGTACCAAGTAAATGTAGTAGTATTTTTTAATTTTTTAATTTATATTGAAAATGGTAACATGAAAGGTTTTCTGTCTAACGACTCATAGTCTCGGCTGACAAAATGTAAAAAAATATCGAACATAATATTCCTGGGCCCTATTTTGCACTCCCCAGATTAAATTTAGTTGTTGCAAATGATATTATCAAATAAGATGTCAAATCACAAGCAAAACCTCGTGACTACAGTACTAATGATTGCCTGTTTGGAAAAGTATCTTTGTTTGTAAATATTTATATGCATAGTTATATTTAAATGCGCGAGTGTAATGTTAAGTATAAACAAAATCCGCCCATTATGTATATTCGTTTAGTTACCGACCCTAGTAGATAGGCAATTTGTTATTGTTTTAAGTTTTACCGTAGGGAGAGAGAAAATCAATATTAGGATAAATGGTCCAGCTCCTTTCTGGTTACGTAGGTACCTAAAAAGTATTTTAGTTTTTGGTTAAGTAATTAATTATTGTAACAGTGATTTTCTTGTGATAGTACCTAATTTAGATTGTGGATTAAAGTTTTTGTATATAATTTCGCTGTTTAATAATAAACGTAGTCAAAACCGGAGCTCGTGGTTTTTCTGGAAAGTATTTTTAAAATCACAAGCAAAATCTCATGACTACTGTACTAATGATTGCCGAAAATTAACTAATTCATATTTTATGTCATATTTTTCTTAATAAGGACTGTCAGAACCATATTTACCTTAACTTGAAATTTTTTTATACGTTTTTTGTATATAATCATCTCTAAAAATGTATGATTGAAATATCGTGCGAACTATTTGTTCGATCAATAAAAAACTTGCACCGGTCCTGTTCGCGCCAGCACCGTTATACGCATGAGCTCCGACACACTATTTTCTCCTTATGGTTTCATTTTTAATATATGGAATCGGCTTTCTATACTATTTCTATGAGTTATCCTCCTTTTCAGGTATTAATGCGGAATACATAATATGATAAATGCCTAAAACGTAAGTCATTATTCAAGAAATGGGCAAAATTAAGAAAATGCAGTATCTGTGTTAAAATGGCTAAAAGACCGTTAAATTTAGGTTAATTTTTCGCACATCAAGTTCATTTGCACCGGTAGTCTTCAAGAAATAAGCCAAACTTAAATTGACATTTTTCAATTAACAATGTCACTTTAAGCTTTGCTTAGTTCTTTAAGACTAACAATGCAAATGACCCTCAGTGGACCGCCTTCTTTTATTCTATTTTTTTTTCTTTTTAAAAACCACAAGGATAGTTCTCAGATTTCTTTTTTAATAAAATTTTCAGGAAATACAAACTTTTCTTTCCTAAAACAAGACTTACCTTAATTCTAAATGTGTAGGTCTACTAGCCGGCAAACCTAAACCATTCCCCTTATCTAAGGACGGATTCTGACTGGTAGCACCTAAATTATTGATTTCTTTAATTTCAGTTCTGTAGTCAAACTTGTTAGGACTGTAATTCGATTTAAAATTATTAACCGCGTTTCCGCTGGGCAGTACGTCAGCTGGAAGACTATAACTAATGTCGTCTTCGTCTGGATTCGGAACGGCATACAAATCGGGATGAGCGGCAATCGTTCTAGGAACAAACGTATTTGAATGTTGTACAATGTCGGCTGGAAAGGCGTACGAATCGTCTGGCATTATTTGGTGGGTATCTCGATCCTGGGATGTTTTCAAGTCTGAAGCTAAAACAGTTAAGGTTTATCTTACCCGACCAAAAAATGAATCTTATGTTCAAAAATTTTCAAAAAATTCACCTAACTTACTCATCAAATAAGTAACTTATGGACAAATTTTTGAAAAAAATCTGGTAAGCCGTTTTTGAGAAAAAAAATGTTTTGTTCAAAAATTCAAGTATGTAAAAAAGTTATCTTTTATCAGATTTTTTTCAAAATTGTTCTATGCGATCTCTATGTCATTGTTATACTGGGAGAATTTTTCTAAAATTTTTAAACTTACAGTTTTTTTATAAATAATAATATTATTATTATTTCACAATAAATTATCGTTAAAACTTTTATAAACGTACAAAATTAGTCTATTTCCTGTTATTACAACTTTTTGTTCCTTTACACACTACCTAAGATTTATTCTAAACACTGAATAATCGTAAAAAGTGAATAAAAATGTTTTAATTTATTAAATATTTTTAAATTTGGAACCTAAAACATTAGTCCAGTTGGTGCTGCTAGGAATATATATTGAATTAACGTTTCTGAATCTACCCACTTGGATGTATCGTGAACGGCGAAATTTTTACGATGTTGCCAAATCGAATTACATATCAGAGAATATATGATATTACAGAATGGTTAATATAACAGCAAACATAATAATTAATTATGGGATTATTTATTGATTATACGGATATCCGACGACAAAGAACATTGTTAATAGACATGTTCAATTTTTTTGTAAAAAAATATATTATATTTATGTTTTAAATATTTATTCCATAACAACTGTATTTATTCTTTAATATGTATAATATATAAAAATGTACAATGTTTAAAAGTTGTGACAATTAGATAAACGCATTACAACGCGAAATCGTTTTGAGACAATCAAAAACAAACTTGTTTTTTATGTCTATTAGATAGAGAGTCCCTATTATGCGTAGCCGTTATCTGTTTTACAGGCAACAGTGTAGCTTAATTATTTATGTACATTGATGAATTATGAGGAATCGAAGAAAACAAATGGAGAACTGTCATTAAATCCACGAACAAGATTTCTGGGCACTGACTGTACAAATAATAATGGAAGGCGGGACGTGATTGTCGTATGTAGGTATGCAAACGCTCATAGAAAAAAAAAAGGAAATTTGGCAATTTTATTGTGATACATAGAGTGCGTTAACACATGAATCCTTTGAAATAAAGATGAGCCACTTAATTATATTTGCATTTGAAAAAAAAAAAAATAAGGAGAGATTCTCGTAAATCGGCTGACTGCCTGCCGTGATTAGACGCATCGTTACACCTCTGTCACTAGTGGGCTGGCGCGGACTGTTCTACCTCTGTCAAAAAAATAGCATCGCTTATTATATACCGTTCTTTAAGTGCATTTATGGGAAAGTTAACATATTGTATGTACGAGCAAATATATTATACCCGAAAGTTTGTTTTTAAGTTCTAATTATGTAGGTATGAGCGCGTACTAATAATTAAAATTACAAACAAAATATACAATTAAACAAAATTCAAATTGTTAAAAAAAATACATATTTTATGATCACGCTTAACAAGCAAAACATGCTGCAACGTTTTATAATTATTTATAACTAAATTGCTTACATAATTTAATTTAACGCATGAAAATTGTTTTTTAGACTATTTTAAATCAGCAACGTTAAACATTTCATTTTCTCATTATATCTATCTCTAAAAATACCAGAAACCATTTAATATTTTACAATCAACAAATTTAAATTTACTTTTTAAGAGAATTATACATAATAAATACATAAAAACTACTGAAAAAATATGGAATAGATAAAAAATTATAATATAACTCTCTTCATTTAGTAGAACACTAGTGCAATCCTATCCTTACTGTAACTAAAAGTATACCTAAATTAAAACATATATAGTCGAATTATAACAAAATAGTAAAGATTTATGCTATTTTTATTCAGTAACATTTCTAAGTGGCATATTTCTTTCGTGTCTACTATCTACTAACTCTACGGCAAAGTGATTAAAATAAAAATCCTTTAATTTTTTCAACATATTCGTTACGAATATGTGAGGAAAAACTCTTCCTCTGGAATGGTAAGAAAACGAGTTTAATTTTTCATATATATTTGTTATTACCAAGTTTTATGTTTCATTAATTAGTTATAGCCAGGCGCATATATAACTTTTACACTTTATTAGTAAACTCAAAGTAGGTAAAGTAAAAAATTACGGCAATTTGACCGTCGAAATTTTAAAATATAAGTCAAGAAAGGTAAAGTAATATTTTCTCGTGTTTCTTGTTTTCTTTTGAATCATACTGTATATGCTTTATAAACTACCTATATATCATAAAATATAAGTCGAGAAAAGAAAAAAATGAAGTTTTTCCTCTTTTTTTAATCATACTGTGTATGGTTTATAAACTATATATTTAAAATTATAGCTCCAGTCAGCTGATTGGCCTGATTCATAAAAATAATTAAAAAGTTCTTTATTTGATGTTTGTCTCTTAATATTTTGTTTCACAATATTTTGATTCGATGTTTTGTAATAATTTAAAATTATGCGAATTTTGTCACACACCGTGTTTGTTTGAATATTGAAAAAATTCTAGATCTATAGATTTTTAACCTTTAATAATATATTTCTATGACCGAACGTTATACATATATAAATAATAAATAATATCTCAAAAACTTACAAATCAGTTTTTCGTAAATTCCAACCCCGACGAGATTTTTTCGGAAATAATCGGGGCATTTTATATGCGTTCTTAATAACTTTTAACAACTAAAATATAAAATAAATGTCCAAAACTTAAAACACTAATAATTTATATTGGTTAATATGGGAAAAAAATTATTTCACAAGAAGTTATCTTTTTAAAAATTAAGTCTGATACAAATTAAAGCAAAAAACGAACTGACTAATGAATTTAGATATTCCATGGCGTATGCACCCAAAGACTGTTTGTTTATATTACCAACATAAAAATCACTTCACAGTAAGATTATCACATTCCAGATTGGGAAGTAGGTGCCAGTTTTAAAACCGTATGTAAGCAGTATTAAAATAACCGAAAATACTTATTGGTAAAGTTTAAAATATAATATATGTATATTTCAAAAGTAAAATTCTCCTTGAAATCATATTACAAAATAAAAATAATATTTTTCTCTGTATCTTGAATTTTGCTCAGTCTGGCTGTGTACACCGTACAGACTACTAATCATATAAATTTAAACGTAACCCAGCTGAATAGTTAACCGATTAGGCCGATGTACGTATTATATATACAAAATTGATTTGGTCCAGCATCGAAAAGGTTTCATTGTGAATCTACGGTACGCTCGTCAAAATGCTGACATTGCCCTAGTGTCTTTTAATTATCTCTCTTATTATTTTAGATAAAATTATGATTTTACAATCGTTAGAATCCTTAAATTTTTATCTAGTAATAAACAAGAATACATTTTTACAAATTTTTGTACAGTTTTTATGATATCGGCGTATATAAATAAAAAATCGGTAAAGTATTATTATTTCTCTTAGGATAATTTTTACTTTAGAAACATATTAAACTTTCTTTTTGAGAATAACTCGTTTTCCTTGGACGATTTTTAGACAACCTAAGCCATTTAAATCTAAAAATTAAAAACTACTATTTCGAGAACTAACACAATAATTATAGTATCTATAAAATGCCAAAAAAAATCTAAACTACGCGATTTTAACCCTCCGCCGCTTAACAATATTTACGTGACAACTAGAACAGTAGAACAGTATATACTTGGCAACAACGTATATTGTTCCGTCTCTGTAATAGCTATATCAAGTGTTGCCCTCTTTTGCTTCACGCACCAACTCTAATTAGCAATATTTGTAGTTACAGAAAACTATAATGTTTAGCGCTAGTTTTCAACAATTTTTGTGCTATCGTAACTCCATCTTGCGTTAGCGAATAACTTTTGTAGGGTAATATAAATCTTAATAGCGTATCTATCTAATATTAAAAAAATGTTAAAGAAATTGTCATTTAATAGTATAATAAGAGTATAAGAGCAGAATCTATAAATAAAGCAATTTGTTTTTTATTTCAAGTAGATAGAACAGTCAGAAATCTTTTCTTATCCAAGAAAAGACAGTTTAGCAAATTAATTCAGTTTCTGCAGCAGCTATCAAACTAACACACACATAAGGGAAAAATTGTAGATTTTTACTAGAAGAAATTTTTTTAAAAATTTGATTTTTTTCTTCTTGAATTAAGCACACTGTACAACAAAAAAATGTTTATTTCACCGGATGTATTTCATTTTAAATTTAAATCCAAAATACCGTAACAAAGAATTAAATAATTTATAAATATAAAATTAAAAGAAAAAAATGTAGTTACCTTCCTGTTCCAATTGCTGTTTCTTAGCTAAAGCCTTCTGTTTTGCTCGTTCTCTTGCTCTCTTCGCCTTTGCCCGTTCTCTCTCTTGCAACAATTTAGCTAGTTCTTTATCTTGAGCTTCGATAGCAAGAAGCCTATCTCTATCTTCTAGCAAACTTTCTTGTTCTTGAAGTTTTCGAGCTAGTTCTGCGTCCCGTTGTTCTTGGATTTGACGTTCGGCCGCCTCGTCTAAAGGTATCCCTATATCTGCTAAATCGATTCTATTCAAATGATCTGATAACTGATGAGACGTTAAATATGGTTCATTGTATAATTCTGCACTGTTAATTTCATCTAAATTGTTATGTTGTGGCTTATTGTAGCTGTTAGGAGATATATTTGTTTGTGGCAAAGGCATTGGTAAAGCTTGTCTTCTGGGTAAATTTGCTTGGTAGTTTTGTGGATTAGAACGGTGGGGAGAGAATTGAGGATCATGTTTGGGAGGTAAACTGGGCACCTTTTGAGGTGAATATGGTGGATTTGGAGGTGGAGTTTGGTGTAATTTTTCTACCCTTTTATGTTCTCTTTCTAACATATGTTTTGCTATTTCTTGATCGTGTATTTCTAGAGCTTTGCGTTTCATCCAATCTTCTTTTTCAATTTTATCAGCGAGTTCTTTAGCTACCTATATTAATATATAAAACGGTTTGTAATAATAGATTAGCCGGTACTGACAGATTTTTTTGCATCTTTTAAATTATGATTATTATAGGTTTTTAACATGTGTACTAGCCAATTATCTAAGAGTGTTAGCAGGCCAGCGCGCGCCGTACATAAGGGCAAAGTCGTGTGGTGCACGACAACGCCGAGGCTCCAAAAAGCCTCAAAACTCAAAAGTAAAAAAAGATGAAGCAACAAACAATATTGTAAAAACAAAATTTATAATGATAAAAAACAGTAAGGAATTGCTAGATATTATTGTTTTTTATTTGTTTATTTATTTTTAGTCTTTGAGATAAGGGAATTAAATTTCTTGAACATAATATATTTTCCAAATAAAAGCATTTATTCGATTGAATAGTAACATGATAACCACAAAACGGCAGCAACGCATGTATCCAAAATGCATAATTTTTTGACACTACTCTGCGATCTACAAGTTGACGTCGGTAACTATATGGCAACCGTCCAGCAATTCGCTATGGGCTACGCCGGTACAATAATTATAGCGCGCATTTATTATGATAGAGAAAAACCCGAGGGGCAAATCACTCCCGCAATACGTGTACAAAATGTCCCCCATTGAAAATCGCCGCAGTCTCATCAAAATCAGTGACAATCGCTAAGAAATCGCCGCAGTCGTTCCGAATTCGCTCGCAGTCGTTCCGAATTCCCTTGCAGTCCCCCGAATTCTCTAGCAGTCACTGAGCAATCACTAGCAATCGTTAAAAATCGCGCGCAGTAAGGTGACATTAACCAATTAGCCATTGTTGATGTAGGGTGCTTTGATTAAGCCATCTAAACCATTTTGTGTAAAGAAATTGCAGTTTACATTTATCGAAAGGGTCCTTCCGTGCATTTTGAGGCAAGAACTATTAAGTTAAATTTACATTTTGGAATTTGAAGGTTTTTTTAGGATAAATTTAGACACTAAATCTACTTGTATACAAGATTTTACAAGGTGGTCGAAAATTGTCTCTTTTCATCTAGTTTTTTTTAATGTATAACAAAATTGTTGGTATTTTATGGGGGTTGTGGTGATACACGTTTTAATTAGGGTCTTAAATGTATTTTTACTTTCCTATCTGTTTACAGATAAGGAAAGTATAGGAATCATGATTTTTTTCGACCTCGAATTTTCGACGGTTTTTTATGTTTTGGGGTATCCTGAATCTGTTTTGACTATTTTCGCGATGATGTCTGTGTGTGTGTCTGTATCCTCGATAACTCATGAACGGATACAAATAGAAACACCAAATTTTAAACTTAAGCTTTATTCCGGCGTCCAATTAGCTGATTTTGGGCAGAGTCGGAACATTTGGAGGGTACTTTATAGTCATCATTTTTATATTTTATGGAATATATCTGTTATTTACGTTTGGAGAAGAAATTTTTTCAAATAAAAGTTACTTACAATATTATTATCTATAATTTGTTCTATACAAAATTTGGTCCGTATTCGAGAAATTTGACAAAATGTAAAAAAAAAATATTTTTTTATAAAAATTGTTCAAATAAAAGTTGTTTGTAATATAATTCTCTATAATTTTTGCCCTATACATAATTTCTCTAAAATGGACCGTATTCGAGATATTTAAGAAAATGTGTAAATTTCGAATTTTAAAGAAAAATCAAAAACGGATAAAGTAAAAAACATTAAATTTTAAACTTAAGTTTCCATATATGATGTAGATAATGAAAAGAGCATTTTTTATGGATTGGAAGATCTTAATATAAAGGATTTTCGAAATTACTAGACAAAAAGTGATTCTGATACCTCATTTTTAAACATAATTGTGAACAACAAAAAAATGAAGGTAAAAAAAATCAGCTCTTTGTTGGTTATTTTCCACTGAAGACGGGCGCTTCTCAACTGACAGATTATCTCGTGTAAAAGGAACATCCTCAGCAGTACTAAATAACAAAAAAAAAACAAGTCCAGAAAAAACACAGCTAAAATACCAAATAACTACAATGACAAAGATGTAACAGAAAGTGAAAAAACTACCGGTGAAAACACTTTGCTCCAGAAAAATATCAATGGCATTTTAATTAGGAACGAACAATATTACGCAATTCTTTACGAGTCGTGGTACATAGGTCGGATTGTTCAAATAATTGATGAAACCACTAGTAAAATAAAAAATTTTAAATCTGAACTTGAAGAATATTTATGGCCAAAAAAAGACGACATTCAAATTGTTAAAAATAAATTAATATTTTACGGACCCATCAATTCAATTGGATCTGGTCCATTTAAATTAGAAACAAACATCAATAAAATTTGTAAACGTCTAAAAAAACACTTTTATGAAATTTTTAAATAAAAAACCTCCAATTACTTAATTACTTAACTTGTTTTATTTACCTGTACCTATTTGTTCATTTAGGCATATCAAAGATATCTAATAATGGAGGCATGTAAGTACCTACATAGAAGTTTATATTTCGGGTATCACATCAATTAAAACTGATCTTTTAAATGAATGAAAAACGTACAAAAAGTTGATTTATTGATAAATTTGTCGTACACAATCAATGCATTGTATTTAGCACCTATACATGCGCTATACAAAATTTAGTTTTTCTGATGAAACACCTAGCTAATGCTTTTTTTACTGGAAACCAACTGGTAAGCCATACAATATCGTAAAAATCCTTCGGAATGCGTGCAATTTTGTAATAATACTGACAATCCATACGTACGAGTAAATCGCCGCAATCAATAGGGAAATTGCCGCAATCAATAGAGAAATCGTTGCAGTCAATACATAAATCACCGCAGTCACGGGAAATCTGTCGGAAGTCATGTGGAAATCACCGCAGTCATCCAGAAATCGCCGCAGTCATCTAGAAATCGCCGCAGTCATCCAGAAATCGCCATATGATTGCGGAAATCATATGAATTCGGCAATACATGTACATTTTTACAAAGAGTGATTTGCCCCTCGGAAAAACCGTATTATTCCTATTCGTATTGTACAGGTTCGGCTCATCTGTAGTTAATTAACTTGTTCGCTCACAAACTGTATAATTGCATTTATTGTGTTTGGCACTTTTATTGTTAATAAAATATGTAAATAAAATTACTGATTAAGTATATGGAAATACTAATTTGCAGATGACTCCTGCTATTTTGCAGGAAGGGCTTCGCCACAGCGCCCTCCCTCACCAGCTGCCACTGGTTTTACTTGTGTAATTTCACAGAGAAGCGCATTAGTTAGATTATGTAATGGGTTTCTTGGGTGTCTTGTTTTAGTGATGGATCATAATGTACTTGTTTCAGTTACTTCAATATTTTTGAGGGTGACTTTGCTTGAATTAATATATGTATAAGAGATGGCAGTACTCTAAAATGGGTTTGCATATTGTTTTGTAGATATGAGTAGCAGTTTTTTGAAATATGCCTTCTTTTTTATAAGTTAAATTTATAAAATATTTTGCTCTTGTTATACATTTTTTTACTTCAAAAGTGTCTTGCTTAAAATTCAGTTTTTGATCCATATGTACACCTAGGTCTCCCGTCTACTATGGGCAGAATAATATTCCAAATTTACTCACTATAAATGAATGCACTTATGGTTAACTTATGACCAATGTTATATAGTTATATAGAATGCTCATTTATATGTAAATCAGACAATAAAAAACAGGTCTCTCTAGGCGCAGTTTTCTCTATATTTAAAGAATGCAACGTTTTGTCTCAATTTTGAGTACTCATGCATAGTGTCAGAGGCAGAGTACTGCCTTAAAGTACTCATGGCTAATTCACAATGAGTAGCTTCGCAAGGTACTCCTAACAAGAATCTGAGTATGAGTACTTATATAAATAATACTAAATAAAACAAATGAGTACTTTTACAAATTTTAGAGAGTACTTGTGAAAAAATCAAGTAAAGAGTATGAGTATGTTATATGATTCCATTTACTAAGTAAAAATGTTATAAATATGTCTTACATCCTTGAATTCTTTGTTAGTTCTCTAATTTAAATTTACATTTTTCCACTTGTACTCTTTACTCATCAGGTGTAAAAAACAGAAGTGCTGAATACTCTAAAATGTAAAGTACTCAAAGTTTTTTGAGTACTGAGTCCCATTAGGATGAAAGTACTGATGAGTACCAATTACTGAGTACTTTGAGTACACTTTGCAATTGTACTGCCCAGCTCTGCATAGTATTTCCTTATACTTTTTTTAATTAACCAACTAATTCTCATTCATCGCTGAACTAAACCATAATAGACATTGCAATTATTGTCAAAAGAAATTACAACAAAATATTAAAAATCTAGTGACACAAGAGAGGCAACAATTTTTTGAATGATGATTCATTCTAATTATTGATCTGCATCATTGACTAATTATAGCAACTTTGCTTATATCTTTATTTTTATTATATTTTTGTGTAAAAGACAAATTAATTATTATATTCTTACTACTATAATAACTTTAGTATTTTATTTAGAGGTAGTTTACAGATGATTTGCATCTACAAGCTTTAAATATGGTTTAAAATGGCTGAAAATAAGTTATTGTGAACACAGACTTGTGAGAATATAGTGTTGAATTTACAATACAGAAAACAATAGTTTTGAATATTTTAACTTGAGCAAAGTGTGTGTATACATAGTTATAGAATTTATTATTTTTTGTATTTCTACTGGGATGGTTTTTAAAATGTTTTAAAGTTTTTAAATAAACATTGAGATCAAGATTGTTACGAAAATTAATTGAAAATATTTTTATTATTTAGATTTATGGCTTAGATAATATCTACCAATTAGCTAGTTCTATTTTTTACAGTATTATCTTGTATTTTGAAAATTAGTGATAAGATAAGTGAACTAAGTCCCTATAGAAACCAAATAAATAAAATAACAGTAATGTACTGCACCTATTTCGAAGACCATGCAGCATAGTCAGGCCAGTAAATTTAAAATTAAATATTTAATTCCATATCTAATCCAATTTAAATTTGTTATAAATCAAAACAAAAAAACCAAGCAGTTTAATATTAACTATATGTTATAGACAATATTATAGATAATGTAATAGATAACAGCACTTTTAATGTTTATTTTTTAGTTACAGCTTACCAATGATAGGTGTCAATTAGAAAAGAGCATTTTTTTAGTTTAATTTGTTTTTGTTTGGTATTCTTAATTTTCTGTTTTCTTCGACTGTTTATTTACCTAGTTTTGTTTATTAATATTTTGTATGTTAGTAGAGTAATGGAAATCACAATATGTATATCACAGGGGACAGCAAAACAAACTTTTATATGGAACTTCAGATAATTATTGGTCCAGTTTAATTGGGTCAACATGCCCTAGGATTATTGTATTAAAAAGTGATATTTATCGATAATTAAACATTTCCTTAATTAAAAAAAGATTGTAAATACCTTATTGTCTATTTCTTCCTGCTCTGCAAGCATTTTATGATAAATAGCAGCTGCTTGTTCTGCCAGCTGTTGCTCTCTAATTTGTTCATCTTTGGCTTTTGGAAAATCCTCACGAACCAATGCATTTCTAAATTTGTTACCTGTTAGGTGTTCATGAAATTCTTGGTTTTGTAACCGATAAGCCAAAGCACTGTCTTCTCTCACCATCCATTCTTGGCAAACTTCGTTAACTCTCCCTGATTTTGGGAAATTTTCTGGTTCAGGCACTTTTGTGTTAGACATATTTCTGAATTAACTTGATCAAGACATTGACTGTAAAGAAGGTCACCGGTATGAAAAATAAAAAATAATTACGGGTAATTAAAATAATTTTCTTTTCCTTTCTCTACTCCTGAAATTCTTTGCGAGAAAGTGATGAAGCATACAACCTTTGTTTAGATCTAAGTGAGACAACTTCATATGTAAATAAACATGACACACGATATGACACATCTCACCTCTTCTTGTATGACTTGACTTGTTTCTTCGGATATTTATACAATTTTATTTATTGACATTTGTTAAATTATTCAGAAAATAAATAATTTTTAATATCAAAAAACCATTTCAGGAAGGTAATTTTGGTTAAATACCTACTTACTTTCTTTCTTTCTTTAATTTTGTTCTCTGACCGGTTACATAGGCAATACATATTACACAATATGTAATATGTATTGCCTATGTATCAGGTCAGAGAACAAAATTAAAGAAAGAAAGCAGGGCTGGTATATCTAAGGGGGTCGCGACATAGGAGTCCATCAGGGCTGGTATATCTAAGGGGGTCGCGACATAGAAGTCCATTTTGGACGCCATTTTTTTCGAAATAGTAGTCGCCATTGATCTGGCAACGTAGCAACTTGTAGTCGCCAGGTTTACCAATATAAGAAAAAAAATCAATGTCATTAAATGACATTTCCATATTTTTTACGATAAAATATTTCAATTTAATAAATTATTAATCTCAGATGTACATAAAATACGTCGGGAAAAGTAGATCACTTTCAATTTTGTGCTGTTTTAGTTTTGTTTATTTTAAAAAGTAATTGAAGAGATGAAGACAATTTTCTTATAGATGATGCATAACAAATTATTGCTCCCTTTTTTAGAGCTCCAGTCCCTTAAGTCTATTTATTTTAGGTCTTTTTAAATTGTTGGTAGGTATTATTCACTTCATTTGTATGTTTTTAGTTAATTTAAATAATTTTGTGTAATATCTTGCGATTTGTTTTCTATACATTTTAGCATGTATTTGTTGTCTACATCTCACAAAGGATGGCTTTGAAATACCTTTACAACAGAGGTACTTTCCTAAAACTGGCCGAAATTTGAAACTGAATACAGTTCTTAGAGAAAATTTCCAGTAAAAAATGTCTGCATGCAGACTAACAGTAGCATAGATTAACAAAGCTGACAAAAGAGTTGGACAAAACTTTGTCTAGCTTTTTTAATATTTCAGGACAATAGTGTTAACAGCAGACTACAACAAAAACATCCAAAGTTTAGTAATCAAGCAAAATATTCTGGTATCTCCAGAATTATAAACATATGAAAACTATAATAGAAAACATGTATGGTTTCGAATAGAAAATTACCAAAATTAGCATATCTAGTGAATATTGTATTTAAAGAATATATTTTTATTCAAAACTTTTGTGCTTCTACTCCAATACTAACCATATAGAAGCATATGAATTTTATAGTATTTGCAAGATTCGGATCAAATGTACCCACAATTTATAAAGATTATTAAATTAAAATAAAACATTTCAAATAACACCAGCTTTTATGTTAAATATGTTATTATTAAATACACAAATTAGTCTCAACCACACATTTTTTTTTTGTTTTTACTTCTAGTGTAAAAGTGACTACTAATTCAGTCTTTCAAGTTTATTATTTATAGAGACCAGCTACTACAAAATATCTTATTGATGATAACTAATTTCTCTTTAATAATGGTTTTGCATTTATTAACATTTTACAGCACTTTGTTTATATGAAACATCTATGTAACTCTTAATTAAATCACATTTAAATCAAGTAATTACATTTTCATATTCAACTTATGTATTCTTATTAGAACTTGGTCACTTTTTTTACTTTGAATCTTTTGACTGTGGTAACAGTCCATTCACCAAACCACAAAGTCACTTAAAAATGTTGAAAGAGAATGTCATAAAGGTAAAATTCCTTCTTCTATCGTGTTTTTCATGCAATTTTAGGTTGTAAACGTTTTGTCCAACACCTTTTTTACAATTTATCCCAAGCAACACTATGAAAGATTTAAATCCTGGATTTACAGCATTCAGTTTCGAGATGAGTGCAGTCACAATGTAGTTTAAGATATAATTTTCACATGAACACTTATTTACCACAGCACAAACGCATGTACCTATTCATGTAACATTAAAATAAAGTGGAAACAAATTGCATAATTTGATATATAAAAAAGTACAAAATGTTTTTAGTTTTAATTCGACATTGGACTACGAGGAAAACAGTGGTTCATTCCACTTGTACCATATTGACATTATTATGCACGATGCTCGTTCAAACGAACATCAGAAAAGTGTTGCCAACTTAAGCTGACTACTATTTCCCCCCTAGCCTCAGTCACCCCCTCATCTATTTACTGGGTCTATGTCGCGACCCCCTTAGATATACCAGCCCTGGGAGTCCATTTTGGACGCCATTTTTTTCGAAATAGTAGTCGCCATTGATCTGGCAACGTGGCAACTTGTAGTCGCCAGGTTTACCAATATAAGAAAAAAAATCAATGTCATTTCTTAAATGACATTTCCATTATAAAATGCCCATATTTTTTAGGATAAAATATTTCAATTTAATAAATTATTAATCTCAAATGTACATAAAATACGTCGGGAAAAGTAGATCACTTTTAATTTTGTGCTGTTTTAGTTTTGTTTATTTTAAAAGGTAATTGAAGAGATGAAGACAATTTTCTTATAGATAATGCATAACAAATTATTGCTCCCTTTTTTAGAGCTCCAGTCCCTTAAGTCTATTTATTTTAGGTCTTTTTAAATTGTTGGTAGGTATTATTCACTTCATTTGTATGTTTTTAGTTAATTTAAATAATTTTGTGTAATATCTTGCCATTTGTTTTCTATACATTTTAGCATGTATTTGTTGTCTACATCTTACAAAGGATGGATTTGAAATACCTTTATAACAGAAGTACTTTCCTAAAACTGGCCGAAATTTGAAACTGAATACAGTTCTTAGAGAAAATCTCCAGTAAAAAATGTCTGCATGCAGAATAACAGTAGCATAGATTAACAAAGCTGACAAAAGAGTTGGACAAACCTTTGTCTAGCTTTTTTAATATTTCAGGACAATAGTGTTAACAGCAGACTACAACAAAAACATCCAAAGTTTAGTAATCAAGCAAAGTATTCCGGTATCTATATTTTTATTCAAAACTTTTGTGCTTCTACTCCAATACTAACCATATAGAAGCATATGCATTTTATAGTATTTGCAAGATTCGGATCAAATGTACCCACAATTTATAAAGATTATTAAACTAAAATAAAACATTTCAAATAACACCTGCTTTTATGTTAAATATGTTTTTATTAAATACATAAATTAGTCTCAACCACACATTTTTGTTTGTTTTTACTTCTAGTGTAAAAGTGACTACTAATTCAGTCTTTCAAGTTTATTATTTATAGAGACCAGCTACTACAAAATATCTTATTGATGATAACTAATTCCTCTTTAATAATGGTTTTGCATTTACTAACATTTTACAGCACTTTGTTTATATGAAACCTCTATTTAACTCTTAATTAAATCACATTTAAATCAAGTAATTACATTTTCATATTCAACTTATGTATTCTTATTAGAACTTGGTCACTTTTTTTTTACTTTGAATCTTTTGACTGTGGTAACAGTCCATTCACCAAACCACAAAGTCACTTAAAAATGTTGAAAGAGAATGTCATAAAGGTAAAATTCCTTCTTCTATCATGTTTTTCATGCAATTTTAGGTTGTAAACGTTTTGTCCAACACCTTTTTTACAATTTATCCCAAGCAACACTATGAAAGATTTAAATCCTGGATTTACAGCATTCAGTTTTGAGATGAGTGCAATCACAATGTAGTTTAAGAGATAATTTTCACATGAACACTTATTTACCGCAGCACAAACACATGTACCTATTCATGTAACATTAAAATAAAATGGAAACAAATTGCATAATTTGGTATATAAAAAAGTACAAAATGTTTTAATTCGACATTGGACTACGACGAGGAAAACAGTGGTTCATTCCACTTGTACCATATTGACATTATTATGCTCGATGCTCGTTCAAACGAACGTCAGAAAAGTGTTGCCAACTTAAGCTGACTACTATTTCCCCCCTAGCCTCAGTCACCCCCTCATCCATTTACTGGGTCTATGTCGCGACCCCCTTAGATATACCAGCCCTGGAAAGAAAGTAGGTATTTTAATACAAATCTAACCAAAATTACTTTCCTGAAATGATTTTTTGATATTAAAAATTATTTTTTTATATTATATATTATGTATTGCCTATGTATCAGGTCAGAGAACAAAATTAAAGAAAGAAAGTAGGTATTTTAATACAAATCTAACCAAAATTACTTTCCTGAAATGATTTTTTGATATTAAAAATTATTTTTTTATAATATATATTATGTATATCCAATTTTCAAATATACAATGCTCTAACTAACTAAAAATTAAACATTGTTCAATCCAAAAACATATTGGAAACTTGTATCATTTTTGTTATTTATTTCTGCTAATTTACAGCTGGAATTAAGGAGATATTCGTCACTGATTTATAATAGGGGTAGTTTTAAAAGTTATTTATCTACCAGTAAGTCAGCAAAGTGATTCTTTCATCAGAGGAGAAAAACAATCCATCCGTCTTCGATTGGCAAACTGCCAAACACATTATAAACTGTGACAAAATTAGATGGCAATATCTAGGTTTTCTCCATTTAAGTTGACAAGATTTGACGTTATCTATTTCAGTGGGGTTTAGAACTCATTCCGAATCTGGTAGCAGTACCTACCGATAACAAGAGTGTGGAAAACTTTAAAAAAAGAAAATTTGCATTCATTTCATGTACAAAAAGTACAGCGACTAGTGCCGCGTTTGAAAATCCAGATCCGATGCATTTTTTATATATCGAGCGTTTTTTTATCCACATCGGACACATCTACTACATCTACATCTGCGTTTGTTTATCCCAGATGTACCTGTTTAGATTACATTCTTAACATCTCGATTTGAAATGAGATGTGAATGAGATGTTCGTTCCATGCCAGAAAATAAATGTTATGTGAAGCCAAGTTTGTCAATTTATCCTTTGTTTATGCTAGCATGAATATAAAAGTGACTACCCAGACAGCACACCAAATCCTTTGGATATCTACTGAACATCCCAATATCCACTGACGGTCCAGTCCATGGTAGATATATATTTTATATCCATGAGATGTAATTTATAGACATGCAAATGTCCATAAATAATAGTAATTATATAGCAAATTATTAAAAAATTATGCCATTGTGCTCGCCATTGTGGCTAATAGTACCGTTCAGATATTTAAAATTATTTTTTTTTTAGATGTATTCAATATCCCATGAACATCCACTAAATATATCAAAGTCTAGGCGCGAACGCAAACCATCGTGGATATCCACTAGATGTTATTTGATTCTGCTTACTAAGTATAGATGGCGATACCACTATCGCATCTACTCATGCTCGACCCGCCGTAATAGAGTTCGATCGAAATTTTTGTCCTACAGACTCCATAAGAGACTGGAGTCGAGAACTTCCATTTATTGCTGCAGAGTCCTAATAAGGATGACTTTCTCATTAGTGGGTAAAATCAAAGGCAGAGTGTTGAAAATATTTTTTATCTCTGCTATTTTCTTTCGACGTTATTCAATAAACATTGGTTACTTATGAACCTCTACTAAAGATACCCATAAAATATTTTGTTGAATATCCGAATATCTTCTATATCCTGGGATATAGACGGACATTTGGTTGGATATATCAAAGTATATAACCGTTGAGTAGAGACAGCTGGGGAACCGAATTCTAGTGCGCCGACGCGAAATAGAGAGGCGAGACGTCTTCTAAAGATGTAAACAACCCCTTTCACTTTAGTCCGGCAGCTGATATAGGAATTCGTTGTTGTGGATTTATTAGTGCTCTTTTATTGTTTTTTTGGGGTTTGTGGGTTTTCATTATGCCAGAATATGCATGTGCTTATCGACCTTGCTCGACAAGTCTGGTGATAACAAATCACTGTTTTCATTTCCAGAAGAATATGAGAGGTAAGTACCTTGAACTACACACTATATTTGATATTTATCAAATAATAATCTTATTTTTATTGGAACTTATTTGTGAAAATTTGATCTCAAAAATATATGTGCCATTGACAAAAGTACTAATTCTTTTTTGTTTAATTAAATAAAGATCTGTCCATTCAATTTACTTTTTAGTGCAATTTTGTTGATCTGGTGACTAATAAAATCATTTACCTTAATTAATGTCTATTAAATTTATTGATAACTTGAATAGCAACATTATTACAGTATTATCATTTATGCGTAAATATTACAAGACTTTTTTCCTGATAACTTTTCGCAATTCAATTCCTCAAATCACAGTCAGTGACCTCAAACATACAAAATCCAAGTTTGAAACAAATCGGCTCATCAATACAAAAGTCTGCCAACTTTATCTTGGTTAAATTCAAGTTAAAACTCATATTTGGCGGCCTTAAACATCCCCAAGTTTAGGACAATCGGTTCATTAGGAAAGTCCGCCATTTTGATATTTTTATGTTTAGATCAAAAGTTGTATTAAGACCACCAAGTTTCTGGTTTGAGACAAATCGGTTCTTAAACGGAAAAGTCCGCCATTTTGATTTTCTTGATTTTTTGTCAGAAATCACAATAAGCTACCTCAACTCAACAACCCCCAAGCTTAAGTAAATCTATTCATAAGTATAAGAATAGTAAGATTGTCCCCTATTTTGCTGTTAACTACATCTGTCAATTAGGCTAATTCCTAGTTCTGTCTGTTAAGTTAATGCTAATTGACACTTAAATCTGTCAATTAATGCTAATTGACATTTACATCTATCAATTAGGTCTAAGTGTCAATTAATTAGCATTAATCGACAGCCAGAACTGGGAATCAGGCCTTATAATTGACAGATATACCTAAGGCCACTTAGTAGTAATTGACAGCTAGAACTGGGAATTAGACCTAATTGACAGATGTAAGTGAAAATTAGCACTAATTGACAGATATCACTGTCAATTATATATTTTTCACTGTGATTCTTCTACGCTTTCGTAGTTTACAGTATGATTCATCAAAAATTAGAATGATTGACGAAATGTCATCAGATTTGACACTGACTTCCATATTGTTGTATGAATAACTTGTCAAATCAGATACCTCTGTCAAACACTTTAAACGTGAATTAAAAGTTTTGAGTAACGGAGCGCATTATTAGTCAAAAATTGTATTCAGCAAAATTTAAAGTTTGAGACAAGTCGATTAATAAATAAGAAGGTCCATAAGTAATAATTTCTATTGTTATCAAAAATCAAAACCCTGTGCACCTACCAACTTTCAAGTCTCTAGCTCATCCGGACGTAGGTAAAAAAATTGAAATTTATCAATAGTGATATATATTTTTATATTTACTACATAAGTTAAATACTCATAAATATAAAACTGCCTAATGACCAAACCTTTATTATAAATGTAAACTACAAAAGAGTTTTACTTCAAATTACGTCGAGCAGTGTAAACATCACATTCAAGACCAGTTCATAATTCGAGCAGTGTTTTACTGTGTCGTTCCGTCAATAACGTCAAAAGAGAGAGAAAGAAAATTTGCACCACCCAAGATCAAAGGCACCGACACTTTATGTCGCTACTCAACGGTTAATATACTTTGGATATATTGAATATCCACAAAATATATTCTGTGGATATCTCTGGGATTTCTTGTATTTTCTGGAAGATACCCATTAGATATTTTGCTGAATATCCATTAGGATATCTTCTATATTCTGGATATAGACGGACACTTGGATATCCATATTAGATCCACGGAATATTTCTGATATCCTGTAGATATATTGGATATCCACAAAAGATATTCTGTGGATATCTCTGGGATTTGGTGTGTTGTCTGGGTAGTTTGTTTAATTTTTTAGATTTCAAATTTAGGTTGATTTGTAGTCTCAAAAATCAAATTTAAAAAGTGTAAACTTCTAACTTGTCATTGACATTTTATCACGTGACCAATAAAGTCTAGAGCGTTTGTTTATTTGCCGCGTTTGAGAATCCACATCGGATGCATCTGAGATGTTGTGAATTTTTTATCACGTGATAGAGAATTAGATCTGAATGTAGATGTAATAAACCTCCCATATCATACATCCAAACTGTCGACCTAAACAATTTAAACTTTTGCTTGTGAAATATTACATGGGTGAAGGTAAAATACTAATAACAATATAATGATGCTGACAAGTACATTTTATTTAAATATTTTGACACACATAGGTATTATATATTTCGATTGTCCAGATTTGATTCTATAACAAGTAACTTAGGTATACATAGGTATATATCTTTTATAAAATATAAAAATACTGTAAATGTTCAAAACGAAGATAATATATAAAATATAACAATATTTAAAATTCGTATATATATAATTTTGATATATTTCAAGGAATAAAAATAACAAAAAATATATTTTTTTATATATTATCACAGTAACATAGATATAACAACAATGTACGTAAATTTTACAACTACTTATATACTTTTCACAACATTGGTATATATGGTGGTCCTCTAAGTTTTTATTGTTAAGTACTTTTATAAATAAAATAAATTAATAGTAAATTATAATAATTTTACAATACTATCATCAATAATATAAACATAAAAGCAAATATTTTTTATATATTTTATATATAAACTAAAAATTAAAATCTTAATCTTAGGACTGAAAAAGAGAAAATAAGAGTTTTATTATCAAAATGAAATCGTAGTTTTATAGGAATTGTTTTTTTGAAAATATTATATATAGGGTCTTGATAAATATAATCATAATTATGTATAATAAAAGCGAACAGAACATGAGGGATTAGTTTTAGCATATATTAGATTATATTTATTAGCATAGTCCCATTCATAAATTTGGTCTTTTTAATTACATTGATTAATATAGGTACATAGATCTGGCATATAAAAATGCTTCATATTGGCTAATCACTGGAATTATTTATGTAGACCTGAACAAGTTGTACAACTTTTAATTGGAATTTCCTAATACATAAAATGCTAATAGTATTTTCATTAAAAGAGTTTTCCTGAAAAAAAAAGAAACACCAAAATAAACTATGATAAAGTTAATTTTTTACATTTAAACATTAACTACTTAGATTGCACTAAATTTAAAAATTCTTCCCTGGTCTTCGGATCATCTCGAAAAACTCCCAACATTGTCGAAGTTACAGTTTTGCTATTGATTTTTTGCACTCCTCTCATGACCATGCACATGTGCCTGTAAAAAGTTAGTTGGTAAAAATGTCATAAAATATCCAAATTGATTCATAAAATACTCTTTTATGGCGATATAACAGTTTCAAAAGAAGTGAATATTTGACTATAGCAGAAAGCGTTAGTAACAAATATATGTACCCAATAAACACAGTTGATCGGCACCGAAGGAGGCTTGCCGGATGCCGGACACGGCCCGATATACAGGTGCAACTAAATTGTAGCTGCGTTCATATATCTATACATAATTCGAGCCGTAATGATGTCTCTTATATCCGACTAGCCAAATATTCACCGCGTTCGGCCCGTAAGGATGTCTCCCATGTTTGGAAAGCCAAATATGGATCATATGCGGTTTCTACTTCTAAATTACGTCAAATGGTACTGTACTCCCGGCTCAGAAGAAACCCCGACAATGGCAATCCGAGTACTCGGCTTCTCATACATGCCGGTGTCAGGCCGAGCGAATGCCGACTATTTGTGGTTTACTAGGTTATTAAATTATAAAAATGACCCCATATAAAGTACCCTCCAAATGTTCAGACTCTGCTCAAAATCTAAACAGTTCACTACAGGCTGCAATAAAGCTTATGATTAAAATTTGGTGTTTTTCTTTGTATCCGTCCAAGAGTTATCGAGGATACAGATACACAGAGACACACACAAAGACATCATCGCGAATATAGTCAAAATGGATTCAGAGGACTCCAAAACGTAAAAATCCGTCGAAAACTCGATTCCTATACTTTCCTTATCTGTATACAGATAGGAAAGTTAATTAAATATTCGCATTTTCTTAAAGGAAACATGAGGAATTCAAGAACTTTAAATGGTTAAAAAAATGTTTCTCTAAAAAATATCTGATGACTTTCCAACTGTTTGGTTATCCCCCGTATAATCACCCTCAATTTAAAAACTAACAACCAGTATGTGTACTTATCTTAATTTACCCATACCTATACCTATTTTTCTACGATAAAACGAATTATCATTTTTAATGTAAATTCAAAATAATTAAATATAAAACAGGAAATTAGGTACGTACTCTGTATAATTTTTTCATTTTTATATTTCATATTTAATTATTTTATTAACATAACTTCAATATGCACCGCTATTATAACGACACCGTAATCTTAGACACGGCCTATTACTTTGAAATTTTCATTTAGCATGTCGTTACGTCACAAGATATATCTAGCTGTCATTTCAGCCAATGAGAAATTTCAAATTCCTTTTGATGGCTGCTGTGTTTTAAATTTCAAACGACTCTTGTTAAGTGTTTTCTATTGTGAATCATTATAGTGTGTGTGTTTTATCCAGACAAAAAGTTTAGAAAGGTATGTAGGTAATCTGTTTTCTTTATAACTTTCAAAATCGCTACCAAAATTGGTAAAATATGATGCTAATGAAACAACTAATTATACCGATGTAAACTTAGCTGTATACATTCCTATTTCGAAAACGCTAGTAGGTACATTATTTCATTTAAATTATGGAAGAAATAATTTTCCTATTTTCAAGTCGATCTAGTGGGTTGTCGGTCATTTCACAGACAAATTATTGTGTAATAAAAGTGAGGTTATAATTTTTATGTAAATAAATAAAATTGTGGAGGTGTTTTATCTATATTAAATGAAGTGTATATTCTGTTTCCCATCTATGCAGGTTCAAGAGAATACATATCAAAATGTTTTATTAAAAAGGTAAAATTTACTATATATAACGCTTTTTTTGCATTTTTATCACTGGCGTTTTTTCTCTAATAGCAAAAACTACCTAGGTACCATGGAGGAAGGAATATTACTAGGTACCTAGAAGTAAACAATGTAATGAAAATTTTTTATAGAATTGTTTTGGGTTTTTGTATGTACCTAGTATTTATTGCCGTCCTAGCAAGAAAGGTCCTATCTGAACATTTTTTTGTTTGGAAATAATTGAGAGTTTTTAAACTGTATAGGTGTATTTGTTGCCTTGTAAACCTTTTTTGTGAAACTCTCTTAATGCAAAGAGATTGAAAAACTGCTAATTTTGTAGATAGGACCTTTCTTATTAGGACGGCAATTTAGATAAATATAGAAATACATAGGTAGGTGGTTATTGGTAAATAGGTAAGTACCTATTTACCAAAAACTTATCTTTTCTTAATGAAATTGTTGTATTATTCGATATCAGTGTTGAATCTAGGATGGGATTAAACAGAGTATTAATTTTTGGTAATTTCAATTAGAATAATAACTACATCTTAACTTATAATACCACTTTTTGTTATATACAATAAGACTATAAAAACATTGCATGTAAAACTTTTTATTTTTGATTTATTAAAAAGATTTATATTTCATCTGAACTGAATTTCAATATTAATTTATTGAATTTCTTACCGCATACGAGGGAACTCGAAAAATATACTGAAGATTATTTGTTTATATGTCACAGTTACGTCTATTTTCAATTTCTATTGAAATACCTAATTATTTTAGATTTGAGTACTTTAATAACATACCTACCTAATAGTTAATCATAGTCTATAACCCCAGGATTTATTATAATATACAGTGTGATTCAAAAACTTTGCAGCATATGGCAAACTTTCTTATTTTGGATTTTTCTGTTATATTTGAAAAAAGTATAACTTATAACTGAATTCCAATAATTATTAATAAAATTTAATTTTTCTTACCCTATTCAACATAATATGAAATACAAAAGTGTTTATTAGTTAAATTCACAGCATAAGTACAAAAAACTTTTTTAATATTAATTTTCCAGAAAAAGTTATTGTTCATAAAAGTATTACATTGTCTAAAATGTAAAATATAATTATCAGATTTTAATTTTTTTTAGTCGTATACCAGGTGGGTCAAAAAATATGAACTTGTGCCACTTGTGGTACGTTTAGGGTTATAATTTGATTATTTTTACATACAAATATTTTTAATATTCGTGTGCTTACTGCCAAATTTTGTATGATTTGAGTTAATATGACCTAATTTCTTAGTAAAGTCAGATCTACCAAATAAAAAATGGCCAAGTCATATCGATTGAGTTTATTTAGTACTTTCAGGCAATGTAAATATGACTTGAGTGACTTTTTTTGTAGATCTGTCTTTAATAAATGACTCAGTTAACTCAAATCACATAAAATTTGACTTGGTCACTTTTGGCTGTAAGCCCACGATATATCAATGGCGTGTCGTTTAGAGGGGGAAATATTAATATTTAAAAAATATATACACTGTGACCACCCGATTTCCAAAATTATTTTCCTATTTATTTCAATTTTTAAAGAAGGAGGAGGTTCTTAATTCGTCGAAATATTTTTTGTGTTCTCAACGATAATTTTTTACAACATTTTAAGATTTCAATGATTCTTTTTTTGTTAGTAAGGGGGTACTTTAGGGGTGGTACTATTTAAATTTGGTTTAGATCTAATG